>CM062638.1:32831022-33056022 GCA_025617555.3 Puccinia polysora
CATTCCCTTCCAATAGGTTTCATCTCAGCACAAAAAAGCCAACCAGCCTACTTAACAAATATCAGATATCCTTTGGGTGTTACTCTGATAGGATTCAGTCATCAGTCTTCTTCAAGAGCCTTACTCCTGGATTACTCTCATCCTTTGATTCCTTTGTCCTTTTCATTAATCTACCTATCATTATTTCAATTAATCTCATCTCTCTATCCTGAGTTCTGTGAGCAGTAGTGCCCATGCCATCAGTCCCTTGCATGCCAGGGGCAGTTGTGAAAATAAGAGACATCAATCAAGATAGAAATACAATGGACTCAGCATGAAGCTTTAGGATGAAACCAGGGCAGCAATTACAGAGCCAGATAGATCAATGGAGCAGGAAGATGGTAACAGAAAGATTTCAATAAGATAGGTACTTAGATCACTAAATGATGCACTCAAGCGTAATTTTGGGGGAAGTGACTGATATAATTTAAGTATAAGAAGTTGTGGGATTGGTGTTGTTAGGTGATGGACTGATTGAGCTAATAGGAGGTAATTGAGACAACCACATTGGAGGCATGAGTTGCACAAGATCCAGAGATGGAAACAATCAAGTTATAGAAGTCATTCTGAGGGGATGAAAATTGTAGGAAGATACTCTCTAGAGAAAGTTTTAGAGAAAAATCAATTTTTTAAGATGATTTGTGCAAGAGAAACTATAAGATGGTGCTGAAGATTTAAAGGTGGTATGCCTTAAGGGATATTTTTAAGAAATAAGCCAGGATCACAGGATAACTTGAATAAAGCGGTGACAATAAAATCTAGAGAGAGAGCAACCAAGCTTGTTGCTGCAAGTAAAGTTTATAAGGGAGCTTTTGGCTTTTAACCATGTTGAGATTTGACTTGGACACTCTGTTTGAGACTGAAGGAAAGGATCAGAAGAGATCTTATAAAGCTAAGAGGAGCAGATCTAAGGATTTGAAGGAGGGGACTGGGGTTCTTTGTGAGTCACAAAATATGATGATTCATTCAATTGGAAACCAGCAGATTAAGTAAACTAAATACAAAGCAGGCTGACATGTGGTTTACAAGATGATTGAGAAAAATAGTTTAAATAAGTATAAGAGTGACACAAAAGAAATCACAATATATCACAAGATAAAGTGCCAATTTTGATGAAGATAAAGGAGGCACTATATTTTATACTTCCAGAAAAACATAAAGGAATCACTAGACTGATATACTTAAGGTGCAATATTGCTACTGTAGTTTATGATAAAGATGATAATAGAAACAAGGCCAACAAGCTTATTATAGTGATAATACTAGAAATGACTACTTAGAGCATAACAAAAGATTAAAGAATATAAGGCTGAAGACCATATGATTGCACTCAACATTTAGGAAATACAAATATCAGACAAAAATTCCAACACTAAGTTCTTCCCCAACACCATAAGCCCTGATTCTTCTATCTGGAACAAGATCTTCTCCATTGCTCTTTCATATTCCAGACAAACCAATGTATTGTGGGAGCCTCACCCAAGGTTGTGCCTCCATAATCCATCTTTTTACCTTTGATTCCCATGTTTTTGATGAAAACATGGACCCCCTCCAGAAGATTGTCCCTCAAGATCCAAGTCATCTGGGCCTGATAAACCACCACTGGGTTATTTGCACCTTGGGGTAGCCATTTCAGCTGCATTCTTCCAAGCATGGTTTCAAACCTGGTCAGGGGTTGCAACTCCTGGTGAAGTTCCTTCTGGTTGTACCTGCCCATTTGATCCACCAGCCCATAACATGTGTGCCCTGCCATTGACTCCAAGAACTTTTTGAGTGTGGGGGAAACCCCACATCCCCAATTGCAAAACAATTTAGCCATTGTAGACCAGGAACAATTCTCAATGACTTACCATCCTGCTTAAACACTGCAAATATTTGGTTAGAGTAGCTCAACGCCAACTTCTTGTAGAGTGCCATCCTCATGTGCTTGAAAACCAACTCCAGGGAGGGTTTGCAGACTGTCTGAAGTATTGGAATTGGACAAATCTGTCAAGGCTTGTGCAGAACCATTGGGATCACTCAGGGGTCACCTATCTCATCCTTAAGCAGTCCCTGCTATTTGCGTGCAAAAGCAAGGGCCTTCTTGCAGAGCACAAGCACAAATGCCAGAAAGTCTTTTTCCTCCATGCTCAACAAACCCAGCCGCCCAAAATTGAGAGCCATGATCCATTGCTCTGTGATCTTTGCCAACCAAGTCACCCACCCCAAAATTTTCAAAGTAATTTCCCAGGGATCCCAAGACCAATTGATTGTTTTCAGAGGCCTGTTCAACCCTTGAAGTATTGTTTTGTTTCAAGGCTGAAATTTTCCCCACCACTGGTTTGTACTGCCCAGTTTTTCACCTTTCCATCTGCACACATTCCCCATTGTAATTACTAGATATTACCAAATGTCAGATTTTGCCTTTGGTTGCAAGTGTGGCACAATGATAGGGTTTTTGAAATGTGGTACCTCCCAGAGATTCACATGGATGAAATGAACTTACTTTGTCCTAACCCACCCTTTTTGCACCCCCTTCCACCTGCTCCTTGCTATTCAACCATCTGTGCAAAGCCAAAACTTTTCCTGTGAAGTGTCCTTGGCTTAATAGGCAAAATTTTCTATGGGCTGACTATTGCAGTCAGCTGCTCCATTGGAATTACCTTTTTTTCTGTTTGCCAGTCCCACCTGTGATTGCAGATTTTGGTTTTGAACTGCCTGCTGGATGGGTCCTCCACCATCAGTTCCTCTTTGCATGCCTCAGAATCAAAGACCAGTTGCACCTGGGACCCTAACATGAAAAGCCACCCAAAGATAACATCTCTGAATTCCACCAAGAGAAAGGAAAAAGGTCTCCAGACCCTTGCAACCTCAACCTCCTCCTTCTTGACAAACCCTTCCATGCAACATTCCCTTCCATTCAATGCCAAGAGTCCTATTGCACACTTCTTCCAAACCAAACCCAAATCATCCACTAGCTTTGATTGCAGCAGGTTCACCATTTCCCACACCTTCCTTCCCGCTATCTTCATTGGGACATAAGAAAGTGGAATTGAGACAGACTCTAACTGGCACAATCTGCAATCTGCTTTCTCCTGAGCCATTTTCACCCACTGCACTGTTGAAGGGGTCAGCCCCTGAGTGCAATCCCTCAGAGCATGGATCATTTTGTTGACAACAACAGGAGAAACTGCTTCCAATTCCTGCAAGTTCAAGGGTATCAGGGCTTCATTTGCCATCACCCTCTGAAAAATATCTGCAGCCTTCTTCTTCCCTGAGGAATTTTTTGGTTTCCCTTCTGCAAACAGGCCATGTGCAACTGATTTTGGTGCCAAATACAATGATTGTTCATTTTTTTCCACATCCATCTAATCTGCAACAACCTTTTTCTGTTTCCAACACCCTTACTTTTGTTTCCAATGGAAGAGCATGCAAAGAAAATTCCAAGCAACACTTTCACAGTTTCCATTTTCCCTTGGCCACCAACCCGCAATTGCTGCATGGGGTTGGGCTTGTCAGCTCTCTGATACCAGGAACCTTGCAGTCCTTTAGCTACAGAGAGTGATAAAAATACTGGAATAATAATAATTATTATTATTCCAAAAAAAACACTTAGAGGCTCAAATAAATGATATAATAAGAGCAGTTGCAAGGTTTAATTGGCTTGGTAATAGATTGTTTTCAATATAATAAAGAAGAGGGGCCACAGTATTATACTACTGGGGATCTTTTCAGACAAGCAACCTCTCTTCAAGGGGCCTCCTTAGGCAGTTTAAGAACCTTGGAATGAAGATGGGTGCCTTAGAAAGGTCTTATTCCACTAATGGCTGGGCATAACAGCACAATGGCCAATACAGGAAGGGAAACCTTCACTCAGAGCACTTTACCACGAAAATCCTGCAATAATAGGAAGGGTTTCAGAGCAGATGGGGTGGATTGCTTGACTAAACTTCAAGGGTTGATTGGTTTAAGAAATAAATAATAATACTACAGACTTGGTCAGAAATCACTTTCTTAAATTCTTCATAAGCACTTGACTAACAATGACACGGTGTCTGATTGATAATAATAATTCCTGGTAAGCTTATTATGGAATAATGGATCCAAAGAGGTCTTTATAAATACCTTTTTGGGGTGATTTTGAGCTTCTCAGTGCACGTAGAGAGGGTTCTGCTCGTGGGCTGAGGCTGGAAAGCCAGTCAGGGCATGATTGGCACGTCCACTTGGTGCTGTCAATCAGCTGACTTTAGATCTGCTGGATTTCTGTACTTTTTTAGCCACAGGATCTGTTAATCTGTTATGGTGTAAATTTGATCATTCTGTACTCATCCTTCATTTTTACTATTGGTATTTCTTTAAAGCGGGCATATGTGGATAGTTACTGGTTTTCTATCATGTGTTGATCACTTAGATAATTTTTAATAATTTTTATGAACACTCCTTGTAGTGTTTTGTGGTCTTCAAAGATCAGAGTCAGTAATTTACGTGGTAATCCTTGATCTTTGATCCATTATTAAAAAATGTTCTAAACTTAATTTTTATTAATTTTATTTGATTTTTGATCTTTTTAGACTATTACTAATTCATATGTCAACTTCTTACATATGCTAGGCAACTCTAACTAGGTTGTAGCTCTTCTGAGCGGTACCTGGTTGTCAGATTAGTCACAACAAATCCAGACGCGGGGATCAGTCAGTACAGATGCGCGCGGGGTAGGATCCGCTGCGTGCGTGGCAGAATTAGCTTCGCGCGGGTCTCTAGTACGCGGCAATCTGCTACTACGAGTACGTAGGGATATGTAATGATGCGGGGCTGCGCGCAGGAATTGTGACATGACACATTTCCGCGTGTAACTCCTAAAATATACACAACACCTCAATTCTGAGTGAATTTTAGGTGTAAACCCTATACATGAGAAAATTTGTGAAATGTTAGAATGGCAAAAAGGTGCCATACTGGTGTTGTAATTTTTAGTACTTTTCTTTTTAATTATTTTAAAAATATAAGGACTTGGATTTCAAAGGTGGGGTCAGTGAGTGACCCTACCTAATTTTGGGTGAGAAATCCATTTAATTAATAATATTTATAGATTTCTCACTCCTTCTTTTGTTAATTTAGATATTCTTATTTTTATAGTTTTGTGTTGCTCTGACAGGTTGCTCTGTACATAGTAGCAAGCTGACAGGGCTGGTGTTCTTCCAGAAAGAACCACTTGCCCATTGGAAACATGAACCCCATCCCTGCAAGGCAAACCAATCCCAGGTTCAATTATCTTGTAAACTTTTCATGCCCCAATCTCCATTGCCTATTGTCACTGCAGTAATTACAGACCCATTTGAAAAAAGTATTTGGAGGAAATCTAGGAGGCTGAAACCCTTCCACAATTTGGGGTGGAAGGCAGTGCAGCAAGGCTGACATCCAATTTAAGCAAATACTCAAGTCCTTTGGGGGTTCTGTGATCTCAGTCACTTGCAGAGCCATTGCAGGTTGCCTCACTTGAAACCATTCAGTTTCAGGCAGGCCTGCAGCTGGGGCTTGCCCTGGGACCGGTGGAGGGTGAGGGGCCAACTTCTTTGTGGCTGCCAGAAACAATGTTTGCATTTCCTCAATGAGCTCATCCAAATTGATTTTTATCTCCACAGCCTGGCTAATTATGCCAATTCAGGGAGAAGTGTGATGCTCCCATCCAACAACTGCTTGACCAAGTTGTGGTTTTACAGATGCCATTGCACCTGCACCCAGAGTTGAGGTCCAAGTCCACCCAAGAATTCCTTCTTCATTGAACCCATTTGACCCACAACCACCTTTTCCTTTGACAGATACTAGTATATTCAATCAACAGTCACCATTTAATCCATCAAATCTTCTTGCTTCTAAACCCCATTGCATGCACTTGCCTCCAACACCAATTGCTCAAAGTTGATTTCCCAGAAACAGGGTTTTTGCCTTCCCCACTGTGTCAAGATCTTGGCCTTCAGATTTTTCCAGTTGAGTCTCTTGTATTCCTCTATTTCTTCCACTTCCCAGAGTTCTTACTTTTCTGTAATTAATAGAACAACAAGGAAAGCCTTTCCCAAGTCCAAGGTGTCCTTGGCTTCTGTAATTCCCTTTTAAGGGAAAATGAATTCCTCCACATCTGTGGTCTTGAACCAAATATGCAGGTAGTCCTGCAGCCTTATTCCACCTGTTCAAGGGACATTTCCAACATTGGACAAGGAGGGAGGGGCAAATCTGTACAAATTGAGGCCACAAGCAACTGGTGGGGGGGGAGGATGAGGAGGAGTTGGGGTGTTGGACCCCATAGAGGTTGTTGGGAGGTAAATATGAGAAATTGTGCCCGTTCACTTTTGGGAGGCAAGAGAAAAAAGATTACTTCTGTTCCAGAACCACAGATATGAAAACAAGAATATTTAACTCCCTCTTCTGTGCCCAATATGTGGAATTTATTGTTCCCTTGCATCTGTAAGGAGCTTTGCATGCCATTCAACCAGAAACCAGAGAGAGAGGGGGGGGGAGTAAGAGAATTATAAAAAGAGATTAGTGGATTTCCTTCCTTCCAAGTGTTGTGGGGTTTTTTCCCTCTCTTCCATGCTCTATCTACAACTCAGAGTTGAGAGTGATTTCTTAGTTGTGAAAGTTTTAAGTTAAAGGCTCCAGTCGAAAGGTTTGAAGAGATGAGGAGGAATGGGCTTGTGACGCCAAGAGCAGCGGATCAGGGAGTCGCAGGGGGCACTCTGGTTCAAGGATGATTATGAACGGATGATCTTCATTCACTTGAGGTTCAGCTGACCTTAAATAGACTAAGTACAAGGAAGGCTGAAAAGTGGTTGAACATACAAATGGAAATGAATAAAGAATATTCAATAATGGGCCATCAGAGACCGCGCAAGGTGGAGGACTACAAGGCTGGTTGCACTCAAGATTCAGGCAACACTAACAGTAGTCAAGAATTCTAACACACCCCCTTGACTGAAGCTTGAGGGAGTTTAAACAAAATAATGAGCTGGGAACTTCAAGACTCTTGCAAGTCTATTAAATCCAACATTACAAAATAGAATGAAGAGATGTTTGAACTATGCAATAAGGGTGTATTCCATTAGATAGGAAGGAAAACTAGTGATTTTTGAACTACCGTTGAACTACAAAGGAGTCTATTAAATCAACAAGCATCACAAATATTCCAAACATAATTTTTGAGCCCCGGTCTGATAGAAACAGAAAAAAAACTTAGAAAGGATTTGCACACAAGGGAGCATGAACAATGGAGTTCTAAAGGGGTGGCCAATGAACCAGGCATATGACTTGAGGTAGCGCGGAACCAAATGACTTGAGTGGCAATCTAACTTGGTTGACTTAAGGTGACAATGATGGTGGGAAGTTGGTACTTGAAGAGTTGACCAGGAGGATTGATGGTGACAGAGATGATGTTGAGGGCGCGATTGCATCAAGTAGGCGACAGAGAAGGGAGTTGGCAAGATGATGACACAAGCAATGGCGGAATCAAAGATTTAGAAAGGGCCAAGAGCAAGCAAATGAGAAAAATGACAAGGAGCATCACCAAAGACTGAGCAATAAAAGGTGGTTTATAAGATCTAGAATGTGTAGAAATGAGCTTTGTCCATCTTGTTTGAATCGGGAAGCGACATTGATTTAGGAGCCTTCTCAGGGTATTTCACCCAACAGTTCTTGGCAGGATGTCCGGGTTTGTTGCAATGAGGGCAGACCGCCGGCCTATTGTACAGTGCATGGTGAACTGGGTCTGAGAGTTGATCAAAGGGATTGATTTTAGCTTGAGCTTCATCCTTCTCAAGTCTCTTCAATATGTAGTCAATGTTCTTGTTTTTGCATTCATCAGATTTCTTCAGATAGTTAAATTTGGAGTGAAGCTTTGACAAGGTGAGGATGATAGTAAGTTCCTCTTTCAGCTTCAAACCAACAGGCTTCATTTTTTGGATTGACGAGCAAATCTTTGATACAAAATCAATGATGTTGTTTTCAAATTTGATTTTGTTGAATTGGGCAAAAGCAAGAGTTTTGTTAATAAATTCATCTGGCATGTATCAAGTTCTAAGGAGATCCCAGAGTGCAATACTGCTACGTTTTTTGTCCAAGGCAAATTAACCAGCAATGTAGGAGAGGTTATTCTTGTTAATATGATCAAGGATGAGGTTGTAAGCTTTGCAATTAATTCTATCAAATAATTTAGCATTGTTAAACTCTAAGGGTCAAGGAAATTCTTTGAGAACTATTTCTAATGCATCTATGGAGTCCAATTTGCCTTCCATCGCAATGGACCAAGTATAATAGTTGTCAACGGTAAGGAGAAGTTTTTGGTTGGCAATGATGATGGACATGATTCAGAGGGAAGCTTTGGCTTTTAACCGTGTGAAAGTTTTAAGTTAAAGGCTCCAGTCAAAAGGTTTGAAGAGATGAGGAGGAATGGGCTTGTGACGCCAAGAGCAGCGGATCAGGGAGTCGCAGGGGGCACTCTGGTTCAAGGATGAGTATGAATGGATTATCTTCATTCACTTGAGGTTCAGCTGACCTTAAATAGACTAAGTACAAGGAAGGCTGAAAAGTGGTTGAACATACAAATGGAAATGAATAAAGAATATTCAATAATGGGCCATCAGAGACCGCGCAAGGTGGAGGACTACAAGGCTGGTTGCACTCAAGATTCAGGCAACACTAACAGTAGTCAAGAATTCTAACATTAGTACCTCCCTCTCAATACTAAGCTTCCACCCCCTTCAGCCCTCAATGCCTGCCTGCCATTGGGTTGTGGTATTCCAAACCTGTCCTATAGCCATCAGACTCACTTTCCCAGTATAAAAACTTGTCAAACCCTCAAATTAACCTCAGGAATGGATTCTAAATCAGAAATAACCCATAGTCACTCAGCCAAAGTACCCCCCTATCTCTCATGGATTAGAAGATACAGCCCAACAAACCTCCAACTGTGGCAAACTCATACCCAACCAGGTGTCACAGCTCTGTGTAAGGCATGAAGACATGCCTTGGAAACCCTCAAGTACATACCAGTAACAGCTTACCCTCAACACCAGGACCATACAGCCCTATAACCTCAGCCAGAATACAGCAATACAGATACAGGAGGCAGTGCAGCTAGTTCAGCTCCTGTCACCTCACCAAACAAACAAGCAAATATACATACAGAAGGCTGTGCAGAATTATACAGGAAAAAATGCAGGAAGGAGGAAGTGACACCAGTCTCAACCAGAACCAAACAAACAAGCAAATATACATACAGAAAGCAGTGCAGAATTATACAGGAGCAGTATGGGCAGGGTAAAGTGGAACCAGTCTCCACCAGAATCAAACAAACTACCAGTACCAACCCACCCCAGCACCAAACAGCAATTTATGCAGCCAGTATCATGGGATACCAAACAAAGTACCAGTCCCAACAACCCCCAGCAGTACACAGCAATTTATGTAGTCAGAAGCATGTGATACCAAACAAACCACCAGTACAATTACCACAGGGCTACCAAGAAATATATGTGGGCAGCCAGAACCATGCAGTACCAAACAACCAGAGCACCACACAGCAATTTATGCAGCCAGTAGCATGTGATGCCAAAAAAACTACCAGTACAAGTACCACAGGCCTACCCAGCAATATATGCAGGAAGTCAAGACCATGAAGCACCAAACAAGCCACCAGTAATTCACAGAAATACATGGAGGTAGAAGCAAATAGCACCAAATAAACCACCAGTGAATGCACAGAAATACATGCAGGAAGAACAGTCAGTACCAAATAAGCAACCAGCACCAGACCAACCTCATCAGCACCTCACATCAATTTATGCAAGGCTGTGCAGGCATGAAAACCCTGTACAATCTTTCCCAACCAGAAGAATTGCCTCAGTTTCATGCAGTGTCTTTTGTCTAACCATCAGAATTGCCTCAGTTTCATGCAGTTTCTTTTTCCAACAAGCTGAAATGTCTCAGGTACCTGTATCCCACTGTAACAGGGGAAGCCCCAGGGCACCCTCAGGGGCAGCCCTGAGCATCCCCTGAGGACCAGATTTTCTATTTAAGGAGGGCCTCTCTACCCTATCCAGGTTGTATCAGCATGCCATCCACCTCCAGGCCCTCATAGGCCACTCAATAACCCACCACCTATAAGGCCCTCTTAGCCCAGATAAAAATAGTATCAGTGAATCAGTTATAAAAGGAAACAAGAAATCAGAAACCAAGTTATTACCCATATTTAAACAATTAAACCACCCACAAGGTGCTTGAATAAGGGTTCTTCTGTGACCTGAATATTCAGCACCAGATTAAAGAAAAACCATCCCTTAATCAATAAATAACCCTTGCAAAGAAAGGGAGTACAACAAAAATAAACCACCAACCTTTCCTCTACCCAGGCCCCTGTGGGTAAACCCATCCTTGGGTCCTCTCCTGAACCATCCCTTTGATAAACCCTTGAACCCTTTAATATTGGGATATTGGTTAAGATCAAATATATCTGGTCAATTAATAACCAATAACCCAATACATCTGGTCCATTCTTCAACAAATCCTACCAATAAACAGTTAGATAATTAATCAAGGTCTGATCTGAGACCTATATTAAGTGTCAAAGAAACCAGCCATTAATTTAAATAAATCATTGTGCAGACTTACTATAGTACTAGAAGGGCAGGCAATTCAAAACCACTCTTAGTCTTAATAATACTCTAAAGGAGTAGAAGTAATACTAAATTCCCCTTCAAGGACTTCCAGCAAGCTATTTGCTACTTTATTTATATAATCCCACAGGATTCTCTACAATGTCCATCTGGGTTTGTCCTTCTCATGGCGCAGCCTTGCCTGTGCCCTACTTGCAGTCCCCCTGCTCCTGTCTGCCTGCACCCAATACACCCGCCTTTGGGCTTCCTCCCCCAGATAGCCCCGCAATTGTACTGCTCCTGCTTCCCCAAAATAAAAATACCCACAAACTCAAATGGATAAGCTTTGTTTCTTGATCTGCTTCCTTGGAGCCTGTAGTGTGTGCCAGATGCTGAGCCTGGCTGTGTATGGTTGCCAATCCCACAGTAGCTGATGCTGAGCGCATAACCCACAATGCATTTCTTGATAACAAGGCTATAAAATGCCATCACAATGTGTGTTGTCACATATAGGCTTCACACTTGAAATTCATTCAGAATTGAGGTTTTGTGTATAATTTAGGAGTTACCTGTTGAAACTTATTTTGTAAGAATTCCTGCATGCAGCCCCACATCTCTACAAGCAGTCTCCTGCTACAATATTACCCTGCATACTAAATTGCCTAAGATTTCACCTTGATTATTTAGATTCCTGTGTGCAAGATTCCCACATGCAGCAGATCTGACACCTCTGCAGGTCAAACCTACAGAAACAAAAAAATGACAGCTAGTATTACAAGTAATAGCTAAAACCCTCTAACATCATCCATGCATATATAAAAACATGAAATGCATATTATATTATCTAAAACTTTTGTTTGTAAAATAAAAAAATTCAGAAAATGAAATTATAATGTATATTAATTTGAAAATAAAATAATAAATATCACCACATCATTGACTGATCCATATCTTTATGTACCACAAACCAAATCAAGGATTCCACATGAAAATTATTAAAAATTTACAAAATGATTATTAGATGACAGAAAATAAAGAAAAATCCATAACTTATCATTCTATTCAATTAAAAATGACAAAAAATCAAGATATGTGCAGTATAATCATTTCAGCTTGCTACTATGTACAGAGCAACCTTTCAAAGTAACAGAAGAAATATGTCAGCTCTCTGATACCTGGAACCTTGCAGTCCTTTAGCTACAGAGAGTGATAAAAATGCTGGAATGATAATAATAATTATTATTCCAATAATAAACACTTAGAAGCTCAAATGAATGATACAATAAGAGCAGTTGCAAGGTCTCATTGGTTTGGTAATAAATGGTTTTCAATATAATATAAAAGAGGGGCCACAGTATTATACTACTGGGGATCTTTACAGACTAGCTACCTCTCTTCAAGGGGCCTCCTTAGGCACTTTAAGAACCTTGGAATAAATATGGGTGCCTTATAAAAGACTTATTCCACTAATGGCTGGGCTTAACAGCACAAATGGCAAAGACAGGAAGGATAAAACTCACTCTGAGCACTTTACCACGAGAATCCTGGAACAATTGGAAGGGTTTCAGAGCAGATGGGGTAGATTGCTTGACTAAACTTCAAGGGTTGATTGGTTAATAAGGATAAATAATACTCCTACAGACTAAGTCATAAATCACTTGCTTATCTTCATATAAGCGCTTGATCAACAATGACATGGTGTCTGATTGATAATAAATAATTCCTGGTAACTGATTAACTGATTGGATGCAAAGAGGTCTGTATAAATACCTTTTTGGGGTGATTTTGATCTTCTCAGGGCATGTAGAGAGGGTTATTTTCGTGGGCTGAGGCTGGAAAGCCAGTCAGGGCAGGATTAGCACGTCCACTTGGTGCTTTCAATCAGCTGTCCTTAGATATGCTTGATTTCTGTACTATTTTAGCCACAGGATCTGCTAATCTGTTATAGCGTAAATTTGATCATTCTGTACTCATCCTTTGTTTGTACTATTGATATTGCTTTAAAGCGGGAAGATGTGGATGTTTTCTGATTTTCCATCATATGCTGATCATGTAGATAATTATTAATAATTTTTATGAACACTCCTTGTAGTGTTTCTATTCTTCAAAGATCAGGGTCAGTGATTTACATGGTAATCCTTGATCTTTGATTTATTGTTAAAAAATGTTTTAAACTTGATTTTGATTAATTTTATTTAAGTTTTGATCTTTTTAGATCATTAGCAATGCATATGTCAGTTTGTTACATATACTAGCCAACTCTAACTAGGTTGTAGCTCTTCTGAGTGGTACCTGGTTATCAGATTAGTCACAACGGATCCAGACGCGGGGATCAGTTAGAACAGATGCGCGCGGGGTAGGATCCACTGCGTTCGTGGCAGAATCAGCTGTGCGCGGGTCTCTAGTACGCGGGAATCTGCTACTACGAGTACGTAGGGATATGTAATGATGCGGGGCTGCGCGCGGGAATTGTGACATAACACATTTCCGCGTGTAACTCCTAAAATATACACAACACCTCAATTCTGAGTGAATTTTAGGTGTAAACCTATACGTGAAAACACGTTTGAAATAGTAAAATGGCCAAAAAGTGCCACACTGGTGTTGTAATTTTTAGTACTTTTCTTTTTAATTATTTTAAAAATGTAAGGACTTGGAATTCAAGGGTGGGGTAAGTGAGTGACCCTACCTAATTTTGGTTGAGGAATTCATTTCTGTAAGAATATTTATGAATTTCTCAAACCTTATTTTTTTAATTGAGATATTCTTATTTTCTCATAGTTTTGTGTTGCTATTGACAGTTTGCTCTGTACATAGTAGCAAGCTGACAAAATATGATAAAAACAATTAAATAGGAAAATTAAAATTAAATAAAGAAGGAGGGAGAAATCCACAAATATTATTGCAGGAATTGATTTCTCACCCAAAATTAGAGAGGGGCACTCACTGACCCCACCCTGGAAATCCAACTCCTTCTATTTTCAAATAATTAAATAAAAAAGGGACCAAAAGCCACAACACCAGTATGTCACCTTTGGCCATTTCAATATTTCACGTGTATTGTCACGTATGGGTTTTACCACTAAATTTCACTCAGAATTGGAGTGTTGTGAATATTTTGGGAGTTACACACCAAAATGTGTTATGTCACAATTCCCTTGCGCAGCCCCGCATCCTTACACAATCCTACATACCCGTCGCTACACATTCCTGCGTACAGAGGTCACGCACGCAGCGGATCCTACCCCGCGCCCATCTGAATTGACTTATCCCTGCGCCTGGATCAGTCGTGACAAACCTGAAAACCAGGCACTGCTCAAGGTAACTACAACCTAGTTAGGATTATCTGACATATTTAATAACCTGAAATATGCATTAGTAATAGTCAGAAACCTATAAAACTTAAATAAAATAAATAAGAAACTAAGTTTAAGTATTTTTTAATAATAAACCAAATATTGAGGATTACCATGTAAATCACTTATCCTGATCTTCAAAGACCACAAAACAATACTAGAGGTCATCATAAAAATTATTAAAAATTACCTACGTGCTCAGCAAATGATGGAAAATCAGTAAACGTCCACATCTGTCCACTTTAAAATAATCTTAATAGTACAAATGAAGGATGAGTGCAGAATGATCACATTTACACCATAACAGATTAACAGATTCTGTGGCTAAAATAGCACAGATATCCAGCAGATCTGATGTCAGCTGATTGACAGCACCAAGTAGAAGTGCTTATCATTCCCTGACTGGCTTGCAAGCCTCAGCCCAAGAGCAGAAACCTCTCTACAAGCCCTGAGAAGCTCATAGTCACCCCAAAAGGTTTTTATACAGACCTCTTTGGACCTATTATTCCCCATCAGTTTACAAGGAATTATTATTATCAATCAGACACCATGTCATTTTTAGTCAAGTGCTTATAAAGAGGTAAACAAGTGATTTACAACTTAGTCTGTAGTTTTATTATTTATTTCTCAAAACCAATCAACCCATTGAAGTTAGTCAAGCAAATCTACCCCATCAGCTCTGAAACCCTTCCTGTTATTGCAGGCTTTTTGTGGTAAAGTGCTCAGAGTGGGTGTTTCCCTTCCTGTCTTGGCAACTGTGCTGTTTTGCCTGGCCAAATCAGAGGAATAAGCCCTTTCTAAGGCACCCATCTTCATTCCAAGGTTCTTAAAATTCCTAAGGAGGCCCCTTGAAGAGAGGTTGTTTTTCTGTAAAGACCCCCAGTAGTATGATACTGTGGCCCCTTTTTTATAACATATTGAAAACTCTTTTTAACCAAACCAACTAAACCTTGCACCAGCTCTTAACAGATTCATTGTTTTAGCTTTTCATGTGTTTATCATTGAAATACTATTATTATTATTATTCCAGTATCTTCTATCACTCTCTGTAGCTAAAGGACTGCAAGGTTCCTGGTATCAGAGAACTGAAAACTGGGGATTTGGCTGGGAATTATCCTGAAATGATTAATTTTTAATTATTTATTCCTTGGACCAGTCTATTTATTTTTTAAAATGAGGTAAAATACTTATAAAATATATTTTTGATTTTTTATTTCTCTAGTGGATCTTAAGACCAACGGAGAATTGATCAATTCTTATTTGAACCTTCTTAAACAGAAAAAAGAAGAAAAAATCCGTAACTTTGTTCCTATCATTATAACTCCTGAGAAACAACAGGAAAAGCTTCATTATTATAAGAAACAAGCTTTAAAAGAAAAGGACCTTGAGTTAGAAAGAATTATCAATTTTAATTCTTTATTGAGGTAACATAAGGAGTGGAAAATTTATCAAAGTAAGCTTTATATTTATAATATAAACAACCCAGAAGATAATGAAAAATCCAAAAATAACAAAAGTGAGATTAAAAATTATTTTCTTTTGAAATATCATCTTACCACATTAAAAATTACAAAAAAATATTGAAACTATATTTTTTTTATCCTTCTCAGTGGATTTTGTGTTTGGTGAACTTATTGACAAGGATATTCTGGAGGAAATCCCAGACAGTGTACCCTTGGACTTTCCCTTGGATTTGTCCCAACATCTGATTGGAACCCATTCAGATGCCATTGGAATACCCCCCAAGGACGGTAGTGACCCCAAACAAGTGTTGGTACCTTTAAATTTGACTATAAGTGAGTCAAAATATATATATATATATATATAATATAAAAACTGAAAAATTATTTTTTTTTTATATATTTTTTTAAAAAATTCTTCTTCAAAAATTTTGACAAAGACTTATACCTTTTTTTCTATGAATCAAAACAGGCGCAACACCCAAGCAATTGGCCGAGCACCATCCTATGGATATTTGCCTGGAGGAACACGTGCGCGCAAGGACTCCAGTTGCAAGCGCAATGAGGGGGCTTGAAACTGTGACCATAGCATCACGCGGGAAAACAAGGCAAAAACCATGGCTGCCAACTCAACCAACACACTGTTGAAGAGTCAGCCATTTCCCAACGTGTTATCCCAGGAGGTTAAAGGTCCTCCTATGCCACCCCAGCTGGACTCAACCAAGGAGGAAAGAGTCAAAATTTTAGTGAAAGAGCATGTGAGTTACTGGGAACAATTCAAGTTGGCTCAGACCCAGGGGGATTAGCCAGGTATGAGAAATGCTATCTCTCTGGCAAAGAAATCTCAGATTTCTCTGCAAAAGTTGATCCCAAAGAAAGAAGTAGAAGGCTAAGTGCATAGTTTGAATCATTGGGATCAGTTAGTTTCCTTCAAGGGAAAGGACACCAAAAAGAAGAGGTCCTCAGCCCATCAGAAGTTAAAGAACCCAAAAGATTGGTACAACATAATCTCTCTAGCCCAGAAATGGAAAAAGGTGTGCCACAATTAGATGTAGAAGCCCTTAAAATCTTTTCTGTAAATTTGTCTCACAATTTTACCATTATTAGCAAGTGCTTTGACAAAGTTTATGAATAATTGGACAAGTTGAGTCTGAGTTTTTTCAGAGTTATTGACATCCAATCCCAGACTATGAGGATTGATGAGTTGGAAATACAACAAATCAAGGAAAGTATAAAATCTAGTAAGTTGGGTCTGATGAAGCATATTGATGATAATCAATCAATCCTTCAGGAAGACATGATTGTAACTATGGATCAACTTCAGGAAGAATTTAAGAAAACTAGTCCTACTTCTTCAACTCATTTGATTAACAAAATTGATTTATTAAACAACAAGCTTGACTTGGAGTTAGGTATGATTAAGAATGATCTCAGAGATCTTAAGGTCAAGGTCAGTAACTCTCCAGCCACCGACTTGGAGGAAGCTAGACCTGCCAGGTTCACTAGTACTCCTAGTATTCCTCCTAGAACCAGAATAACTAGGAATGAACATTTTAGACCAAGCCCTACACCATAAATAGAGCAAACTTTGAAGTTACTTCCTCCCATCACTGAATGGCCTAAATTCTCCAGAGAAGGAGAGTATAACCATGTCAGTCTTATTAATTTTATTGATTACACTCTTGCTTCTTATGAACTCCCTGATGCAATAGCTGTGGTGAGGTTACCCAGACTGTTTGAGGGAGTTTCTCTTGATTGGTTCATGAATAAGAGGGAAGAAGTAGGATCTTTACCCTGGAATTCCTGGAAGGAATTAATTAGAGAATAATTTGGTACCAGGATTTGGAAAAGAAAGATGGTGAAAACTTTTGAAACCTCCCAGTTTGATCCATCAAAGGACAAACCTCATCAGTGGTGTTTATACCAGAAGAGGAGGTTAGACTGTTTCTACCCAGATGCCAATAAGGAAGAGGTCAATGAGAGACTTCTCAACTTGTGTCCCAGACAGATCAAACATATTGTAAGGTGCAGAATGCCCATGAACTCTGATATTTCTACCTTGATAGGTATATTGGAAGAAACCATTGACATGAATGGTCTTGAAAAAAAGAATTAAAAGACTCCCCAGGGAAAAAAATGCTAGGAGTAGAGAAGAATACACTTCCAAAACTAAAGATTCCCCTTCTGCTAATATAACCACCTTGGAAGTCAAGAAGACTTCAGATTCCAAGGAAAAAGTATGTTGGAACTGCAACCAAACAGGACATGTTAGACCTGACTGTCCTCAGCCCAGGAGAAGAATTAATCCTATTGAAGGAGAAGAGTATGACAATACTGACCCCCAACTTGATGATACTGATGGATCACTCTCTGAGTATGATTTAATGATCACTAACCCCATCAATGTTATTGAAGGAAGTATAGAGTCTTCCCTGGACATAAACTCTGTTAATGATAATTCCAACTTACCTCAAAAATGGGATTGTAACATGAAAATTCACCATGTCTCTAAGGCTAAGACCTTGACTCTAAAACCTTCTGCCAGTTAAAGTTACACTTCTGGCAAAACATGCTATGCTACTGGTGTGATCCAAGATTCCCCTGTTAAGTTACTCTTGGACAGTGGAGCCTTCTGCTCTTGTGTTGGTTCAACTTATTTGGACAAACAAGACCCAAATTGGAGGCTGAACCTATTACTAGTACCTCAGGCCAAGTTTAGCAGTTGTAATTCTCCTCTCAATGCCTTTGGAGTATGGCCTTCTGAAATCATACTCCCTCACTCTAAAAGATCACTTAAACTGAAATTTGAATTTGTAGTACTTCAAAATGGAGTATGTGATTACCTGATTCTTGGAAAGGATACTCTTTGCCTGTATGATATAGATCTATTCCAAAGCAAGGGTAGATACTTTACTATAGGGGGAGACTGGAACAAGAAGTTCCAAATATCCTGAGTTAATGCTCAGACTTCTGATTCAACCTATGAGAAAGACTTGGGAAGTTTTGACCAAGAATACTTCTCTCAAGCAGCTTTGAATTCCCTACTCAAGGAAGAACAAAAAAGTGACATCTTGCAAGTTTGCTTTGAAAATCAGAAGGCTTTCTGTACCAAGGATCACCCCATTGGTAATATCAAAGGACATGACATGATTCTAACTTTAACCATTAAACCTCCTTACACACCTGACCTCAGGAGACCTGCTTACCCTTCTAGTCCAAAATCTAGAGCTTCTCTGGAAACTCATATCCAGGTCTTAGTTGACTTACAAGTCTTAAGGAAAGTAGGACACAATGAACAAGTGGATATTACTACCCCAGTAATCATAGCCTGGCATAATGATAATGCAAGGATGGTTGGAGATTTTAGAATTCTGAATAACTACACCCAAGCTGATTACTATCCTATTCCAAGGATTGAACATTCTCTGCATAACCTCTCAAAGGCTAAATATATCACTACTATGGACATGCTGAAAGGTTCTCACCAAATAACTATCAGCCCTGATAGCAAGAAATTCATGAGAATTATCTGTTATTTGGGAATTTATGAGTATCTTAGGATGCCTTTTGGTATCAAAAATGCTTCTTCTCATTTTCAAAGGATGATTGAAATCATCGTAGGATTATTCATCAGACAAGGATGGATGATGGTATACATTGATGATGTTATCATTTACTCTGATCATTGGGATACTCACATGGAGAAATTAAGGCTAGTCCTCAAAACCATCTCTGCTGTGGGATTAAAGGTATCAATGAAAAAGTGTAACTTTGGCTATGAAGAACTTAAAGCCTTAGGACACATTGTCTCTCAACTAACTTTAGCTTCTGACCAAAGCAAGATAGCAGCCGTGATGAACAGGCCAATGCCAAAGAATAAAACTGAACTTCTATCTTTTATTAGCTTCTGCAGCTACTATAGGAAGTACTTACCAAAGTTTGCTTTTCTAACCAAGTGTCTGTATGAAATCTGCAACAACACCACCGTTTTTGAAATGACTCATGACAGAGTCAAGAACTATGAGGAACTCAAGATGGCAATGACCTCAGCTCCAGTACTGATTCAGCCAGACTATTCTAAACCTTTCAAGCTCTATATAGATGCCAGCATGGACGGGATAGGAGCTGATTTACACCAAGAAGTCATAGAGGATGACAAACCAGTGAAAAAACCTATACTCTTCATATCCAGACAAGTTAAAGACACTGAGAAAAGGTATGGTGCAAGTCAAATGGAATTTCTTGCCTTAGTATGGTCTCTGGAGAAACTCCATTACTACTTGGAAGGCACCAATTTCACTGTGATCACTGACTGCAATGCTTTCAGGACATCAATGAACATGAAGACCCCTAGTAGGCACATGTTAAGGTTGCAGATAGCCATACAAAAGTACAGAGGTACAATGACCATAGTTCACCAAGCTGGTACTGAAAATCCAAATGCTGATATCTTGAGTAGGAATGCTTTGCCCAATGATCCAATTAACCCCGCTTATGACCAAGAGGATAATGATATATTTCCTATACTGAATATTAACATACTTGATATTGAGGCTCCTATTTTAGGAATCCACATCTGTGAACTGGATGAATCTTTGTTCAACTCTATCAAGGAGGCTTACAGCTCTGATATGAAGACTCTAATCACCATTATGGAAAGTACTTATCCACCATCTGAGCTGATTAATAGTCTACCTGACCCTCTTCTGAAATATTACAAAGCTGGAAGTTTCACCTTATGGCATGGTCTAGTATACTACAGGCACCATCATTCAAGTGTCATAGTCCTAACTAAGATAGACCATATCAAACATATCCTGGCTGAGTGCCATTATAACTGCTCTTCCGGCCACTTATCTACTGATAGGACCTTAGAGAAAGTCAAACAAACTGCTTGGTGGATCAATTGGAGAGACTACACTATCCAATATGTTACCAGTTGTGAAACTTGTCAGAAGTCCAATAGGACCACTGGAAAAAGGTTTGGTCTACTACAGAAGATTGCTGAACCCAAGAAAAGATGGGAAATCATCAATATGGATTTTAACTTGATTACCCCCAGGAGATGCTTATTCCTAAAACTCAGTCCTGGTTATAGTAGAAAGGTTCTCAAAGAAAGCAAAGTTTCTACCTAATCACAAGGAAGACACTGCTATGGAAGTTGCCTTGTTATTCTGGAATAGAATCATTGCTGATGTTGGAGTACCCAAGATTATTATTGACGATAGAGACCCCAAATTTACCTCTGAGTTCTGGATAAATCTTCATTAAATGCTAGGAACTACCTTATCTTTCTCTACTGCTTATCCCCCCCAGAAGGATGGTTTAGCTGAAAGAATGATCCAGACTCTAGAAGATATTCTCAGAAGGTTCTGTTGCTTTGGTCTAGAATAAAAGAATTCTGATGGTTATTGCCATGGCTGTGTTAGTCTTTTACCCGCATTGGAGATGTCTTATAACAGTAGCAAACACTCCACTACTAAAGAAGCACCCTACATACTGTAAAAAGGATGGATCCCTAAATTACCCAAGGATAACATTAACCAGCAGTTAACAAATATCCATCCTAGGTCACTTTATTTCAAGAAAATGATAGATGTAGCCAATAAACATGCTGTTAAGTGTGTTCAGGATGCTGTTGAGTATAACCAGAAGAGGTGGGATAAAACCCATAAAGAACCTGATTTCAAGATTGGAGATCAAGTCTTAGTTTCTACCACTAACATTACTAACTTAGCTGGTAACAGGAAGCTCAGACCAGCTTTTGTAGGACCTTTCACTATCAAAAAGCTTCATGTTAAAAATGCTGTGGAAGTAATATTGAGTGATTAACTCTCTAGGAAACACCCAGTCTTCCCAGTAAGTCTCATCAAAAACTACCACCCAAGGGAGGGAGATCATACCCCTTCACCAGAAATACCTGTTGCAGAAGAAACTGGAAAAGACAGAGGAAGAGTTAGCAAGATACTTAAGGATAAGAAAGACAAGATCAATGGAAAAGATGTTAGACTCTACCTAGTCAGATACAAGGGAGATTTATCTGATAAATATGAATGGTTGCCTGAACACAATATGCCAGATGGACCCATACACTTGAGAAATTACAGAGCTAGTAGAAGGCATTAGACCCAGGATTTTTTTTTCAGATATAGACATATCTTGGAGTGGGCAAAAGTCAGCTTGCTACTATGTACAGAGCAACCTGTCAAAGTAACAGAAGAAATATGATAAAAAAATTAAATGTGAAAAGTAAAATTAACTAAAGGAGGTGTGAGAAATGCACAAATATTATTGCAGACATTGATTTCTCACCCAAAATTAGGTAGGGGAACTCACTGACCCCACCCTGGAAATCCAACTCCTTCTATTTTTAAATAATTAAATAAAAAAGGGACCAAAAGCCACAACACCAATATGGCACCTTTTGGCCATTTCAATATTTCACGTGTATTTTCATGTATAGGTTTTACAACTAAATTTCACTCAGAATTGGAGTGTTAGTAGTTACAAACGGAAATGTGTTATGTCACAATTCCCGCGCGCAGACCTGCATCCTTACACAATCCTATGTACCCATAGCTACACATTCCTGCGTACAGAGGTCACGCACGCAGCTAATTTTTCCACGCACGCAACGGATCCTACCCCGCGTGCATCTGAATTGACTGATCCCCGCGCCTGGATCAGTTGTGACAAACCTGACAACCAGGTACTGCTCAAGGTAGCTACAACCTAGTTAGGGTTATCTGACATATGTAATAACCTGAAATATGCATTAGTAATAGTCTAAAAACCATAAAACTCAAATAAAATTAATAAGAAACTAAGTTTAAGTATTTTTAATAATAAACCAAATATTGAGGATTACCACGTAAATCACCTATCCTGATCTTCAAAGACCACAAAACAATACTAGAGGTCATCCTAAAAATTATTAAAAATTACCTACGTGCTCAGAAAATAATGGAAAATAAGTAAACATCCACATCTGTCCACTTTAAAATAGTATTAATAGTAAAAATGAAGGATGAGTGCAGAATGATCACATTTACACCATAACAGATTAATAGATTATGTGGCTAAAATAGCACAGATATCCAGCAGATCTGATGTCAGCTGATTGACAGCACCAAGTAGACGTGCTAATCCTGCCCTGACTGGCTTGCCAGCTTCAGCCCAAGAGCAGAACCCTCTCTTAAAGCCCTGAGAAGCTCATAGTCACCCCAAAAAGGTATTTACACAGACCTCTTTGGACCTATTATTCCCCATCATTTTACCTGGAATTATTATTATCAATCAGACACCGTGTCATTTTTAGCCAAGTGCTTATAAAGAGATAAGCAAGTGATTTATGAATTAGTCTGTAGTTTTATTATTTATTTCTCAAAACAAATCAACCCATTGAAGTTAGTCAAGCAAATCTACCCCATCTGCTCTGAAACCCTTCCTATTATTGCAGGCTTTTTGTGGTAAAGTGCTCAGAGTGAGTGTTTCCCTTCCTGTCTTGGCCACTGTGCTGTTTTGCCTGGAGAAGTGGAATAAGCCCTTTCTAAGGCACCCATCTTCATTCCAAGGTTCTTAAAATGCCTAAGGAGGCCCCTTGAAGAGAGGTTTTTTGTCTGTAAAGACCCCCAGTAGTATAATACTGTGGCCCCTCTTTTATAACATATTGAAAACCCTTTTTAAAAAAACCAATTAAACCTTGCACCAGCTCTTAACAGATTCATTGTTTGAGCTTTTCACGTTTTTATCATTTGAATACTATTATTATTATTATTCCAGTATCTTCTATCACTCTCTGTAGCTGAAGGACTGCAAGGTTCCTGGTATCAGAGAGCTGAAACTGAAGGCAGCTTTTGTGATCATGAAATTTCAACAATAACTTGATGAATAGCAAAGGCATTGAAGTTCTAGACCAGAGAAAGAAGGTTTAAGGAAATAAAAGTTATGAATTCCAACCATGAAGCAGAGGAAAAGGCTATTTGAGAGCTTTTTTTGGGGGGTCTCAAATAAGTAAGTTCAGTCTTGAGAAACTTTTGGTTGATCTTGAAATTGAATCAGATTAAATAGTGAATATTCAAAATCAAATATAGCATTTTTCAGCTCTCTGAAACCAGGAAACTTGCACTCCTTTAGCTACAGAGATTTATGCAGTAAAAGAATAATTATATTCTTAAGAATTAACCCAGACCAATCTCCAAAAAGGATAAATATGATTGGTAAACAGTGCAAGTTATATATGTTTTGTTTAAAAGTTTTTCATCATGTTTTAATAATAATAATTAAAAGATGAACCACATTTTATACACACTGGGGGTCATTAACACTTCTCTTCAGGAGATTGACTTTGGACCTTGTACCCCTGAAAATTGGAACCTTTTGATTTAACAAGAAGGAATTATTACCTGCTGGAATGTTGATTATGGCCAGGCAATGGTAGCACACAAGCCAATGCAGGAGGGAAGTAGCTTAATTCTTCCAGAAAATACTTTCAGGTTGCCTTCAGTGGTTCATTATTGAAGGTTTTCAGATCAAAGGTGAGGTGTTTGATGGTTTATCTTCAATTGGAACAATAACAATGGTTGGTTAATCAATAAACTATACTTCAGACTGAAGCCATAAATCACTTTATTATCTCTTTATAAGCACTTTATACAAGGTGGCACGTTGTCTGTTTATAAATAATCAATTCCTTCTGGTGTAAAGAGAGTCAACAGAAGTACTGTACAAATATCTTTTTGGGGTTAAGGGAGTTTTCTCAGGGCACATAGAGAGGGTAGGTATTGTTTTCTAAGTCTAAAAAGCCAGTCAGAGCTTCTTTAGCACATCCTGTTGGTTCTGTAACTGAGCTGATCCTGGATCTGTATGATCTGCACATGGGTTTAGTGAGGGTATCTGTCTTTGTGCTAATTTTTTAATTTACAGATCCTGCATTTAATTTTATTTTGTACTATTATTATTTGATTAAAATGATCAGTGATGGATTTTTATCTATTTTTACTCATCTTGTAATCATTTTATTATTTTTCATTATTTTATTTGCTGATCCCTTGATGTTTTTTGTGGTCATCAAAGATCTGGATCTGTCATTCTTGTGGTGCTTTGTAATAAGTTTTTTTCAAAATTAAGTGATTTGAAATCATATTTTCTATGTTATCATCTGACATTTTATGGTTTCACATCATCCTCCATGCATATTTCACAACATTAAATATGAAAAATGGATCCAGGTGTGTTGTAGTAGTTACATGCTGTAACTGGTCTATCCTCCTTTTCTTTGGGGTCCTGAAGTGTGCAGATCTGATTTACTGCATACAAAATTTGGACTGGCTGCTTAAATTAATTTGGTTTGAACTGTAAATGTGGGAATTTGACTAATTGTTTCTAATTTATGCATGTGGGGCTGTCCTGAAGCACACAGGCTGTGCGTAGGGATGCAGGGCTACATGCGGGAATTCTGAAAAAAACTAATTCTGCCTTTATCTCCTAAAATATACACAACAACTCAATTCTGACATAATTTTAGTTTTGAAAACTATATGTGACAATAAATATTAAATATTAAAATGGCCAAAAAGTGCAATAGTGGTGCCATCATGTTTGGTTGTTTTTTATAAAAATATTTTAAAATATTAGGCTCCGTTTGGAAACTGGGGCGTAACTTGTGCCGCTGCACCAAAACAAAGCTACACCCTGCATGTCCCAGGTGTGAAATACAGGGCTGTTCAACAAATTGTATGTGTAAGTGTGCATTTCCATGCACACTGTACCTGAAAGCCCAAATTTCTACTGGGGCTGGACATACAGGGTTTACCATGTAAATCTGCCCCTCAAGGCCCTTCAAACTCTCTCCACTGCCCAATATTGTAAGTCCTTTTTTTTTACTCATCAATAAAATTTTTCCATTCATATGATGGAACCTCCACCTCCAATGCCACAAATATCCCAATCAAAACAGACCCAATGAAATGACCACAACATTCTGAAAGCTTACAAGAAGCATTGGAGCTTGCATCCAAGCACCCTCAATGTTTTAAAGGATAGCGTTTGGAGGGAAATTTCAAAGGAGATTGAAGGGACAAAGGACCCTGCAATGGGAAAAAGAATGGATTGGCATTCTGTTCTCACTTCAAAGTTCTCAAGGCCCAGTGTGGCAAGGTCAAGCAATTATGCAATCTCAGTGGGGCTGGTTGGTATTAGGTAAACCAATCAATTGAGCTTCCAGATGAACAATTGGTCCATCTTGAACAAAGCAACACCTGTTTTTTTACCTTCTTCTTATCAATTTTTGAAATTTTTCTTAATAGTTGGAGCGCAACAAGAAGCTCATTGAATGGAAGGGTACTCCATTCCCCCTCTACAATACAATGGCTTCCTTCATGAATGGAAAGCAAGCCATAGGCTTAGCAAGTAAGAACTTGTCCATTCCCTCAAGCCAATTGTTTTCCAATTCCTCAAGTCTAGAATTGGGGATCCCACATTCATCCAATGATGACGGTTCATTGATCAACACCCAAGGCCAATTGGTCAGAGAAAAAAAGAACTCACCTGGAGATGTCCAAAAAAAAAACCAGATTATCAACAGCACCCTAAACTCCATCCAAATTGAATTATCAGGATTGACAGGATTGTCTGAAGAAATCCAGGCCCTTCAAAACAATTCAAGCTTATCCCTGCCAAAAGTGATGGGTTCCAGCCAGGCATTTGGGTTGAATCAAGACTTGGACAAGTTTTACCTGCCCTTGCCCCCTGATCTGCAAATTGAGTGGGTCAGGGAATTTTTTCTCAATAATTCAAACTATTAATTTTTCTTTCTGAATTTTTTCTCAATAAATAATTAGGGTGTATCAAATTTAGCAAAAACGCCATTAGAAAACTGCAATTTTTAATAGCAAGTTTCTGAAATACACATAACCCCTGCCTTGTTTATTTGAAAATGGCGCGTTTCATTAAAATGTCAGGTTTCAAAAATCAAACCCGCCATTATCATCCATCCACCTTCCATTGCATGCAAAACACCCATCCACACCTGCACCTCAGAAAATCCATACCAATCCCATCTCCATTGCATCACAAACATCTCATCTCCATTGCTTCACATCTCCATTGTTTCACATATCTATTGCCTCACATCTCCATTGCTTCACACAAATCCCATCATCATCTTTCTCAAAATGTCCAATCAAACTTCCTGGAAGCAAGTTGAAAATGCAAAAAAGCTGACTGAATTTTTTTTATCATTTGACTCTGATTCAGACTCTGATTTGGAATCAATTTGGTTAGCTTTGAATTCTCTATTGGAAAAGCAATACACACTTCCAAAAAGACACACTCTCCACAACAATATGTATGAAAGGCAAAAGCTTCATCTACTCCCCAACTTAAGCTTCCAGAAACTGTTCCAAACTTTATTGCCTTTATTCATGAAACTTCTGGAGATTATTGAAGACAACCACATCTTCCAGAACAATTCTCAGAATCCTCAATGCAATCCAGCTATCCAACTGGCTGTTGCTCTTTGTATATTTGGATCAAATGGAAAAGGAGCAACATTTTATCAATTAGAAAATATATTCTCAGTTGGTTATGGAACCATTGACTTATACACCAAAAGTTTCATGATTTCTATCCTATCTTTCTGTTGCTCAGTGCTTTTTTGGCCAACCAAAGAAGAAAGCAAGCAGATATCTCAAGTAATGGATACTGAAGGATTTCCCGGTTTCACTGGTTTTGTTGATGGAACCACTATTCCCTTGAGTTAAAAATCTAAGCTAGATGGCAACCACTATTTTGATCAGAAAAAAAGACAATTGATTCATTTCCTTTCCAAATCCTTTGATAATACACTGACCAAATATGTTTTACCTTTTTTTATAGATACTCTGTGTCACTACAAATTTTCTGTGATAACAACAAAAAGTTCATATCCCTCCATGCTGGCCTTCCAGTTTCTTGTCACAATTCATATGTTTTCAATTGGATGCAGATTTCCCATCAACCAGATAACTACTTTGAGCAAGATCATTACCTTTTGGCCAATTCAGCTTATGCTAGTGGGAAATATGTGGTTCCAGAATATTGCAATTTTTCATCCAATGACCAAGCCAAAACCAATTTTAACTATTATCTTGCCCAGTCACTAGTTTTGATTGAGCATTCCATTGGAATCCTGAAAGGAAGATGGGCCAGCTTATAAGAGATGTGAAACCAGATAAAAAATTCCAAATAAATGAAGTTCCTCATCAACTGGATTATCACTTGTGTAATCCTTCACAACCTTCTTGCCAACATCAAAGATGAATGGGAAGAAATTTTTGAAGAAGATATTACCAATCCTCCTTAAGCCATCCTGGTCTCATCTTGTGCCTCATCTTCTGCATTGAGAGAGCAGATTCTACCACTCACACTGGCTCACTTTGATGATTAGCATTCAAATTTCAAATAGGGGAAATATCACATCACAGAATTTATTTGGTTTTGGTTGTTCAAATCCTAGACTGACTTGGGTTTTTTTTTTTTTGGTGGACTTAGAAAAAAAACAGAACCATAACTTCCAAAACACCCACCTCACCCCACCAAACCACTGGTAAACTCCTCCCTCCTCCTCACCAAACCACCTCACCCACCACAAACACCTCACCATCCACCTCCACCTCCAAGTTCACCTGGTCATCCTCCTCCTTATTCAGGTCCCCTTGTTCTTTGCTCAGCTCCCCAGGTAAGACCCCCCCCCCCTCCTCCTCCTCCTCATTCATTGGTGCTGACCTCCCCCCTCCTCCTCCTCCTTTTAGAAGCCTTCCTTGTTCCTTTCTCAGCACCTCTGGTAAGCACCCCCCCTGAATCCCTCCTCCTATTCATCCCCGTTGTCCTGCTCCCCTTCATCCCGCTCCTCCTCCTTATTGATTTATTGACCAATCCACAAGCAATCAATTGATAAATTGACCAAAACGCAGTTGATTGATTGATTGATTGATTGATCAACAAGGAGGAGGAGGGAGATGATGTCCTGCCCCCCCCCCCTTCACCTCCTTCCAATTGAGCAGCGCTGCCCCCCCTTCACTTCCTCCTCCTCCTCCCAATTTAACAGTGAGAAAACAAATGTTTGCTTGCCAATTGATCAACAAGGAGGAGTTGGGGGATGATGTCCTTCCCCTCCCCCCCCCCCCTTCACCTCCTCCTCCTCCTCCTTGATGATTAAAAGGTGACTGATTTTTTTTGTTTTTAGGAGAATTCAGCAAGATTTTTTTTATTTTCTATGTTTGTTGATCATCTATGTGCATTATACTGGACTAATGAATGTTTTTTTTTCCACCCTCAGCCAGAGAACACTTGATCTCAATCCTTGTCACTTGTGTTCCTTTTGGTTCTCTTGAAACAACATTTGTAGTGAGGATGAGCCCTTGAATCTAAAGCATGATCAGGAATCAAGCCAAGATTTTTCTGTTCCTAGGCCACCACCACAACCCTTAATAAATTTCTTTGTTCACTGATTGCCATCAAAATATATTTTTAAATAGGAATACATGCAAGTAGAAAGGACATGAACCCATACCAAAGTAAATAAATATAAAACAAATTGTTTATTGGTGGAGTTAAAAATAGGCTCAAACATTGTTGTATTAGCAAATAATTTATTTGTTTTTATTTTGAAAATTTTTATCAACTTGAATATTTTACCAGCCAAGCAATTGATTAATTTCCTTTATTTCATCAACAGTTCTACTGCTACCAATACCTGTCAAGGCTACTGATAACCTATCTTTTTTTTTCTGTGGCTAGCCTTTCCCTCTCCTTTTTGACTCAGTCTTCCTCTTGACCCTTCTCCTTTTCCTCTTTTTGAAATTCCAGCTCAGTCTGTTTCATTTGCCACTGAGCATCCAACTTTTGTTGATGAGCCAAAATCTCAGCTTTCTGCTTTTGACAATCCATAGTCAGTTGATGATCCCACTTCTCCTTTTCAAATTGATATTTTTCAGATTCAATTTGTGATTTCACTGTTTTTTGGAGGGTAATAGGAATGATCTTGATTTTGAAAGCAAGGAGAATCTAATTTGCTTACTTTAATCTTGCTTCTTCATGATATCCTCAAATCCAGAAAAATTTGAAGTGTTTCTCCTCTTTTGAATGCTATTGGGGTTGAAGTTTACGGAATTTGAGGCCTTTTTATTTCCCTTTACAGAGGAGGTTTGTGTGGGAACATCATTGCTCTCATTTGAAGGGGATGTGGGAGTCCCAATTTTCTTGAGTTTTTGGCCATTCAAAAATGGGCAAGCCTGGTTTTCTACAATCTAAATCAGTCAGGATTAACCAGAAAGAAGAAAAAAGAACTTGGTTCCTTACTTGAGCAGATGTTGATTGTAGTGGCACTAAAGGAATAACTTGCTCCTCATTAGCCAATTCATTGAGTTCTTTCACCCCAGCAAGGGAGTGATAAAAAGAAGTAAGTGAGGGGTCCAAGGAAGATTTTGAATCATTTATCAATGCTTATTTAGATGTAATTGGAGCTGTTTCTGTTGAAATATCCTCCTCCTCATCAGATTGGGGCCACTCATATGTTTCATCAGGATCATCATTGCTAGGCTGAGCATCCAAAGCCAGGTTCTCAGCATCAACTGAATCTGATTGTTGGGCATCAAAAACAGATAAAGGGGTGATATTGGCATTCTTTCCAAAGATTTAATCCATTTTAATATAAAAAGGACAAATGGACTCCAACTCATCAACCACCCAGTTGATTCCCATTGCTTTATTGGAGTTGGTGATATCAAAGCCAGTGGATATTGACATTGGATGGGCTTCTTTGTACTTTTTTTGATAGTTCTTGAATCACTCCCACATTTTTTTGGATGAAAGATCCAGCCTACCCTTGGTATTATTCTTCAGTTCATTGGCCATCAGGAAATAAACATTAACCCTAGAGGATGGAGGTTGGCCAACTTGTGTTTTATTGTTGGATCCAAATCAAACATTGTAGTTGGATGGAATTTTGAGCCAGTTTACCAGAATGATGTTATCAGCTCTCTTGAGCTGACTTGAGCCTTTGGAAGCTGATGGGGGAGGATTTTTGGATCTTGAGTTCCTGGGGGATGTTTGCTTTGGTTGAGGGGACTTGCGGGGGGAGTGTTGCTGAGGGGCCATTTAAAAAGAGTAAGTGGGATGAAGTGATGAATCAATAAAGCTTTCAGCCTCCTGGATGCCAAGAACCTTGCTGTCCTTTAGCTACCAGAGGTGATAGAATAAATAATAAATATATTATTCAATAAATGCAGAAAAAATCCATAGAATATTTTGATAGAGCTATTTCAAGGTAAATTGGTTTGGTTTATGGTTTGATATTATGAATAAATATTAATAAATTGATTATTAAATAAATTGATAGAGGTTCCACAATAATATTGCGGATTTTCAACACCTATCTTCAGGGAATTCAGTTTGAAAACACTCAGACCTGATTACTTTGGAACCTTTAATTTATATTCTTAAAGGATGTATTGACCAAAGATAATATGTATATAAAATACACGGTGGAGTGGAAGGGCTTTGTAACCAAGCTTCCACAACATAAAAAGTATAATAAAACTCACTGTTATATTATTTAATCCTTTGGGTACCTTTTTGGGACGTGCACTGATGGGTTGAACCTGTTACTGGGGTTAAAAGGGTGTTCAGCAGTTTAAATTGATAAAAAGGGTTGGGGACGGATATTATTAATCATAATAAAGCCATAAATCACTTACTTATCTCTTATAAATATTTGATTACCTTGTCACGGTGTCTGGATGTAAATATAACTGGGTCTCTGGGTATCAATATCCTGAAAAGAGCTCCTTATTTATAGCTCTTTGAGTCCCAATATTGTCCTTCTGAGGGATACAGGGGCTCAAAGGGACATAAACTAAGGCTAGCAGGGTAACCAGTGGTAGCCTGTCACATTTTCTATGTGATATAGCACGGGTAATATCTAATTCCACAGGGTATGGGAGTTATTCTACCTTTTAATTGATGTTTTGGACGTGTTAATAACACTAATCTGTCCATATTATCTATTATTAATTAATTATCCTTGGTAAATGTTCCCAGTATGTTAATAATTCTTTTAATAGACATTCCTACGGGTAATCTGATTTCAGGTGGGTTCTCATTATGTATTAACTGATTGGAGTAAAATTGTGATATTGATTTCACTCCTTATTTTCAAAATTCAGTTGATTTACTAAAAATAATCACTTGAAAATATAATTTATGAGAATTCATGTAATATTTTTACATCATTAGTTTCCTTAGTATGTCACAAAAATATTGATGCCTTAAGGTTCTCACAATTTTCTATCAAAGTATTTTAATATATTCTTACAAATAGTAGTTATCTTATTCTCAACATTTTTGGTATTTTTAATTATATTAATAAAAAAATATGTATAAAGGTTATTTAGGTGTTTTTATATACTTTTATGTATTTTTAGACTACCTACTATCCACAGGAACATTTATTACATATTTGGAATGTTCCCGTGTAGGTTATAGCATGTTTATGTGGTACCTGGGCTTCTCAGGCCGCCTGTCACTCTTTCAACTTGTAGTCCCGCAGCTGTGTACTTGTCAGAGGCCCGGGGCTGCATACACGGCTTGTCAGGTTACGCTGACAGGGTGGCAGTGCTGCTACTCAGCTGCGCATGGGTGTATTGGTTGCCACGGCTGTGTGCGGGAATCATGACAGAACACATTTCCATATGTAACTCCTAAAATATACACAACACCTCAATTCTAACTAAATTTTAGGTGTGAAACCTACACCTGGCAATACATGTGAAATATTGAATTGGAAAAAAATTTCCATAGTGGTGTCGTGGTATTTTGGTCTTTCCTTTCTTTAATTATTAAAATTATAGGGAGTTGGATTTCAAGGGTGGGGTCAGTGAGTGACCCTACCTAATTTTGGGTGGAGAATTTATTTCTGAAATAATATTCAAGGATTTCCTAATCCTTCTTAATTTAATTTAATATCTTTATTTTCATGTTATTTTGTTACTTTTGCAGCTTGCTCTGCAATAGTAGCAAGCTGACATTCCCCCACTCCAAGATATGGCCATATCTGAAAAAATCTGGAGTATTTTGGGAATAAAATAATTCCATATTTGTTTCAATTCCTTTTGCTGGCTCTGTAGTTTCTAAGATGTATTGGTCCATCAGGTATATTATTCTCTGGTAACCATTCATCTTTTTCTGCAGATTCTTCTTTGTATCTCACTAATTATATTCTAACATCTTTTCCTTGCACTCTCTCTTTGTTGTCTCTCAATATCCTTCTGACTTTCCCTTTTTCTTTCACAGGGTCAGGTTCTATTGGGATCATTGCTGGAGGGAGGTTGCTCCCTTCTCTTGGTTGAAAGTGTTTCACTAGCCTAACATGTAATACTGGGTGCTTTCTTGATAATCTTCACTCAAGATTACTTCTACAGCATTTTTGCTGCGCATCTTCTTGATAACAAATGGTCCAACAAAGGCTGGTTTCAGCTTTCTGTTACCTGCTAAATTGTTGAAGTTGGAAGTAGATATCAAGATCTGATCTTCTATTTCAAAGTCAGGTTCTCTGTGTGATTTGTCCCATCTCTGTTTTTTGTATTCTACTGCTTCTTCTACACATTTCTGAGCATGATTATTTTCCATGTATATCATCTTCCAGCCAAGAGATGTTGGATGAATGGTGGCCAAGTTATAGTTCAAGGTATTCCTAGGGAGTTTTGGAATCCATCCCCTTTCTAGTATGTAAGGGGATTCTTTGGTAGTAGAGTGTTGACTGCTATTATAAGCTATCTCCAGGGCTGGGAGTAGGCTTACCCAATCATGGAAATAACCATCTGAGTTTTTGTATTCTAGACCAAAGCTACAAAACCTTCTTAACATATCCTCCAAGTTCTGTATCATTCTTTCAGCTAATCCATCAGTCTGGGGATGGTATGCTGTAGAAAATGCTAAAGTAGTACCCAGTATATCATGTAGATTCCTCCAAAATTCAGAGGTGAATTTGGGGCCTCTATCACTGATTATAATCTTAGGTATACCAAAATCAGCTATAATCCTGTTACAAAATAATAAAGCTACATCCATAGCACTGTCTTCCTTGTGATTAGGTAAGAATACTGCCTTCTTAGAGTATCTGTCAACTATAACCAGGACAGAGTTATATGAATTTGTACCTCCAGGGGAGAGGCCAGTGACAAAATCCATATTAATTATTTCCTGCCTAGTTTTGGTTTCAGAGATCTTTTGTAGGAGCCCAAACCTTTTGCCAGTAGTTTTTTTAGATTTTTGGCAAGTCTCACAGCTAGTAACATACTTAATGGTTATTTCTTTCCAGTCTATCCACCAAGCAGTCTGTTTTACTTTCTCCAAGGTTCTTTCAGTGGATAGATTCCCTGATGAACAATTTTCATGGCATTCCTGGAGAATGTGTTGTATATTTTCTTTGTTAATCAGTACCAATACACTGGAATTTTGGTCTCTGTAGTATAGGAGACCATCCCAAAAAGTAAACCTTCCTGCTTTATATGGTTTGAGCAATGAGGCAGTTAAACTATTTATCAGGGCTGCTTCTGGGGATTCACATTCCATAATGGTAATCAGCAGCTTGATATCAGAGGAGTAGTTCTCTCTGACTAGATTGAAGAAAGAAGTATCTAATTCACATAAGTGGATCCCCATGATTGGAGCATCTAATGCAAAAAGATTGATAGTTAAGATAGGAAAGATATCCTGATCCTCAGGGTCATATGCTGGATTGCTAGAGTCATTAGGCAAAGCATTCCTACTTATACTATCAGCATTCTGGTGTTTAGCTCCAGCTTTATGCACTATAGTGATCTGGCCTCTATACTGTTGTATAGCAATTTGCCACCTGAGCATGTGTCTGATGGGAGTCTTCATGCTCATGAGAGTTCTTACAGCATTACAGTCTGTAATTACTTTGAAAGTGGTTCCTTCTAAGTAATAGTTTAACTTCTCTAGAGACCATACTAGAGCCAAGCATTCCATCTTGCTGGCTCCATATCTTTTCTCAGTGTCTTTGATCTGTCTAGATATGAAAATTACTGGTTTCTACACTGGTTTGTCTTCTTCTATTCTTTCTTGGTGTAAGGAAGCTCCTAACCCTTCCATACAAGGGTCAATGTAAAACTTAAAGGGTTTAGAATAGTCTGGTTGAATGAGTAGAGGAGTGGAGGTCATAGCTATTTTTAACTCCTCATAGTTTTTCAATCTCTCATGTGTCATTTCAACAAGAGTATTATTGTTGCATATTTTATACAGACTTTTAGTTAGCATAGAAAACTTTGGGATGTACTGTCTGTAGTAACTGAAACAACTAATAAATGACAGAAACTCTGTTTTATTCTGAGGCATGGGTCTGTTCATAACAGCAGCTATCTTATTCTGGTCAGCAGCTAGAGTTACACCAGAGACTATATGTCCTAGAGCTTTCAGTTCTCCATATCCAAAGTTACATTTCTTCATTGAGACTTTTAATCCTGCTCTGAAGATGGTTTGTAGAACTAACCTTACTTTATTTATATGAGTCTCCCAATCATCAGAATATATGATAACATCATCTATGCAAACCATCATCCATCCTTGTCTGATGTAATTACCTAGAACTGTATCCATTGTTCTTTGGAAGTGTGGTGGAGCATTCTTTATACCAAAGGGCATCCTGAGGTTTTCATATATTCCTAAGTGACAGATTATTCTCATAAATTTTCTACTTTCAGGGCTTATAGGTATTTGGTGGAACCTTTAAGCATATCCATAGTAGTGATTTATTTAGCTTTGGATAGGTTATGGAGAGCATGATCAATCTGGGGTATAGCATAATAATCTGCTTGAGTATAGTTATTCAGCATTCTGAAGTCTCCTAACATTCTTGACTTTTCATTATGCCAGGCTATGATTAACTGAGTGGTCAAGTCTACTTGTTCATTTTGCCCTAATTTCCTCAATACTTGTAGGTCTATGAGTTCTTGTATATGTTCCTCAAGAGTTATCCTAGATTTAGGACTAGAGGGATAAGCTGGTCTTCTTAGGTTAGGGGGATAAGGAAGCTTAATAGTCAATTTTAATACCATTTCATGTCCTTTGATATCACCAATGGGGTGATCTCTGGTACAAAAAGCATTTTGATTCTCAAAGCAGACTGTCAATATATCTTTCTTCTGTTCTTCAGAAAGTTTCTCATTTAGAGCTTCTTGAGAGAAGTATTCTTGATTAAATTCTTCTAAGTGCTTTTGATAAGTAGAAGAGGGGAAGTTAGTTTGGATATTGCATATCTTAAACTTCTTGCCCCAGTTACCACCCACAGTGAAGTACCTTCCTTTACTCTGGAACACATCTATGCCATATAGACATAAAGCATCATTTCCTATTATCAAGTAATCACATAATCAGTTGAGCAATACTGAAAATTCCACTTTTATTCTCAAAGATCCTTTAGCATGGGGGAATATTATAGGAGCAGTCCATACTCCAATAGTATTCATGGTAGAGTTGCAAGAGCTAAACTTGGCTTTTGGGATGGGAAAAAGGTTTCTTTCCAATTTGGATCCCATTTGTTTAAGAATTCAGTTCAGACACATGAGAAAAAAGCTCCACTATCAAGTATTAACCTTATAGGCCTATCTTTATACAATCCTGTTGCATAACAAGTCTGACCAGTAGTGTAACTCTTACCACTCATGAGCTTAACAGTTAATGGTTTAACATCAGTGATATGTCTAGGAATTACGGTGGGGTCCCATTGTTGGGGCAAACAAGAGTCACCATGGATGTTATTGATTTCTATAGAAGTGCCTATATCTCCTTCTATTACATTGACAGGGTTGGTCAGGATCAATTCACATTCAGAAAGAGATCCTTCAGTATCAGCTATATCTTCATAGTTCTGATTCCCTTCAATCTCATGCTCTCCTTCCAAGACTGCTATCTTTCTTTTTGGAAAAGTGCAGTCTTGTCTCATATTCCCTGTCTTGTTACAGTTCCAAAAAGTTCCAGGAATTCTATCATTATCCCTGTTCTCATTAGGTTTCTTATTGTCAGAGATATTTATCAGAGGGTGTTGTTCCCTGGTTTTGTTAATGTTGAATTTATCTTTGGGTCTAGAGGGAACCTTCTTGTCTAACCCATTCATGTCTATTACTTCTTCTAAAAAATTGATTAGAGTTGGTAAGTCAGCATCCATACTCATCCTGCATCTTACACTATGGTTAAGATTTCCAGGAAACAGGTTGAGGAGTCTTTCATTTACTTCCTCTTTATCAGCATCTGGGTAGAAGCATTCTAGTCTTCTCTTCTGTTCTAAACACCATTTTTGATGCTTATCCTTGGAGAGGTCAAGTGAGGAATTTTCAAAATTTTTCATCATTTTTCTTTTCCAAATTCTAGAACCAAATTGTTCTTTAATTAGAAGTTTCCAAGAATTCCATGGTAAGGATCCTACTTATTCTCTTTTACTAACAAACCAGTCTAAATCTACTCCTTCAAATATTCTGGTCAGCCTGACTACAGCTATAGCTTCTGGTAGGTCATAAGAGTTTATGGTGTAGTCAATAAATTTAACAAAATTTATATGATTATATTCTCCTTCACCGGAGAACTTAGGCCATTCAGAAATTGGGGGTAAAGGTTTTTAGAGCTTGTTCCATTTCAGGAGTAGGACTAGGCCTGAAGTTGTCACTCCTATGCATTCCTAATTAGGGTGTTGCATAAGGAGTAGTTGTTTGTCTGGGAGGTTTTGGTTTGTCTGTGGTACTCCCCAAAGGGTTGGTCAGACAGAATTTTAATTCTCTAAGATCATTCTTGATCAGATTAAGTTGCAGGTCCACTTGATTATTAAGCAGATCTAATTTTTCACTAAGGGAAAGAATGGAGCTGTTAGTAGTATTTACCAATTCTTCTTTTCAAGGCTGAAAGGAAATAATGAAATCTTCTTGGATACCTGATAACATATTCTCAATTGTTTGAGTATGTCTAATTTTACCTTGGTTTATTATCTCCAATAATTTTTCTGTATGTTCCTTAATATCTTCTATCCCTACAGCTTTTGTTGGTTATTAATTAATTTGGATACTACTGAAGTAAACTTATCCATTTGGGTGTAAACACTGTCCAAATTTCCACAAACAATTTTGAAATTATGGTGCATATCATTAGAAAAAGAAGTAATTACATCAGAGGTTGGTTTAGACAATTTACTGGACTCAGAATTAGAGGCTAATTGTTGTACACCTTTTTCCACTTTTGAGCTAAGGATATTATCTGATCCCAATCCTTCTTTCCTTTTGGCTTTGGATGGGAAGGAGATCTCTTCTTTCCTGATCCTCTGCCTTTCAGATGGGCTAATTGATCCCAAGGATTCCACTTTTCTACGTAGGTATCTACCTCTTTCCTTGGAATCATTTTCTGAAGAGCTATCTGGGTAGCTTTTGCCTGGGAGATTATCTTTTTCATAGATACCATGTCCTCCTTGGCTTGGGCTTCTTTGAATTCATCCCAATATCTCACATGCTCTCTGACTAAGTCTCTGATCCTGGCTTCCTTGGCCAGATTATGCTGGGGTGGCTGCAGGGAACCTTCTTGTAATGGAGGGGGGCTTAATTCTACTACCTTCTCCGGCTTTAGGTTGGGGGAGGGCAACATTACTTGGGGCTGTTCCCTGTCCACCAAAATTTGATTCATGGGTTCCGGCCCCCTCATGGTTGTCATTATTGGTGGTCTCACGGTTACTGGGGGCTCCTGGCAAAGATCCATAGGAGGTAATTCTCCCTGAGGCTCTTGTGTTATGTCTATTCATATTGAATAAAATATTTATAAGTATTTTTCTAAAGAAGAAGCTGTGATAATAAGTTTATTGAAACTTACTTAAGTTGATATTCAAAGTCACTAAGACTTTATTGGTATTAAATTGGTCCTTAATAGGTAATCCTACAGGGTCTTGGTGTGTTCCAATGAGGTCTTCAACCGTCCAATCAATATTTTCAGGGCGTCCAGAGATATCTGGGACTTTTTGATCCAATAAATCATTTTCAGTGGTGGTGGTTTCTGGTATAGGAGGGTTCACTGATGGTAAAAGGTTATTTTATTGGTCAATAAAATATATTGATATTATTTTAATACAAGTAATATGGTATTACAAGTTTATACTTACTTTTATATTTTAAAAAGTAATTTATACAGTATTTCTTCCAAGATTTATGTTTCCTTAATAGGGCTTGAAAGTTGATATGCCTCTCAAGATATTCTTGTTCAAGGAATTTATCTAAGTTTTTATGTGCAGAAGAAATATTAAGTTTCTCAGATTGAGTTAAAGCTTCCCAACCAGTTGGTTTATAATTATTGATGTATTCTTCTTTTCTTATCTTTAAAATATTTAAATAATATATTATTAAGTCTGCATTGGTTTTTAAATCCACTGCAAAAGAAATTAATGATAAATCATGGTTAAAAAGTTAGATAAATTATCTTGGATTTAATTGTTACGTGAAATTTCTGGTACAAGGTATTAAATATAATAAAATGGAATATTTCCCAGACAGACACCCAACTGTCAGCCTCCTGGATTCCAAGACCCTTGCTGTCCTTTAGCTACCAGAGGTGATAGAATAAATAATAAATATATTATTCAATAAATGAAGCAAAAATCTGTAAAATATTGGGATAGAGCTATTGCAAGGTTAATTGGTTTGATTTATGGTTTAATATTATAAATCAATATTAATAAATTGATTATTAAATAAATTAATAGAGGTGCCACAATAATATTGGAGATCTTTAACACCTCTCTTCAGGGAATTCAGTTTGAAAACACTTAGACCTGGTTACTTTGGAACCTTCAATTTATATTCTTAAAGGATATATTGCCCAAATATAATATGTATATAAAATACACAGTGGAGTGGCAGGGCTTTTTTACCAAGCTGCCACAACATAAAAATGACAATAGAACTCACTGTTATATTATTTAATCCTTTGGGTACCTTTTTGGGACATGCACTGATGGGTTGAACCTGTTACTGGGGTTAAAAGGTTGTTCAGCAGTTTAAATTGATAAAAAGGGTCGGGGACGGATATTATTAATCAGACTAAAGCCATAAATCACTTACTTATCTCTTATAAATATTTGATTACCTTGTCACGGTGTCTGGATGTAAATATAACTGGGTCTCTGGGTATCAATATCCTGAAAAGAGCTCCTTATTTATAGCTCTTTGAGTCCCAATATTGTCCTTCTGAGGGATACAGGGGCTCAAAGGGACATAAACTAAGGCTAGCAGGGTAACCAGTGGTAGCCTGTCACATTTTCTATGTGATATAGCACGGGTAATATCTAATTCCACAGGGTATGGGAGTTATTCTACCTTTTAATTGATTTTTTGGATGTGTGAATAACACTAATCTGTCCATATTATCTATTATTAATTAATTATCCTTAGTAAATGTTCCCAGTATGTTGATAATTCTTTTAATAGAAATCCCTACGGGTAATCTGATTTCAGGTGGGTTCTCATTATGTATTAACTGATTGGAGTAAAATTGTGATATTGATTTCACTCCTTATTTTCAAAATTCAGTTGATTTACTAAAAATAATCACTTGAAAATATAAGTTATGAGAATTCATGTAATATTTTTACATCATTAGTTTTCTTAGTATGTCACAAAAAATATTGATGCCTTAAAGTTCTTAAAATTGTATATTAAAGTAATTTAATATATTTTTAAAAATAGTAGTTATCTTATTCCCAACAATTTTGGTATTTTCAACTATATTAATAAAAAACTACGTATAAAGGTTATTTAGGTATTTTTGTATGATTTTATGTATTTTTAGACTACCTACTATCCACAGGAACATTTATTACATATGTAGAATGTTCCCGTGTAGATTGTAGCATGTTTATGTGGTACCCGGGCTTCTCAGGCCCTTTGTCACTCTGTCAACTCATAGTCCCGCGGCTGCATACTTGTCAGAGGCCCTGGGCTGCATACACGGCTTGTCAGGGTACGCTGACAGGGTGGCAGTGCTGCTACTCAGCCGCGCGCGGGTGTATTGGTTGCCGCAGCTGCGTGCGGAAATTGTGACAGAACACATTTCTGTATGTAACTCCTAAAATATACACAACACCTCAATTCTGACTGAATTTTAGGTGTGAAACCTCTACGTGACAAGACATGTGAAATGTTTAATTTGCCAAAAAGTCCCATAGTGGTGTTGTGGCATTTTGGTCTTTCCTTTCTTTAATTATTAAAATTATAAGGAGTTGGATTTCAAGGGTGGGGTCAGTGAGTGACCCTACCTAATTTTGGGTGGGGAATCCATTTCTGCAATAATATACAAGGATTTCCTGCTCCTTCTTAAGTTAATATAATATCTTTATTTTCATGTTATTTTATTACTTTTGCAGCTTGCTCTGCAAAAGTAGCAAGCTGACAAAAGCAATGACAGTTAGGATGTGATGAATGGGGGGATGAAGTGATGAAGCAATGCAGCAATGAGAGGATGGATGTGATGAAAGCAATAAAGTGATGACAGTGATAAAGCAAGGTGAGAGTGATGAAGCAATGAAGCAATGAGAGTGATGAAGTGATGAAGCCATGAGAGTGATGATGTGATGAAGCAATGAGAGTGTTGAAGTGATGAGGATAGCAATGAAGCAATGAGAGTGATGAAGTGATGAGGATAGCAATGAAGCAATGAGAGTGATGAAGTGATGAGGATAGCAATGAAGCAATGAGAGTGATGAAGTGTTCCAATAAGGTTGGAGGATGAAACCAGGGGTGATGATGTGGAATGACGTGTGGTTGAGCTGTTGAAGGCCTTTATATACTTTATTTGAAAAAACCCATTTATTTTCAGGTAACTTTGACACGTCTGATGTGAAATAAGTGGTTTTGTTTTTGATTTTTAATGGCAGGTTTGCTTAACTTTGCGACACCCTAATGTTTCCACAAATTATCCCAGTAGATTGATAGTATTCTTGCTTTATTTTTTGAAGTCTTCCAGTAAATTTGGTCCTGGGGTCGGCCTGATGCCGTGCTTCACTCCCTGCCATTCCTCCCCCAAGACACTAAGAGCCAACCGGAGGACCCTCCCCCACTTCCCCTAATCTTCTTCTTTCCAATCTATCCACAAGTTTGGTGGTAACACCCCTCGTTTGCAGGAAGTGAGCATTATGCCCTGACAAACTTCTAAGTTATTGCCTTCAAAGTGGTGGTGGCGCGTGATATACTAAATAGGTAAATATGCCTAGATATGATCCAGCGGTCTTTTAGTTTTGTGGGTTATACTGAACTCCTCAAAGGATGAAGGATAAGGGTGACAAGAGATTATCAGCCTCCAAAGGTGTTTGATTGATCTTGGAGTGCTGGTACGTATGTATGGTGTATACGATAGATACTAAATTGTGAATGAATCCCCAACGAGGACGTAAGGAGGTCAAGATCTGGGAAACGAGCCGATTCGATTGGAGCCAAGTTCTGATATACATACGACTCGTAGGGGAGTCGATGGATAGAACCAAATCAGCTGGCAAAAGGAGTTCGACATGCATCAACGGATGGATGGGGCTCTTCGAGGCACTCGAGTGATGAGGACAATGCTGATGATGATGATGAGATTCTGGGTTATGAGTAGATCTAGTGCCTCCTGATCATCACCATCTCATCATGAGGTCTGACGACGAATGTTTACATCGCATACCCTCTTCAAGCTTGATAAGCTACTATCAACACCGACGCCTTATGGATACGATTCGAATGAGTGGTAGTGGGGATGATGCTGATGATGGGCGGACAAAAGATAAGCGTTGTACCTGAAAGGTCTTGTTAAGGAGAGTCAAATTCAGAGTAGGGTGCTCTGGTGAGTTATTAGATATCCGATTGAAAGGATGATGAAAGACTGCGAGTCGGCCGACGAGAGGAGAGAGAGAGATAGTCAGGTGGAGGAACCCCTGTGAGGGCTGAGGTGTGGAGATGTGGTTAGGAGGAAGCAGAGAGAGCAGGATCATCAAGAGATCCAGCCGATTAGTAAGCCTCTCTCTCAAATTTAAGTACAAGATCATGACTAAGTAAATAATTAGTCATCCAAGAACCGCCAAGACTCATGCCAAGCCTCTCTCTGCTTCCCTCTCTCTTTACTTCTCTCTCTCTCTCTTTCTCTCTCTCTCTCTCTCTCTCTCTCTCTCTTTTTCTCCCTCTCCCCCTCCATCTGGTTCCGACCACGACGGCGGCGACTCCGAGCGTGAGGCTAATCGATTCGATCGTATCACCAGGATGTATGTAACCATTCGAATACCTTCTTCAAAACATTTCATTCTCTCTCCCTTTACTTCGGTTCACTAAGACTAAACAAATTCAAAGCAAAAAACTAATCAGGATCCTCTAATGTTCCGTTTCGTGTAGTGATTATCGATCGAATGGACTAGTGTGATCGAGAATATTGATCCGGTACTCAATCAGTGGCAAGTCACCCATCATGCAAGTTGGAATTCTGCCCCTTTCATCTCAGCCTTCATCATCATACACATTTACTGATTGCCATCACTCATCCATCCTCCACTTAGATCCCATCACTCACTTACCCCAAGATGTCCTACGAATCTAATCATCAAACTGAGAATAACTTGTGGCCCATCGTCTCCCTGATCGTCTTGATCTTTCGATCACTCTTCACGTCCATCCAATTCATCATCTATTGGATCTACTCCCTCTCACTCTCCTTACTCTCCTTCACCACCATCACCCTACCTAGGACAGTCTTCACCATCTTACATTGGTCTGGTGAGCCATCCCAGGATTTCATCTTCATCCAATCATTCGCTAGAACTCCCATCTTCGATTTATACCTATGCTTGTTCTCATTCGAGCTTGTTAGATAATCTTTCGATTGATCTATCACTTTTCATCCTATCAGGTTTCATCTCGGTCCAGATCAACTTTCAAAAGATCCTCATCCTCATCTTCCTGTTGGCCTTCATCTCATCTTGGACTTATAAGCTCAAGGTCTTGAACAAGTACTCCTTCCTACCCAAGACACCCCAACTTACCAAAACCTTCAAGAACCAGGTTTCGTTTCGTGATCTCAACCCAAACCTACTCCTCAACTCCAAACATCTTCTTAGTGATCATGATCATTTTAACAACTATCTCGATGAATTCCTTAGTGCCATCAGAGTCTTTGGGTTCCTCGAAAAACCGGTATTTCACGAACTCGCTCGCCATCTTCAAACTCGTAGATTGTTGGCCGGTGATACCTTAAGTCTAGACGAGGATAAATCGTTCTACATCGTCGTCGAGTTGAGTCAAAGCGCCCCCCTCCCCCCTTTTTTTTCTTCGTTGCTCTCTCCTCTCAACTTGTCTCGTCCTGTTTGTCTTGATTTCAATACCGAAAGTTCATACTTATCCCCAATTCTTTTAGTATCCTATACTGATCTAACGGTATATGCCCATCACTCGAATGAATCCAAACATTCCATTAGCGGTTCCGTTCAAGTATTCGCCCAAACTTCAGATCGAGTGTCTCCAGATCATCACCGGCACCCTGATTCACCCATCTATGACGAAACCTACGACAAGCGGCTGGCTTACGATAATGAAGATGATAACGGCTTTCAACTCCTCAACGTCGTCGGCTCTGGTGGCACCCTCAGCAGTCTGTTTACCATCCTAAGTCTCTTCACTGAAGGCGTCAAGCTGAGGTACGAGGAAGATGATCAAAGTCTTAGTGATCGAGTTCCCGAAACCACCTTTCGCGATCATTCCCCCACCGTCCCTCCCTCCTCCGGTGTTGAATCAGCCCATTATCCACACTCAACCGTCACCAGTCCAATCGTTCCACCCTCTCAATCACTAGGGCGATCTACTGCCCGTGATGGATCGATGGTTTCTGCCGCTTGGACCAACGACGAGCCAGAAGATGAGGATGAGGATGATGGAAAATCTGCAAAGACTAGTCGCAGGAGTACCTATCGACCCTCCTCCCCAGGAACTTATCCATCCTCACCTCACCGCTCATCAGCTGAGCCGTTCGTCAAACTTCATCGACCTAATCGCCATCAGGCGTCCCCCAAGGATCCCAAGTATCACTTTAATCCGTCGCAAGATTATCGCATTCCTGACTTATCCCATTCAAATCGCCCCAGGACCCCATTTGTCATTGAACCAACCCCTCAAAAGTATCGGAAAGCTCACGTCAAGCATCCTTCTTATCCTCGTCTGTTTGAAGATCCCCCACCCAGGGAGTCGACCATCGCTAGGGCCACCACCGATACCACCTTAGCTGTCATTCCCTCGGAAGCGTTCAGAAGGTTAACTTCCAAGTTCCCAAACGCTGTCGCGCACATCGTTCAAGTCATCCTAGCTCGTCTTCAGCGTGTCACCTTCTTAACATCCCATCGATATCTAGGACTGACTAAGGAGCTTCTACGCACCGAGAAAGCGTTCAATGAACTCGCCTGTTATCCACTTCCATCCAAATTTTACGAGGACGGTGGGATGATCCGATTGAGGCAACGGTTCATGCCGGCTACCAAGTTGGTCGATGAACCTTACGTCCCGTCTACGGGCAACATCAGCGCAGATTATTTCAACTTGAAACCTGAATCCCGCTCATCATTGAACGAGTTACTTAAACAAACTACGGCCAAAACTGAGTCTCAACAATTCTTCAATCCTGGTAAACCACCAGACCTTTCAAGATCTACATCACGCCAAGGTGGCTCGAGTCCAGATTCGAACGGGGAACAATACTCCAGGCGAAAGCCTCGACACTGCCTCAGCAGTGACTTTTCTTACGATTCCTTCTCATTCCCCATACCCTTCTCTGCCACGAACCATCTACACGATGATCTCGTTCTAAGGGAGCTAGTCATGAACAGTATCGCCAAATCTATCGGTTTGGTTCAACAGCCACCTTCTAAAATCCATGGATCTAACATGGGCTCAACCAGTCACCTGTACTCAGCCTCACCCACCCCATTCTCTAGCGCTTCCAGAGCCGAGTTTTCCCCCGAGCCTTCGGTTTATGGTAGTGGCTCCAAGAGTGGTAAAACGGCCAACAAGCCTAGCTTTCTATCAGGTCTAGGGTCACTTTCGTATCTAAATACTCTAAGGCGAGATGAACTGATCGACGCAGCCAGCAGTGTAGCCTCCTCCTCTGCCTTGGTCGACGAAGAAGAGGAGGGAAGCTTACCCAACGAGGTCGAAATCAGATACTTCCCACGTAATAGAACTTTAGTCAAGGCTGGAGAGAGAAATGCGGGCTTGTATTTTGTTATCGATGGCTTCTTGGACGTCTTCATGCCCCCGGAAGATGTTAAGGATGGCAACCATATGAACTCACAAAACTCGACCAAACCCACATCCAAGGCGGCCAAAAGAACGTACGAACGAGAGGGTCGACGACCGACCAGTACCCAAAACATCTCTCAACACTCGAAGTCGAACACCAACGAACCAGCAGCAGGGGGTTATCATAAAGCCCATCGATCAAGATCGAGTAAATCGACCCGTAATCATAGTAAATCATCCAGCGTTCATAAGGAACCTTCTTCTCATCAGCAATCTTGCCAGAAAGATCACCACCAAGAGAAAGAACCCATCAAATTGTTTAGTATCAAACCAGGTGGCATCGCAGGCTATCTTGCCTCAATATCCGGATTCCCTAGCTACGTAGATATTCGGGCCAAGACCGATGTTTATGTTGGTTTCCTATCAGCCAGAGCACTGGAGCGCATCATGGATCGAAAACCCATCGTATTGCTCACTTTGGCAAAGAGGCTGATTAGTCTATTGTCTCCCTTGGGTTCGTCTTTTTTGTTTTCTGTTCTCACCCTGGGTTTGCTACTCGCTTTTTTTTTGTTCATCGTGCCCTCATGTCTGCAATCACATCAGTACTTCACATCGATGCTGCGCTGGAATGGATGGCCGTCGACGCTGGTCAGGTACGTTTGATGCTGGCTTGATTTTATCTCACCGCTAGGGTTACTCATATCTTGGTAAACACACATCTACAAGATCATATATCAAGAGGGAGATACCAGCGATAATTTGTACATCGTGATCGGCGGTCGATTACGTTCGATTTCCGAACAAGCCGACGGTGGGGTGGAGATCCTTGCGGAATATGGTCAGGGTGAGAGTATTGGCGAGCTGGATTGTATCACTAATACTAGTCGAAAGTCCACCTTACACGCTATTCGAGATAGTGAACTGGTCCGAATTCCGATGACCCTGTTCAATGCAATTTCGATCCGACATCCGGCGATCACCATTCAGGTTTCAAGATTGATTGCCTCTCGAGTTCGTCGTGAGGTCGATTCGAGCAAGTCTGCATCACTCAAGAGTCGATCGCATGCGCCTGATTACGCTGTCGCCGTCGATCGTACCAGTACGACTGGATCGAATGAAGTCGGTAAAGGTTCGATACGTGATCTTGGGATGAGTAACTTTAATCTTAAGACGGTAGCCATCATTCCTAATACGAAGCACGTCCCGATCGTCGAATTTGCGACCAGACTTCAAGTTGCTCTCAAGCAGATGAATGCGACGACGAAGATGTTGGACCAAGCTGGGATCTTATCGGTTCTGGGACGGCATGCGTTCAGTCGATTAGGAAAGCTGAAGCTGACCGGATGGCTAGCCGAACTCGAGCAAAAGTTTAGGATCGTCCTCTACGTGGCCGATACAGCAGTCAATGCACCCTGGACTCAAACTTGCATTCGACAAGTGAGCCGGGCATGAATAAAGTCTACATACGATCATGTCTGCCCTATCCTGCGCGCTGAGCAACTTGTTTTTTTGGGGGGGCATCGACCCACAGGCTGATTATATTATGGTCGTATGTGATGGTGGAACTCAACCGGAGATTGGAGAATATGAGCGACTATTGATAAGTATGAAGATCACCGCTAGAAAAGAGCTGGTCCTGCTTCATCCTGATCGTAACGTACCCGCAGGATCTACCCGACCATGGCTCAAGGTAAGCATGAAAAAGAAAATCAAAAACCCACTTGGAGGATTATTATTTTGTCTAACGGGCCTGTCATGTGCACGATTGGTTCATAGAATCGCACCTGGGTACATGCCCATCATCATGTGGAGATGGCGGGAGCTACCCCTCTGAGAAACAATCATCGGGACGAATTGATCCCTCTAACAGCTCTCCGACAACTCAAGCGACGAGTCCAATCTCAACTCTCGAAATATCGTGGTCGGTATTCGATGCAGAGTGAGTTCGAGACGAGTCGGGGTGCGTTATTAGCGAACGATGATTTTGCTAGATTGGCGAGGAGGTTATGTGGCAAATCGATCGCCGTCGTCCTCGGTGGAGGTGGAGCGAGGGGGATCAGTCACATCGGTGTGATCCGAGCCTTACAGGAGATGAACATCCCGATCGATATGATCGGTGGCACTTCGATCGGCTCGTTCATCGGTGGTCTCTACGCCCGGAATTCCGACCTGATCTCCACCTTTGGCAGGGCCAAGACATTCAGTGCCCGGATTGCAACCTATTGGAGGTTGTTGACCGACCTGACCTATCCGGTCGTTGCCTATACAACCGGCCATGAGTTCAATCGAGGGATCTATAAATCCTTCTACGATTATCATATCGAGGTATTCGCAACCCAATACGATCCTTCCCCTGCCTCTCCGAAAGTACCGATCCTCGCAATCCAAGGTTCTAATGTTTTTTTTGTATATTTTCTTTCTTGTTCGATCGACTTTTCGTTTGGGATGATCACTCGACCTATGTCTTGTTAAAACGAGCCGTTAGGATTTTTGGGTAAGGGAGAGATTTGGATCAATCTCATCACTTAGCTGTGTATTCGATCTCTCGGAGATGAACTAACCCCCTCCTACCCGTGGTTGCTTGTTTTCTTCTTCTCCCCCACGCCCGCCCCGTTTCTCCAAAGTTGCCGTTCTGGGCCAATACGACGAATATCACTTGGTCTCGTATGGAAGTTCACACGACTGGTGAGTCTGACCGAGCCTCGATTCTTCTGGCCGTTTTTTTTTTCTGCTCGGCAGAGAGCGCGATGGCATCGAATGGTATCGTCTTTTCAAACAGAATTGATTGATCGCTCGTGCATTCGGATCTCAAAAAAACAACGGTGGTTGTTAATGATTAGGTTATGCCTGGAGGTACATCCGAGCCTCGATGTCCTTGGCAGGCCTGCTTCCACCTCTGTGTGATGAGGGTGACATGTTGGTCGATGGAGGGTAGGTTCTTTTTTTTTTTTTTTGAAACAAAAGTCCCCGCACTAACCAACCGATTCGTTTGATCCTCTCCTAATACCATGTCACAATTCATCCATTTAGCTATATTGACAACTTGCCCGTTAGTTTTTATTGTCGATAAGATTCCTTCCCCAACAAAAAAAGAAAAAGAGGACCCATGAGCGTTGGAGATGATCATCTCCAAACTGATATGTTTTTCGTGGATCTTCTGCCTAACAAACAAAAACAACAACATGGATTTTCTAATCGTTGGATGAATGAATCCAAAGGTTTCGGTCATGTTAAGGATGGGGGCCGATTCGGTCTTTGCCGTCGACGTCGGCTCGATCGATGATACCTCCCCACGGAACTTCCCCGAGACGATCTCTGGTTGGTGGTTGTTGATCCAAAGGTTAAATCCATGGTCTTCTGCCTATCAGATTCCCGTCAGTAGATCATCATCCTGTCCCGAGAGGATCATATGTGTTTTATCGGTTCCGAGCCCTTACCCTCTCGTCGGATCGCTTGCTTTTGAACCAGACGATGACCGATATCCAAAGTCGCCTGACTTAGTAAGCTCGTTCGCACCCTCCACCCTCGACTTAGATCGATACACATACCTCCCTTTGGGCGAGTTGGTTAGGGGCAGGTTTCGACTAAGGAGTTGGACTAGCTGACCTATGGTCTCATCCGTATCCTGGTCGGATACTTCATATATTCGATACACTTAGCGTCTCGAGCGTAAAAACTTTGGAGGAGGCTAAAGCGACCCCCGGTGTCCTTTACATGCGCATGCCGGTAAGATTGCTCCAAGCCAACGCTCTATGTGCTCATATCAAAAAAAAAAAAAAGACTAAAGAAAACAAAGAAAATGGACCTGTGGAGGATATTGAGACACACACTCTCTCGCTCTGGTTGATAATCTAGGTGACAGAATTCACGACTTTAGGATTCTCAAGGTTTGAAGAGATCCTAGCGAAGGGATACGAGGCGGCCAAAGAGATGTTGAAGGAATTAGAATCCGAGGGGAAGTTACCGGATGGGATGGATGATGATGGACCCGATGGGGCTGGGGAACGGTTCGGGATTCCTCATCAACCTCGAACTCGTCATCCTCGTCCTCACTCTCATCACCCTGACGCTCACAAGGGCGGTGACCTCGTGGGTGATGATGAGAGCTTTAAGATTCAAAGGTTGAACGTTCGCAGGAATAGCGTTTAGATCCTTCATCCCCTATGCGTCCTTCATGGTCTCATCAAAATCGCAACCCCTGAATCTTTTATCATCGTCATCATCATCATTAGGATCAAAGATGTCCTTCCTTCACTACCCTCCCTTTGCGTTTGTTGTTGTGGCGGTAGTGGTGATGGAGTAAACTCAATTTCTATCTGACGGCCTACCTACGCTTAAGCATTTCTCCTCTACCCCCGTTCCTCTCCCCCCCTCTTTTTTTTTTCTTTCGCCGTCTTAGTCAGTTTGAACTAGTTAAGTCCCTCTGGGGGCTTGGGAGCTTCCCAACTCATGGTGTGTATGTGTGTGTTAGTTTGTTTGTTTTTATCTCCCTTGACCATCATCATCATCATTATCATCATCATCATGGCAACATATGTATAGAGAGAGAGGCAGAGAGAGAGAGCAGGAGAGAGAGACATCCACCAAGTTGTCTTGGATTGAGTTCACATGAACCCTCCTCGACTCGACCGACGATCTCCCCCCTAACAAAACTTGCCCACCCTCCACCAGAAAACAAAGAGAGAGAGAGAGAGAGAGAGAGAGAGATCGAAAGAACTCGAGAAAGCCCGGGTGGAGGATGCAAGTACATGCATACAGCCTAAGCATGCATCTATGTATGTATATACAGAATCACGTCAAGGTCATCATTGTCATCAGAGGAGGAGGAGAAGGAAGAAGAAGAAAGATTCAAGAAGCTCTCGTCTATCGCTCACAATCAATTGGGAAGGTGGGATACGGCTCACCCACGTGAGATCTTGCCTGTGGGGGGGGGGGGGGGGGGGAGGGGCTATGATCGGATTAAAATCTAAGAGAACCGTTGTGAGGTGGTGCTTCTTATTTTGTGCTTGGGTCCTTATGAATTTATTGATTGTTGTACTAGTTAGTGTATTGCCCCCAAATTTGGAGACCAATTTAAAGAAATTGCATGTTTTTGGGAGGATTTGAATGGATGCATTTTGGAAAGGTTAGATTGAATTAAGTATTTATCTTCCAGAAACAAGAAAAAAATAAGGGCATTCATTTTTTCACGCCCCCAATCCTTCTTTTTGCGCGGTTTCAACGTCCCTCATTTGCGCGGTCTTCCTTCAATTCGTGCGGTTTTGTGAAGTTGCACATACTTTTAAAAAAAAGTACCACCAAGTAGGGAGGCATCTAAAGCCTCTTGAATAATTTTTTTGAGAATTTTTTGGTCCATTTGAAGGCCTTCAAAATTAGGTCCAAAAATTTGAAAAATAAAAAAATAAAAAAAAAAAAAAACATTAGAGCCTCTCCAATGGTCTTGGTAAATCTGCTTGTTAGCTAAGTTTACCAAGCAATTTTCACAATTGTGCAAACATAAGGGCTTGCTAGTAAGCAAGCTCCATAAGTCTGGTCAAATTTCCATAAAGTTATGGGAATTTAGCAAGCTTGCTAGTTCCATCCTTGAGTACCTGCTCTCTATCCTCTACCCCATCAACCCATCAGATCTCCTTTCAATTTCCTTTGATACCACCTCCCACCATCATTTCAGCTCCAATAGCCCCTCCTCCCCTCACCCCAGCCCCAGCTTTGTGTAGAAATTGAAAAGAAAAAAAAACAGCAAAATGGCCCTAGCTAGCAACCCACTACATGGAAAACAATTGTGTGCTTTGAGTTGCTAGCAAGCTGTTACAGCCTTAAAAATTGCACAATTGAAAAATGCATGTGATAAATTGCTCACTAGCTATTTTTTTGAGCTAGAGAGTTGCTACCTAACAAGCCAAGCTCTCCAAAAATTGGAGATGCTCTTACATCACAATTGTTTTCACTTTTTTTTAATGATTTTTCCTTAATTATTTTGGAAAGTGTGAAGGGGCAGAAAGTTTTCAAATATAACAGACAATCAAAATATGATTTTTGAAAATTTTTAGTCATTCATTTTCCCTCCAAAAAATGTCATTAACATAAAAAAAGAATTATTTTCTTTTCAATTTTTTTCCCCATATCTTCCTGAGCATTTTCCAATTTTTCAGCTTGTATTCTTTGAGTGGGCATTATTAAAAAGGGCACAAAAAAATTTTCTGAGGATTTTTAGGATCAATTATTTACCTCCAAATAGTTGATGCAACATCAACAATAACAGAAGATGTCTGCTCCTGGGTGTTTTGGAACCATTTCTGATAATATTTTAACTCTTTTTATGGACAATCTGAGTTTTTAACTTTGAAAAGAACTTCAAATCCCACACAAATATATATACTTTTTTCATATTTTTGCACCTTGATTAAGTCCTCAAATGTCTAACCTCAAATCACCATGCTTAGACCCCTTTTTGGGGTAGGTCCACATTTTTGGGCTTTTCTACATGAATAATATGATATTCAATATGATTTTGAATGATTTCCTGCCTCCTCATCACCTCTTGGGGCAGTTCAATCCTCTCCTCAGCCATAACATCACCTGTCAACATCCAGAATCCACACCACACCACACCAATCATCACCACTCAACACCAATCAACCAATCACACATCACTACTCATCAAAAATCAACCAATCCAATTCAACATTCCACACCCACTAAATAAACACCCCTGAATCCAAAACTTTAATCCAAAATGTAAAAAAAAAAAAACACTCAACAAAATTTTCTCAATTTGATTTTTTTTTCTAATCATTAACAAATAAATTCTAACCAAAAAAATAACTTTTATTCCTCCAATCTCAAGTCTCTGAGATCTTCTTTTCTCTCAATTTCTTTATATTTCTACTATATATACTCTATCTGAAACTCCAAATTCTTCATAAAAAGAACAACTCAAAAACAAAAACCAAAAATGTCTCAACAGCATATCAACCCACTTTTACTATCTGCCTCATCTGCTTCTACTGATTTATATCACTCCCATGATTTAAACCCTTTGGCTCTTCCACCTGAATTATCATATCATTCAAAGTTGGAACTTGTGGACGCTTTTCAAGGGTGGGCTAAGTTCCATGTATATGCCATTTCCACCAAAGTCTCCAATGCCAAGGAGCAAAGATATACTTTCCAATGTGACAAATATGGGGAATATAAACCCAATGTGGATAACAAAAGACTTTCAAAAAATAGGAAGACAAACTGTCCTTTCCAATTCTCTGGAAGCTTTCACAAGAAGACTGACATTTGGCAAATAAAAATCCAACACCCTGATCACAATCATCCTCCATCAACTGATCCATCAACCCATCCAGTTAATAGAAGGATTCCGGGGGCTAAAGAAGATGAGTTCCAATCTTTCACCAAAGCTGGTGTTCCTCCCGTCAAAATCCTCAATTCCTTATAAATTCAATCCTCTAATTTTCCCATTCACACAAAAATTTTTACTATATTTAACAAAAGATCAAAAGTTAAAAAATAACAACTGGAAGGAAAATAACCCATAGAAGCTTTTATAAAACAATGTCAATCATCTGATGAATCACCTTCCAAATCAACCAATGTGAATTGGTTTCAGAATGAACTCTTTGAATAATTCCTTAAATTTCACCCAGGAGAACAAAAATTTTACCTTGGAGAAATGATAAAACTTTTTAAAGGAAAGTATTAACTGACTCCCATTCAAGAGCCCCTATCAAAGTTGTGAGAGTATGAGTTTTCATTTATGTGAATTTCACTGGAGTTCAGAGTATCATTGATTGGATTGATTTGATCTTATTATTGTTAAACTTAAAGTACTAAAACAACAGGTAAAATGTAACTGGGCTGTGTTGTACTATTGTGATTATCAGACTGTTTAGTCATAACTATCAGAATTTTTAGTGATAGCAATCAGAATGTTTAGTCATAGCATTTCACTTATGATATCAATTAAATTGCTTATGCTAATCTTACCTTATTAATTTTTTACTCAACCACTTGTCAGCCTATTTTGTACTCAGTCTATATAAACATGGTACTCTCAAGTGGAATTCATCATCTGTTCAGTCAACCAATCAACTGGAGTGCAATTTTACTCTTGTTCCCAGGTCCTATACACTTGAGGTTACAAGCCCCTTTCACTCATTATTTAATCCTTTCATCTCATTAGAGCTCCAGCTCTCTTCATCTTCTACACGGTTAAAAGCCTATGCTCAACCAGAGCCAACAGTCTCTGATTCAACTTGTTTTCCTTCAGTAGTCTCATCATGAAATTGGTCTTTGAATCTTTTGGAAAGGGGTTGAGATGGGGAGGAGCCTTGTCATTGAAAATCAGCTCATCCTATCCATCCACTTTGACGCTAGGCATCAGCATCTCAAGAAGTACTCAATCACCATCCTCAAGATCATCAAACCAAAATTTTGTAGTCAATTAAGGGCTAGGATAGAAGCAAGTTGGGATTCAAGACAAGCCAGGAAATGACCATTTTGGCACAGGATTATCTTGGAAAAGGTCAATCAACTCAAATATTTGATTTATGACAATCCCAAACTTGAGATGATGAACATCCCAAACTCAAGCCTGAATCCTGAGTTTCTGGTACCAAATGCAAAAGCAAGTTGGAGTCAAATACAGCAAGCCAAATTCTGCCAATTTTCAATCCAATTTGACCAATTCAGACAAAGGAACCTTTTACAAGCTTACTAGAGAGAATCTTAACCTTGTCAAAAAGGAATCTGAGAAAGAAATTGATAACCATTTCAGATCATCAAAAGTGGATTACTCTCATTTTTTTTTATCATACCATTTAATTTCAAACAGTTACCACTTAATTTCATCTCTACCATCCATCCATCTCCAATGAACGCAATAGAAGGAGAAAGAAGGATTGAGTGAAGCTACCAAGAAAATTTAGAAAACCTTGAGTTAGAAAATTTAAATTATTTCAATTGACCTACCACAACAAGCTCCAACCATTAACTAAATTAAATCACCAGGTTTGAAGAGTGCCCAGACTGGTCAATCAATTGGTTCAAGACTTGTTGGACAAAAATAATTTTTGATCCTATTTTTATTTTCATTTTGATCTTATCTATCTACCGGTACACTTGATGTGGCCAAATGTATGGTGAATCCTCAAGAACTAGACCTTTGCGTACCCAATGAGACTCAACTTCAATGAGACTTGAGATAAAATTCTACTTAATTGTGGTTGATTGATTGGAATCTAAGAACAACACAAGCAAATCTCTCAAGCGACCAAACCAGGACCTCCATCTTCAGAAGAAGATGAGCAATTATCCCCAATCCATCCAATCAAAGAATCACAAAGAACTTCCTTACTGATCTAACATCACCCAATTGCCGGCTTAAGTGACTGACTAGGGGCATGATGTGTTGCGTCCAAATGATTGAATCAGCTCTGCAATTTCAATAAGCACCATTCATCTCCCCACTCATCTTTTTGACCGTCTTCTCCACCTTCATCTCATCACCAGCACTCTTCATTTTGCCAATTCAACCTGATCACCAGCATCATTGATATCTTGCTATTGACTAAACTGGGGAGGATTGGTCTACTTTCCAACAACTAAACCTGATCACCATTGATCTCAATATCTTGTCAATTTCTCCTGGGAGGATCAGACTGTAGTTTTCCTGCTGCATTCACACTCTACCTACACATTTTTTATCAATCATCCATCAATTTGTCTCACTCATTTTATTATTCAACTCCAAAAATCATTTCAATCAATTTTTTCTATTCTACAAAATCAAATCCAACCTTGAACAAATTCAACACATCTGACAAGTCATTTACTTTTTAACTGAAGAATTTCCCAGAAAACAGTAGAAATTATACTTTTAAGATAGCAGTTGTATTCAAATACGCCCCAGGAAGTTTACAAGTCATTCAGCTCATCTTATTAATCAGTCACTTACCTGTATGTAGAATCTTTCCAACAGTTATTAGAACATTAGGTTAATTGAAGAAAAATAGTTAGATTCTGTCAGGGATTTAACCTCTATAGCTATACTGGCTGTGGTTAAAACTGCAAAAATTAAGATCAAAACCAATAATTAAATCTGTTATTGACTTAATGAAACAGTAATACTGTTACAGAACAACACAACTCGAACAATAGTGGGGTATTGTGAGTAAAAGGCCACACCTTGATCTCTATAAAGAGATAAGGGACCTGGCTCTAACTGAATAAAGCCAAAAGGAGCCTTGCTTACAAAGTAAACTCACACCCTTTAAGGTAACAATAAATGCTACAACTCCAAAGGACTCACCACTCGAACTTGAAGTTGAGAAATTGATTATTAATTGATTATAATACTAAAGTTTAAGGCCCCAGTCAATCTTCTTCTTGAGATTAAGTTTTAATGGGTGTGTTAACTCTTGCCGTATTCTTGGATCAATAATATATAAAAATAACTCAGGAAGGGGCTATAGGGTGAAGACCCTCCTCTTTTAAGGTAACAGGAGCCCTCAGGTGACTCAAGGAATCATCAGGGGAGAGCCAGGCTCCCCCTGGTTTCGTCCTCAAGGGCTCAGAACCCCATTACATCATACCCAAAGAGAGATAGGGTACTAGTACTCTTTGGGGGGGATTTTCAATGTAAAAGGTTCTAATTACATACCCCAAAGGGTAGTTAAATGATCCTAGGACTTAACATCAGTCAAAAGTACGGTGCAAAGGTCCTAGAACACCCCAGAAAGATTACATAACCATAGATTGATAGCCTTGGCATGTACTTACTTCTTAATTCCTAGTACCTTGGCAAATATTATACATATAAGGTATGTATGTTCTTGGCAATGATGTTACATGGTCTATACTTTACAACTGAGCTCAGAGTCCTCTGAGTGGACTCTCTCAAGGCCCAGTGAAGTATATTAAAGTATAATTACATCCCAAAGAGGGATAAGATTAAAATTATGCAATTTGTTTATACAGAGTAAAGAGTATGGCTCAAAGTAATTACTATAACTTATTCCCAAAGGAATGGAACATATTGGGAAGTTCTATATCAATAGTTGGGACGCATCTGAGTCCTCATAACTTAATTTAAAGTTATATAGGATCCTCATCTTGATAATATTCATTATCAAGGTTCAAGCTCCATAATCAATACCCATAAAAACATACCTATAAAATATTATAAAATATTATCAAAATTTATTATATAATTCTAGAACTTCTAATCATTATTCACTCTTGTCTCCATGGTGGGTTGAACCAGTGACCTTGGTGTCAAATAATGGAAGGTGAGCCTGGTACTTAACCACTATACCAACAAGACATATAAGTTGTGCAGACATTTGGACAAGTCTCATTGTCTTGTGGCTGACACTCCCTACCACCAAAAAAATTACTCTTCAGAGGAATTTTTACCCCTCTTAGAGGCTCTATATCTCCTCAACACTATATAAGAGTTTTGAATGTCCTTAGCTTCCAGCCATAAATCACTATCAGCTAATTTTTCCTTAAACCTCACCAGATAGAGTCTCACATCTTTACCATCCCTTCTAATGATTTTATGGTTTAATATCCTGTGAGGCACATCATCCATAACATCCTGCAAAGGTGGTATCACAACCGCAGGTGCCTTTCTCAATGGAAATTTTTCGGTGGGATCTATAAACTTCTTTACCAGACTGATTGGGAAGGTTGGATGCTTCCTGTCAAACTCTTTGCTCAGAATGACCTCCACTGCATTTTTTCCATGCAAAGCCTTGACCACAAATGGTCGAAAAAATGAGTCTTTAAGTTTTCTATGTCCTGATATGTTAGAAAAGTTTATTGTTGAAATCAAGACCATGTCTACAACCTTGATATCATGATCTTTATGCGTTTTATCCCATCTACCTTTGTTGTATTCTACTGCTTCTTTGACAAATTTGCTTGCAAAGGCCTCAGCTTTAATCATCATCTCTCTAAAACAATCAGCAGTTGGATGTAGTATAATACTTTTGCTTAGGAGCAAGTCCTTAGGCATGCGGGGAATCCAACCTCTTTCTAATTCAAAAGGTGACATGCTAGTAGTAGAATGCTTACTGTAGTTGTAGGCAAACTCTAAGGCAGGCAACAATGATACCCAATCATGTGTATAACCATCATTGTCTTTGAAATCAATCCCATATGCACAATACCTCCTTATCATGTCTTCCAAAGTCTGTATCATTCTTTCAGCTAGTCCATCAGTCTGTGGGTGGTAAGCTGTTGAGAAAGATAGTTTAGTTCCCACCAGATCAAATAAGCTTTTCAAAAATTCAGAAGTAAACTTAGGGTCTCTGTCACTAATTATATTTTGTGGGCAACCAACATCACTTACTACACTGTTCCAAAATAGTAGAGCTATATCCATTGCAGAACTCTCCTTGTAACATGGCATAAATCTAGCTCTCTTTGAAAACCTATCAACTATCACTAGCACAAAATTATGATTATCTTTCCCTCCTGGTGGTAGCCCAGATATAAAATCCATATTAATAGTGGACCACCTTTCCTTTGGTTCCTCTATGGACTGAAGTAGGCCATATCTTTTTCCTGTGGACCTGTTGGCTTTTTGGCAACTTTCACAAGAGTCGCAGTAATCAGAGACATTGTTCCTCCAACTTGGCCACCAAGCCAACTTCTTTATTCTTTCTATTGTTCTTTCTTTAGACAGATTTCCTGAACAGATGTTATCATGGCATTCAGTCATCAATAACTGTATATGCTCATCTTTTACTAATACTACGGAGCAGCAGTGGGCTGACTTATGATATAACAACCCATCTAAAAGCACCAACCTACCATCAAGTAGTTCCTTCTTCCATCCTACATCTAATTCCTCAACCAGGTCCTTTCTATTAACCTTTGATTGCAGGATTTCTATTATCAATGAAGTATTTTTGATATTTGAATAAGAGTCAAATACAGAATCCCAGAAGCTCTGTGCCAAATTACTCATTGAAATAGCCATGATAGGTAATTTATCCACAGTATCTTCAGGATCATAAGAAGGGTTAGTTATATCATTGGGTAGTGCCCATTGTGACAACCCATCTGCATTCTTATGTATCAACCCTTCCCTATGAACTATAGTCATAGAACCTCTCCATTCTTGGATGGCAATCTGCCATCTCAACATATGCCTGTTGGGTGTCTTTAGGTTCAGTAGAGACTTAAGAGCTGTACAGTCTTTGATGACCTCAAACTGACATCCGTCTAAGTAATAATATAGTTTTTCTAATGCCCATACCAGGCACAAACACTCTAACTGTGAGGCACCATATCTTTTCTTACTGTCTTTGAGCTGTCTGGATATGAAACAGATTGGTCCTTCAACTGGCTTGTCATTTATTATCTGTACTTGGTGTAATGCGGCTCCAAGACCCTACATACATGCGTCTACATACAGTTTAAAGGGTTTCTTAGGATCTGGATGAAATAGTAGGGGTGCATTTGTCAAACTTTCTCTAAGTAATTCATAGGCCTGTAACCTCTCCTTTGTCATTTCAAACGACACATTTGGACTACAGATCTTATACAAACTTGAAGCTATTACTCCAAAATCTCTTATATGGAGTCTGTAGTACCCTGCAAAACCCAAAAAACTTTGCATTTCCTTAGTATTACTGGGTATTGGCTTCAGTAATACAGCAGCTACTCTGGTCTGATCTATACCAAGGGACAAACCACTCACAACATTTCCCAAAGCTTTCAATTCATTGAATTCAAATGAACATTTAGTCAGGGATATTTTCATATTCATTTTTATTATTTTATTAAGGATTACTGAGATCCTTTCTTTATGTTCACCCCATGTTTCTGAAAATATAATTATGTCATCTATGTAAATAATCAACCAGTTCTGCATCAATTCTTTGTGAAACTCCAAGTCCATCATCCTTTGAAAGTGGGATGGGGCATTTTTGATACCAAAAGGCATTCTCAGATACTCAAACACTCCCAGGTGGCATACTATCCTTAGGAATTTCCTGCTATCTGGGTCCACAACATTCTGATGAAAACCCTTCAGAACATCCATACAAGAAATGTACTTAGCCTGGTGTAACTTACTCAATGATTCAACAATCTTTGGCATTGGGTATCTATCAGGGGTTGTATAGGAGTTCAGTGCCCTGAAATCTCCAACCATTCTTGATTTTCCATTGTGCCAGGCTATAATAACAGGGGTTGTGATGTCCACATCTTCATTAGAACCTACTTTCCTTATTACATTCAATTTCAGCAATGTATCTATATGTTCTTTCAGTGCCTCTTTGCTCCTAGGGCTTGCAGGGAAAGGATGTTTCCTCAAAGCTGGTGGATATGGTCTGTCTATGGTCAAAGTGATCTTGACCTCATGTCCTACAATTGAACCAAAAGGTTGATTCACTGTTGCAAAAGCGTTTTGGTGTTTAAACAGCAATGAAACTAGATCATACTTTTCTTCTTTTGTCAATGAAGTACTGATCTTTGAATCTCTGATGAGCTCATTTTCAAAATTCTCCTTACTAACATTACTGACAAAATTGTTATCAGACTTACTGAAATAGAATTTTTCACTGTTTCCATTTGTAAAGTATGAAGAATTTTTCCCATGAACCAAACTGAAACAGTACCTCTTCATATAGTCACTCCCAATTATCAGATATTCAACCTCAGTGTTATCAATTACTACAAACTTGATTACCAAAGCTAAATCTTGTAAGAGTAATCTAATCTTGACCATTCCCAAGGGCACTAGAATACCAGAACAGCTTTGCAGGCTTACCTTGGGTGACTCTATCAAGTGCTTCTCCCATTGTGGACAGAACTGCTCCAAGTACTTTTTGCCTACTATAGACTTACAAGCACCAGAATCCAGAAGTACTTTACAAGACTTACTACAGAGTGACATTTGTACTAACTAATTTGATGCATCAACAGAGTTGATACAACCTATAACCAGGTTGTTATCTTCTTCTTCACTATGTTCATCATAAGACTCATAGCTAATTTCAACTTTTTCACCCTTCTCTGCTTCTATGTTATTGACTTTGCCAACTTTCTGAGGACAAGTTCTGGACGTATGTCCTGCCTTGCCACAAGTATAACAAGAAAGGTCTGTGTTTTGCGTGCTTGGTCTCATAGGAGCTTTGTTCTTGTTGAAATTTTCTGTATGGGTTTCTTTAGGAGGATAGGACTTCCTTCTTCCCAAAGATGTATCTTCTACTATGTCTTCAAGTATATTAATCAAATTTGAGCAGTCATCTGTGGTCTTCATACTTGTCTTCACTGCAAATGAAACTTCACCATCCATCAATGATATCAATTTGAAATTAATACTATCCTGATCCAGGTATGGATCACATGCTCTAAGCCTTTTCCTCTGCCTGGTCACCCATGTTGCTGGTGGTATGACCCCTGGAAGGAATCTGTCACTGTTGAAGGCAGCCAAGCATTTCCTCTTCCAATTAGATGTACCAAATTTTGAATTTATTTCTTTTTTCCAAAAGGCCCAATCTTGTACACCTACTGCACTCCTTCTGTCCCTATACCAATCTGAGGCTATTCCCTTAAACAGAATGCTTAACCTGCTAGTAATCAAGGTATCAGGGAGTCCTGTATCTTCTCTCAGGGTGTCAATCCATGAAATAAATTAAGTATGATCATACTCACCCTCCCCAGAGAAATCAGGCCATTCACTTATTTTTGGCAATCCCTGCAATATCTGTTTAAAAACTTCACCTTTAACATAATCTTGTACCAGATCTTTTTCCTCTGCTACAGCTCTGCCTTTTTTCTTCACCTCTTCTTGGACTCTGGCTGCTATGGCATAATTATGGTTATCATGGGACAATGATGAAAACATACTAACAAGCTTGTCATGATTGTGCCCTAATTGTTCATTTACTTTATCAATCTTGGTAGTTAATTCCTCTAGACTTTGTTCTGAAACAACCCAACATTTCAATATATCTTCTTCAACAGAACTCAATCTTTTATCAAACTTATTTTCTAGCACTTCCAATGAGTGGCTCAGTTGCAACACCATGGAGGTTAATGAGTTGACATCTTTCTTAATTGCCATAGATTCTTCTGATGATTCTCTCAAGGAGTCACCAATGTTGCTTAACTTGTCATCCAAGTTACTCAAATCACTTGTCTGCACTTTTCTCAAGTCTAGCTCTATTGTCTTATTGGTCAAGTCCTCTATCTCCTTCACAGAACTGGCCAGAATGGATTTCAAAGTCAAACTTTCTGAAACAATACAGGAATATATTTTATCTATGGCTGCAAAGCCTTCTATACAATATTTATTGGTGTGTACCACTGCCTTCTTAATATGAAGAGTTTCATTAAATACAATATCTCGAAATTTATCTAGTAAAATTTCTGATTCTAATGATAACTTCAACTCCTCTTGACCCTTTTGGCCCTCTCTTCTTCCAAGAATTGGAAGCCTCCCTGGAGAGACTGGGCCATCCTCATCATCTCCCCATAGATTGAGTTCCTGTGCTCCCTTTTTCTTCTCATTCTTGTCCCTTGGCTCAGGGGAGGGGACGACTGATTGTTCCTCAAAGGTTCCTGGGAGCCTGAAGCGGCTTGTCAAGGTATAGCCTCCTCTGCCAATTTCCTCCTTACTCTTGGTTTTGGTATTACCGGCTTCTTTATCTGAGTTGGATCCCAGCACTTGGTCTCCTTCATCAACCTCTCCCTTCCTATCAATTTTATGAGGGCCCTGTACGTTGCCAGGGCCTGAGTCAAGAACTTGGACTGGTTCTCAACGTTGTTTGCAGCTACCACCTCCAGGTAGCTTATCTTGTTCTGACTGTGGCAGGTCAGAAGGTTTGCTGTTCCTGGAGGTAGGGCTCTTTCTTCTCTGACCGAATTCGCCGGGGGGCACAAGCTCAGCCCCCTTGCTCCTGGTAATCATTTCAAAAAAAAATTTAATGGGGGCGCTCTTAGTGATATCTTCTCTTCTCCCTATTTCTTTTGCTTTTTTAGTTATGGGCCTTCAAAGCGTTAGCAAACAATCACGACTTACAATGCATGATGATGTCCGTCACCGGCGATCTGGCCCTTTCTGTTGGCGCTGCGCTACTCGCAATAGCTTCGTCTATCTTGCTACAATGGTTGGTACTTGGTTCCGACACAAAACTCCAAGCCTTCCCTTGATTAGCGGGGAGGAACAAGTCAATGAATAGTTGCTTAGACACTATCGTGGGAACAGGACGTTTCTTAGTTCTAGTACTTCTAACCTGCCGTCAAAATCGATGGCTTACTTTTATTTCGTTATAAGACAAGTTCAAGAAGGAGTCCTTCGCTCAATACAACACAAGTACTTCTTCGCTATCACTTCCTCGCAATCTTCAGATGGCTTCACAATAGGCCAGATACCTTGTCAGTCGCTCTCCTTGGTTGACCGGGTTATGTTGGCAAGACTTACGTCAATCAGTGATCTTGAAGATCAATCGCAGGCGCTATCGTCGCGCTAGAAGGGAACTTTCCTACAATTTGATTTGACTCTCCTCAATGAGACAAAGGATTGTCAATGACAATTTTCCTTTGATCCAATAAGTGTGCGCCGTTGGCTAATCTATGAGAGCAATGAAGATACTGATTGCTTAATTTTTTTTTTTTTTTTTAAAAAAATCGACATTTGCTGTGTTTTGTCCTTGTCCGCCAAAAAAAACAGAAAAAATCAGAACCTTATCAATGAAGGAAGAGGTTTTGTAAAAAACAAAATCAACCTAATATGCTGAACAAACCACCACAGAATGGATTCACCAACGTTAAAACAAATTTCAAAATTTATTTATTTTTTTTTTCTTGTTATTTTTTATTTATTTTTTTCTTTTTATTGCTTTTTGTTTTTCCTATATTCTCATAAAAGAGAATCAAAAGTCAGCAAAAATTGACAAAACTGGAAAAAAATGCGTACACAAAAATACCAGAAACTCCAAAAACAAAGGCTTTAAAGCTTTAAAGCAATAAATACCAAAATTTCAAAATTTTACTGTTTTCTTTATTTGTTATATTTTTATTAGAAAAAATATATAAATCAGTCAAAAAGTGGATAAAATACCACAAAAATGCGTAATTTGAGCAGAAAAAACACTTTACAAGTCTCAAAAATTTGATGAGGCCCCCAATTGTCAGGGATTTAACCTCTATAGCTATACTGGCTGTGGTTAAACCTGCAAAAATTAAGATCAAAACTAATAATTAAATCTGTTATTGACTTAATAAAACAGTAATACTGTTACAGAACAACACAACTCGAACAATAGGGGGGTATTGTGAGTAAAAGGCCACACCTTGATCTCTATAAAGAGATAAGGGACCTGGCTCTAACTGAATAAAGCCAAAAGGAGCCTTGCTTACAAAGTAAACTCACACCCTTTAAGGTAACAATAAATGCTACAACTCCAAAGGACTCACCACTCGAACTTGGAGTTGAGAAATTGATTATTAATTGATTATAATACTAAAGTTTAAGGCCCCAGTCAATCTTCTTCTTGAGATTAAGTTTTAATGGGCGTGTTAACTCTTGCCTTATTCTTGGATCAATAATATATAAAAATAACTCAGGAAGGGGCTATAGGGTGAAGACCCTCCTCTTTTAAGGTAACAGGAGCCCTCAGGGGACTCAAGGAATCATCAGGGGAGAGCCAGGCTCCCCCTGGTTTCGTCCTCAAGGGCTCAGAACCCCATAACATCATACCCAAAGAGAGATAGGGTACTAGTACTCTTTGGGGGGATTTTCAATGTAAAAGGTTCTAATTACATACCCAAAAGGGTAGTTAAATGATCCTAGGACTTAACATCAGTCAAAAGTACGGTGCAAAGGTCCTAGAACACCCCAGAAAGATTAAATAACCATAGATTGATAGCCTTGGCATGTACTTACTTCTTGATTCCTAGTACCTTGGCAAATATTATACATATAAGGTATGTATGTTCTTGGCAATGATGTTACATGGTCTATACTTTACAACTGAGCTCAGAGTCCTCTGAGTGGACGCTCTCAAGGCCCAGTGAAGTATATTAAAGTATAATTACATCCCAAAGAGGGATAAGATTAAAATTATGCAATTTGTTTATACAGAGTAAAGAGTATGGCTCAAAGTAATTACTATAACTTATTCCCAAAGGAATGGAACATATTGGGAAGTTCTATATCAATAGTTGGGACGCATCTGAGTCCTCATGACTTAATTTAAAGTTATATAGGATCCTCATCTTGATAATATACATTATCAAGGTTCAAGTTCCATAATCAATACCCATAAAAACATACCTATAAAATATTATAAAATATTATCAAAATTTATTATATAATTCTAGAACTTCTAATCATTATTCACTCTTGTCTCCATGGTGGGTTGAACCAGTGACCTTGGTGTCAAATAATGGAAGGTGAGCCTGGTACTTAACCACTATACCAACAAGACATATGAGTTGTGCAGACATTTGGACAAGTCTTATTGTCTCGTGGCTGACAGATTCCTTTTTAGGACAGTAAATTCCTCCAGTGCAAGTCAAGCGGGTGTGTCAGAGTTTGAGTTTTCATTTATGTGACTTTCACTGGAGTTCAGAGTATCATTTATTGGATTGATTTGATCTTATTATTGTTAACCTTAAAGTACTAAAACAACAGGTAAAATTTAACTGGGCTGTGTTGTACTATTGTGATCATCAGACTGTTTAGTCATAGATATCAGACTGTTTAGTCATAGATATCAGACTGTTTAGTCATAGGATTTCACTTACCATGTCAGTTAAATTGCTTATGCTAATCTTACCTTATTCATTTTGTATTCAACCACTTGTCAGCCTATTTTTTACTTAGTCTATATAAACATGGTACTCTCAAGTGGAATTCATCATCTGTTCAGTCAACAAATCTACCGGAGTGCCCTTTTCCTCCTGTTTGCAGGTCTTTTATGCTTGAGCTTACAAGCCCCTTTCACCAATTATTTAATCCTTTCATCTAATTAGAGCTCCAGCTCTCTTTATCTTTTACAAAAGTAAGAATGTAAAATTTGTGGAAGACCAAAAGGAGCCCTCAATAAATGCAAAATCTTTTTTCTCAACATTCCTCTAAGAGGGATCCATCTGGATTTGATTATGTTCAAGGACCTAAGAGTGGAAGAAGACCAAGGAAGCATCAAGTGGGTAAAGAAATGGTTAGTTTTTTCATTTTCATGTTTTTTTTCTCTCTTTTGGATGTATTTTAACAGAATTTTCTTGCAAATTGGTTTCCTCTAATTTTAGCCTCTGGGGAAAAGGAAAAGGGAAAAAATAAAGAGTATTCAGAGGAAGAGATAATTTTTTTAATTTTTTTTTTCAATTTATTTTTTTGTTTTCAATCAGGATAACATTTCATTATGATCAGGAAAATTTCATAAAAGAAGATGAGTTAAGTGGAGAAAAACTACCAGAGCTTTGAAAAGTGAATTTAATCAAGACAGTTAGTAATTTTCCTTTGGGGGGGGATCAGCCTAGTTTTTCTAGTTTTCATTAATTTTCATATTTCTCTTTTTCAATCAGAGGTCAGGAACCATCATCAATAAGCAGATTTTTTTTGCATAATTTAATTCCTGGGACTTTGAAGAGGATTAAGAGAAGAAAGAAATAAGATGAATATGCAGATGCTCATAGGCCTCCAGAGAACACAATCTTTGCTCCCACAGCTACATCTTCTGAAACTGAAAAGGTGAATATATTTCTGAAATCATCTTGCTTTATGGTTCATTTTTTAACCTGAATTTTTTTTGGTGATGGTATATAAGGTCAAAAAAATTTATTTTTTGTCTTCTGATAATTTTTAAGTGGTAACTATTGATAAAGTAAGTATATATACACTTCTATTTTTTTATCTCTCAAATAATACTCATTTTCCTTTTGATAGTATCCATACAAAGATTTCATTTTCCCCAAGAAATCCATACCAAAAATTTCACATGTTCAAGATGTGATGGGTGATAGCAACTGAGGGTTTATATCAGTAGCATTCAATTTGGGCCATGAATCTGAAGATTGGAGTTCTATAAATCAGGAAATTATCAAGGAAATGCAATCAAAATCTCTCTTCAAGGATGGAAATTTCATGGATCAAGTCTGGGATGGAAATTTTTACAAAGCAAGAAAACATCTCAACCACCCTTCTGGAACTGCCCCTAAAAGGTACTGGATGAAATTACCTTGCCATGGTTTCCTGCCGGCAGATACATACAACGGTCCAGTGTTACTTTTATCTTAGTTGATTCCATCAACTTATTTTCCCCTCAATTCCCCTTGTACTGCCAATTCTCAAACTTCTCCCATATGTTTAATTATTTTGGAATATTCTAAGCAAATACTTTGTTTCCATTGTAATTCTGAACTGTGAAAAGCTCCTGAATGAAGACCCCTTTGGAAGGTTTTTGCTTTCAAGGAATGAAAAAATTGGAGGAATTAATTCATAACAACTTAGAACTTGGTTTAATTTTTTTTTCCTCTTAAAAAGTCTGCACATCCAAAAGAGAATGTATTAAAAATTGAAATTGCTTGAATGAATTGATTATATTTTCTTCTGTTCCTGATTTTTCAATAATTTCTTTTTCTATTGATTATTATATCAGTTATTTAAAGCAAAAAATTCCACTTTTGTATTTGTGATTATGGATTTTTCGTAAAAAAAAAAACTACAAAAAATCCACAAATGATTTTTTTTTGCACTTTTCAATTCCCAATAAAAGACTAAAGCCAAATCAAATACTACAAGCTCAAAAATTTGAAAATGCTTCCAGAAGATATGAAAAAATAAGTTGAAAAGAACATTTTCTTTTTATTTTAATCCCATTTTTTGGGGGGAAAATGAAATACTAAAAATCTGCAAAAATCATATTTGAATTTTCTGTTATATTTGGAAACTTTTTTTCTCTCAATATTTTCAAAAAAAATTAGAAAAAAAGTATCAAAAAAATTGAAAACATGTATGGTGTGACTTTTTTTGTAAAATTTTTGGACCTAATTTTGAAGGCCTTTAAATGGGCCAAAAACTCAAAAAATTGATAGAGAGATTTTAGATGTCTCCCTATGTGCTGGTTTTTTTTTTTGTAACTTCAAAAAACCATTCAAATTTAAGGAAAACCATGTGGATGGGGGAAATTGTGGGGACAGAAGATCTGTATTAATTTAAGGATTAATGCTTCCCAAAGATATGAAAAAAACAGCTGAAAAGAACATTTCCTTTTTATGTTAATCCCATTTTTTGGTGGGAAAATGAAATACTAAAAATCTTAAAAAATCATATTTTGATTATCTGTTATATTTGGAAACTTTTTTTCTCTCCAGATTTTCAAAAAAAAAATAGAAAAAAAGTATCAAGAAAATTAAAAACAGGTATGGTGTGACTTTTTTTTTCAAATTTTTGGACCTAATTTTGAAGGCCTTTAAATGGGCCAAAAACTCAAAAAATTGATACAGAGATTTTAGATGTCCCCCTATGTGCTGGTATTTTTTTTGAAACTTCAAAAAAACCATTCAAATTTAAGGAAAACCATGTGGATGGGGGAAATTGTGGGGACATCAGATCTGTATGAATTTAAGGATTGGGGGCATGAAAAAAATAATTCCAAAAAACAAAATCAGAACAAAATAAAAAATCAAGACACAGAAAAAAATACAGAATACAAGAAAATACAGAAAAAAATACAGAAAAACAGATGTTAAAAATCATTTGATGGGAAGGATGAGAAAAATGAATGATTACAAAAAAGAAATATGCATCAGTTGGAAAAAATACCATTCTTACAAAAAAAGTAAATCAGTTAAAAACATAAATCAGATAAAAATACAAGAGAAGCAGATGTCCAAAATGATCAGTTTCAAAAGACCTTTGGTTGACTGGTCTCTGAGCTACAACTACCCTTGTTGGGTGGGTTGATCTACTCCTTGAAAATGCTACATAAAACTGATCATGGCTGAAAACTGGATCCTGAATAAAAAACCAGATTTTAAATTGACTGAGCTTGAAATTTGTTGATTTTCAATGAGATCTATAAATTTACAGGAAACTGTTGGTGTATTTATTTGAAAGGAAGATTATTTTCATCTAGATTTTAAATCAAAGGAATGCATGGAATGGCAACAACTCTTCCCATGGAATAACGCAAGGAGAAAAAAGGAGGCACTTGCTAGCATGTGCCTGCCTGTAATGTTGGTGTTACTGAAATAAATAAAACTTGTGTAAATGGATTTTGAGCCAACCATATCTCCAAAATAAAAAACATGTAACTCTTTTCCAACCAAAAGAAAATTCAGTTCTAATTCTGATAAAGTACACATGCATCCCAGTTTAAAAAAACAAAATTAGCCTCAAATTCCTAGGAAATTGAATTTAAACTATTTAAAAGTCAGATGAGAAACAATGAAGCATAATTATGAAAACTAATCATTTTAGTGTTTCCCATAAGCCAGCCTTGAATTTCTTTTATCATGCCAATAATATGTAATTGGTTTTTGAATTTATCCAGTTCTTTGGATTTACTTAACAAGTACTCAATTTTAACATTGACAATAACAGATGGGGGAATCAAACTACTTCAATTGAAACAGGAAGATGACTTTGAAATTTTTGATTCAAAATTATTCATGGAGCCTACCATTTATCAAAATATCTTCCAGCTGAAAACATTCAGAAATTGAATTTAACTTTCTCACTTATTAATAATTTCACCAAGCTTAAAATTTTTTGAATGGAATAATCCAACAGAAAACTAAAAAAAAAAAAAATCAAACTGACTCTCAACCAGTTGGATGCTTGTTCAATGCTTGGAAAAACTCAATCCACTTTGAATTTCATCCCAAGCCTATTTGATCTTTTCTCTTTTTTTTTTCTGCCAGCTCTTCTTTTCATTTTTCTCTAAATCAATGTATAAAATGATTAATTTATCTCTTTAAATCCATGTTTTTATATGCCAAGGCTTCACAAAACAATATAATATTCATAGCAGAGAACCAGCCTGAATAAAAACAACCAAAAAGACTGCTGTACTAAGCTTTCATTCAAAAACCAAAAAATTGAATTTATTTGAAGTTTGTGTTGGACAGGAAAAATGATAGTTATTATTAATGCTGATAAAAAATTAGGGGGATCCTTAAAGAAATTTTTTTTTTGGAATAAATTGATCCAACAAGATCAAGGAAAAAATTTAAGATGAAAAAATTGAACACAAATGAAAGGTTAAGTTTTTAAAACAACTTGAATTCATCCAGAATACCACCACCCAAAATAATATCAGATGGGGGATTTTTCAACAGTAAGTTATTTGGGATATCTTTTGGTTTTGTGGCTGAAACAGCATTTCTGAATAATTTTGATTGAACTGGAGTATGATTTATTGTCAGAAAAAAAATTAAATAAAATTTGGAAGAAGGTGTTGGAGCCATGCAAAGGGACACTGTGTATATCCATCCCATTTTTTTAAAATCCTGAATGCATATAGTGTCCCCCAGAAATTTGGGCAAAGTTCTGCGGGAAATTTTTATCTCAATTTTTCAAATTTTGTGGAATTAATTCATATTTTACATCCTTTAAACAGACAATTAAGCACCAAATCCCATATTTTCAACATGGATAACTCCATAAAACCTGGGTTGTGACTATATCTTAAAGGCGCTGCAACTCAATTTCCACAATCTTGAATTACTTGAATCTGTTTCCCCCCTTTCCCAAGAGAAAAACACCATTTTTTTGTCTCAATTATATCTACCTGTAAAAACTCCAAGAGAAATTAAAAGAAAATTTATAGTTTCATACTAAGCCAACAAAATTCCAATCATAAAAACTTATAGACCATCCATAATTTATAAGGAAATTGACCAAGTTGTGTTGAAGGGTAGCAGCCAGAATTTTTGAATAGTTGAATGTTTAAAAATTGTTTTTTATAAATTTAGCAATACTGTAGTCTAAAAACACCCTGTGAAGGATATTTCAAAATTTATTTTGTACAAAGCAGATGCTGTGGAGTCAATGAAAAAACCCAACACCAGATTAAAATCCATCATGAAAATATATCCAACATCAAAAGCTGCAGGTAAATTAGGATGGAAGGTACATAATCAATCCTTTCAAATTATCTTAATAAATTGATTTTCTACAATGGTATCAACAAACTGGAATATCAGCAAGGGGGAAAAAAATTGAAAATAAATGATAGATTGGTTTTATATAACTAGATAACTGATTATTGTCATCCACTGCTGTTGTAGGGTTTTTGAAGCTAATGATTCAGTTTTGCATAATAAGCCAGCAAGAGTAACCAATAATTTTCTTTTTAATTTGAAAAAAATTGTGCTTTTTTAAGAAGTCCAGCTAAAATAATGCATTTAGTTTTTAGTTAAATCATCACCTTCTTTAATTTTTTGTTCATAAATTCAATCTTGGAAGTCCTGACCATGATGGAAAATCAGAAAAAAGAGTGATGGCTCTATTCACTATCAACCAAACACATGGGTAAAAAAGCCTAGAAAACTTTTATAAAAGTCAAGGAATATTCTTTCATTATGAGGAAAAAAGCTAATTACACTCTCAATATAATTTTTTGTTGGAAATAATAAGCTTATGAGAAAATATTTCAATGCTTAAAGCCTTCAGTAAATATTCTTGCAATACTGGATTTTTTATCAAAGTTGTGATGAATATACAGGCCCACAATTTTGGGTATATTAGTTCAAAGAGCATGTTTGAAAACAATATAGAATATTTTGTTTGTAAATCAATCAGGGACCAGCTGGACTGGGGTTGTTTTCCAAATTCCAATTTCCAGATTAACCGCAGTCAAATTCTCCCAAGATTGAATGATTTATTTAACTTTGAATTCTTTTGGGAAAATACTTGAATTTTTTTAATGAATTTCCAGGAATGACAAAATTCAAAAAAATTGGTATAATCTAAATCAAACCAATTTTTTGACCATACATCACCAAAATGTATTAATTGTTAAAGAAACCCTGAGTTATAATTAAACCTCCTTTCAATTATGAATAATATTTTATTTCAAATTTGTTATATAATATTTAAACAGAAGTTGTGGTGTGGTTATTTTGTATTTATTTCAATAGATTTCCTGAATTAGGACAGAGTTATAACCCATTTTTAACCATGTTGAAATATTTTCACAGGGTGGCACATGCTAGCATTTGCATGCATTTTTACCATGTTTTCAGCTTTCACCATCTTGGCAAGTACAATATTTTCTACCAATGTTACCAAAACCAAGAAAATCTCTTTGCATAGGCCAATTTTGGAGGCCAATTTTAAAGTCTATCAGCTCTCTGATACCAGAAACATTGTATTCCTTTAGCTATAGAGAGTGATAAAAATACTGGAATAAAAAAGCTCAAATAATAAATATTTTAAGAGATGGTGCAAGATTTAATTGGTTTGGCTAAAAGTGTTTTAAATTTTTTATAAAAAGAGGGGCCACAAGATGATACTACTGAGGATCTTTACAGACAGACAACCTCTCCTCAAGTGGCCTCCTTAGACAGTTTAAGAACCTTTGAATGAAGAATGGGTGCCTTATCAGGACTTATACACTGATATGGCTTGGAAAAACAGCAAAATGGCAAAGTAAGGAAGGGAAACACTCACTCTGATCCAATAATCCATAGAAAATCCTGCAAAGATTCAGGTAAATGCTTTCAGGGAAGATGGAGTTGATTGCCAGACTAAACTTCAATGAATCAGGTTGGTTAGTTTTGGGAAGTAATAATAATACTGCAGACTATTTCATAAATCACTTTCTTATCTCCTTATAAGCACTTGAATATAAATGACACGGTTTCTGATTGATAATAATGAATTCCTTGTAAAACTGATGGGGAATAATGGATCCAAAGAGGTCTGTATAAATACCTTTTGGGGTAATAATGGGATTCTCAGGGCACATAGAGAGGGTTCTGCTTATGGGCTGAGGCTGGTAAGCCATTCAGGGAAATTTTAGCACTTCCACTTGGTGCTTTAAATCAGTTTTCCTCAGATCTGCTGGATTTCTGTACTATTTTAGCCACAGGATCTGTTAATCTGTTAATGGCATAATTCCAATCATTCTGAACTTATCCTTCATTTGTACTATTAATATTGGTTCAGTAGACAGATGTGGATATTAATTGATTTTCCATTATCTGATGAGCATGTAGGTAATTTGTAATAATTTTTACAGCCACTAATTGTAGTTTTTTGTGGTCTTCAAAGATTAGGATCTGTCTGTTTTGTGGTAACCTTTAATATTTGATTTTTTATTTAAAATACTTGTGAATTAATTATATAATATTTTTATTTAGGTTTTAAGGTTTTGGGATCATTTGTAGTGCATATGTCACATTATTACATATGCCAGGTAAACCCTACTAGGTTGTAGCTCCTGTGAGCGGTACCTGCTGTCAGATTTTTCATGACTGATCCTGACACAGGGATCAGTCCATTCAGATGGGCGCAGGGTAGGATCTGCTGCGTGCGTGGCCAAATTGGCTGCGTGCGGGAATGTGATGCTACAGGTAAATAGGGGTTGTTTAGGGACGCCGGACTGCGTGCGGGAATTGTGACATAACACATTTCCATGTGTAACTCCTAAAATATACACAACACCTCAATTCTGACTGAATTTGTGGTGAAACCTATACATGAGAATATGTGTGAAATATTAACTTGGCCAATAGGTGCCATATTGGTGCCATGACCTTTTGGTCAATTCCTATTTAACTATTTAAATTATGAAAGAGTTATATTTCAAGGGTGGGGTGAGTGAGTGACCCCACCTTATTTTGGGGGGGGGAATTCATTTTTGAAATCATATTTCTCAATTTCCCACTAATTCTTAATATTTTTATTTATTTTTTTCTGTTTTGTATTTTTGTTACTTTGACAGGTTTCTCTGTAAGTAGTAGCAAGCTGACATAGTTAATATTCCTGAAAATTACTATTGGGTCCCCAAATTTCAAATTTAAGCTATGAATTGAAGCTTTTGGAAGAAATTATGTGTTGAGTAACTCTGGTTGTTAAATACTGTACATGTCATCTTCAACAGAGTCATGACTTGGGGAATTTTTCATAGTATTTTTTTCATTCCAAGGGATCACATTCAGAATTAATGTATTTATATTGTTGATGGATGTATTTTTGCATCATAGTATAACACATCCTATCAGATAATGAATTTCAAGGTAGGAGAGGTGCAAGACTTGGAGAAATGATGTTGATTAAAATTTCCAAAGCATGATCTTGCCTGTGACCATGAATGACCATGTGACCATGTGCTATTGAAGCAATATTTTTGTAACCCTGAACAATATTGAGACCATCTCCAAAATCAACTAAGAAAATCTGAAAATCAAGATCACCTAAAGCACACCTATTTGAAGTGAGGTGTAATACTTGGGAATCTCTCAAGCAAGTTGAATTGACTAAAATTGAATCAAAAATTTGAGGATTTGTACACTTCTGAACCACAAGTATAATTAAACTCCATTTTCCATCCAGAAACTTGAATTTTTGACCCAATTTTAGATTAGAATCCATGATGTCTTGAAGTGTTCTGGCAACCAGCTATGGAGAATTCCTATGAATCATAGTTCCTTTGTCCCAGATTATCAAAGAAGATTTCTTGAGAGATTGAGCCCTTTTAGAATGCTCCAATATTTTTGATACAGGGGTGTGATTGATTTCAAGAGGAAACCCAATGGTGAGACGATCTTTCCTTCAATTTGTGAGATTAATGGCACTTATTCCACAAGCAGCACATGCAATAGCTATTCTAAATTTTGATATTATTTAAGCCAAAAAAAGTTTATACAGAAAGTTTTTCCAGAGCTCCTTGGTCCATCAATAAAGAATTAAAAAGGCTTAGAATAACTTCATGCATTCATTGTCAGGTCAAAAATATGCCTCTTCAAATGATTCAGAAGAGAAAATCTTTTCAAGTCTGATTAATTTATTTGAGGATTGTGCTCTTCCTCAAGGCTCAAATTCCTTTTTTTCTTGTGCCTTCCACTGTTTCTTCAAGTCTTGGAAGATTGGGAAAAGCCTCTTCAACACTTGTTCCAATACTTTGAAATATAATTGTGTTAATTTTTAATATTTTATTAGAGAGAAATCTTTGGTATTATAATCTAGGGTGAGATAAATCATCAACCATAGAATTGAATGAGAAATACCATAGAAAATTATGATTTTTCTGGTTTAAAAATTGCCAAGAGACTTCCAAATAAATTCCTCAGTTCATATGGATTGAGATATTCATATTCTTCCCTGGATAGTTGTTTCCAAATTATGAATATCCTCAAGTAGAACCTTGTCCAAATCTTCTTCTCTAAATTTGATTAATAAATTCCATTTAAATTTTGAGGTGATCAAAAGAAGTAGTGCCAAAAAAATTATTCAAAAGAAATCTCAGAGACCACATTCCAGCATTCTGAAAGATGAAAATTTAAAATTCTTCCAATTGAATAGCCTCTATTTCTTGGTGTCTGTTGGCTTCCCTGGGTATTCCAGGTGAATCTTTGGGGGAACTCAGACTATTTGATGTTCCTTTCAAGTTAATCAATAGAATTCATTTTGAGATATTTTTTGGGTATGGTATTGGATTGCTTTTATATTTGAGAAAATCCATCCAGGGATTCATCTGGTTCAAAAAAAACAGTTCCTTGCCAATAAGAAGAAGAAAATAAAGGATCTTTTTGATGCTAAATGATGCTTGGGGTGGGTCCAAATGGGGCCTAAGAAATTCATTTCTGTGGCTGTATTTTTTAGGTATAAGCTTATATACTTATAGGTGTGTAGGATATCAAATCTCACAGCATTAAGTACTTAGTTAAATTTAAATTTTAATCTATAAATATTGTATTGCAAGCTTGTCTGGGCACACTCCCAAGTCTGGATTGGAACAGTGCCCGGCAGGCTTGATTTGTGCTTCATTTTGCACTGAATATCTTGGCACACAGCCAAGTTCTGCTTGGCCAAAGCCTAGCTGTTGGAGCCCCCCCTCACTTGCTCCCTCCCCAATGGCCTCCTTCCCCCCCCCTTCCCCCCCTCTTCCCTGGCACAGCGGGCCAACCTTCTTCCTGGGCAAGCACAAGCTCAAAGTTGTCAGGGACTCCAGATCCAACTCATTGAGTGTTGTTGGGGGAGATGCAAGGCAGGGAAGGGTAGGGGGATTGATGGGATCAGGATTGATAGACTTGCAAATCAAGACAATGATGATTTTCAGAAGATCCAAAGATTGGGATCCAAGATGGGGGTTATTTTTCTTGAGGGGGGGGGATCTAGTGTGGACTTGAAGAATATTAAAAGGGGGTGGTGATAAAGTGTTGATGAGGGTAACCAGCTCATTATTCAGTGGGTGGATGGGATTAGAGGGCAGAAAATCTGGAAGGTGTGGCCAATTGGCTTGGATTTTGGCCAAGTTGGACTTTGGCCCAACCCACCCAAACTTGGGTGTGTTCCAAGTTGCACTTGGCTATGTTCCAAGCAGGCTTGGGGGGTGCCACAGGGGCTTTAGGGGGTTCCCAGAGCACTTTAGCAAAAATATGGCTAATTTGGGTGGGTGCCCAAACAAGCTTGATATACCATATGTATATTTAGTGAGATTAGGGTAGGTCCTCAAACTGGTAGATTTAATTTATAGATATTGTGAATGAATGGATACTTAAAATTCATTTTTTGGGGAATGGCTTTATGTTCAATCAACCAATCAGTTTCATGAGCTACCATTTTAGTTCCAATGAGCTTCAATAACTTATCATCCATAGATATTATAAATTTGATTTTAATCTCAGTGAATATGAATTACCTATTGATTCAAAAACAAATCAACATTTGGATCAAAATAATATTTTAATCATGCTGGGTAAAGTGGGAAAAGAGCCATCCAGAGGTCAGGGTGAACATCAGGCTGGGTGACCCATGTGAGAGCCCCTACTTGAAAGGTTGGAGGTTGGGTTTGGGCTAACCCCTTGGAATAAAATTGTATTTTGAGGAAGAACAGCAGGATTTAAAGTTTGCTCTTGGGTGGAATATGGTAATTAGGGCTAATTTGGGGGAAAACAGTTAGAGATGGTGTAATTTTTTCTTTTGGCCTTTCACACCATGATTTCAAATTCCTGGGGCTTTTTCCTGTGGCAATAGAAATAGGTTTTTCACCACAGATTATGTTTACCTACAATTTTTTTCAGAGGCTCAATTGGGCGGGAGGGGGAGAAAGAGTAAGACAATTTTATTGAGGAAGGAAGGCAGGTGTTTTTTTGCATCATGTTTCAGATAAAATACAGTGTTAAAAAGTCATTCAAATTTAAATATACACTCACACATGAAAGTTCCAGCTAATAATTGGTGTAAAAAGTCAGAAAGGGGGTGAGCTTAGACAGCCAAGATATAAGGAGTGGCAGCCAGGGGGTTGATCTTCCAGGATCTGAACACCACGTTTTTACATAAATTATTATTTTTCAATAAATTTGAAGGTTTAGTACCAATCTTCCATGGGTGATGCTTACCACTAGATCATTCAGGGCCAAGGAAGAGTTTCAAGGAATTTATTAACAAAACAAGAGAGGAAAATCTGACTGTGTGGTTTTTAACAAGAATTTAGGGAGGGTATTAGTGGTTCAGATACCTCAAGAAAGGTGAAGTCAAGGCTTCAAGCATTGAAAATTTGGGATTGGTTTCAGATTATTATTTTCATTATTATTAGATAGAACAGGGGATTTATGAGTTATTAAGCAGAACTAGCATATATCTCTTTGAGATATTCAATCCCTCATGTTCCCTTATTTAAAAGAGCCTTCCCTTGCACTTGATAATTTATAACACTAGCCAATGTATCAACTACACATAAAAAAATATAATGCACAGAACTATTAACAAAAATATGATGCTGTAATAATTGGTGATAAACCATCAAAAAAAAAAATGGAGGCAAAAGACAAGCAATTTATGGGAATTTTTTGAAAGAAAAGAGACCAGTAAGCAAAATTTTACTTGTGGCATTTCTATTTTTATCATTTTATAAATAAATCATTATTTCAAATTTTATTTAATGATGTTTGGAAAATCTGGAAATCTTGCAAGGATTCCCTTTGAGGGACATAAATTTTTGGAAAACTCAAATTTTTTGTCACACTGAAAGATGTTAACAATTATGTGGAATTTTGGACCATTAATACAAACTTTATTGAGTCCTGCAAAGGGAAAATTTTCAAGACGGAAGTTTTACAAGATGACTGCAAGTTTTTAAATTTTCAATATGATGATGAAGCATGAATATCCATTCATGATTCCCAAGATTGAGAGATTCAGAAATTAAAAAACAACTACAACCATCATTTGAATCAATCAGCCAAAATAATGTTAGAGGTGATGTGATGGGTTTATATATTAGCCTCAAGGAATCAATTCATAGCATTTTGGAAAAATTAAGGAAAAAATTAATTCATAATCATTTTTGGAATAATCTCAAAACAATGGCTACATGGTGGTTACTGGTCACATTATATAGAACAAATTGCCACTCAACAAAGATGTTTTATTGTTCAAAAAATTCCAGCTACACATAATAGAATCAAAATCAACAAAAAATATCCCAGAACCACAATACTTGGAAGTTGATGGATATAATCTATTACTACTGATAATGCCAAATCCAATGATGATGCCATCACTCAGTTCATTGATTTAATTCTTGGAAATACAGAAAATTAATTAGAGTTGGGTGGAAAGTTTCTTCATTTTTGATGTGCAGCTCATATCCTCAAACTAATTTTCAAAGATAGATTGAATTTGTATTTTTATGATATCAAAAAACTAAGATCTAGTATTAAGTTTGTACAAGATTCCCAATCAAGAAAACAGAAATTTGAAATTTCTGTGAATATTTTTGGAAGCTGACAAAAAATAAATGAAGGAAGCTACTATTTATTTTCCCACACCATGTAAATCAAACAATGAAATAATTTTTTGTGAAGTTACATACAAATCAGCATTCCAGCATCATCAAATTTGAAATTTTAAATTTTTATACATCCCTTCCAAGGCTTAAATTCTTGAACTTGGATGAATGAAGGATTTATTTTGAGTTTTTTGAAAACAAAAAATGAGCCTTCTGGTACAAAAAATCCAAATTCCATCTGATATTTCCATAATCTAAAGGACATGGAATATTATTTGGAATTTTAATCTCAAAAAGTTGGAAAAAATCACATTGCCTCAATATCTCAGCTCATTGTTCATTTATTTTTCAATTAATATCCCAAAATAAATGAATTTCTAGAAATTCAAAAATTTTTTGATCCCTGCTGAAATCCCAAATAAATATAGAACTGTTCCAAGTAAACAAGTCTAGTGTACCAGTAGACCCTTTCCAGTTTTAAATTGAGAGAGGAATCATGAAAACAACCAAGGCCTTTTTTAAATTAATTCAAGGCCAGTCATAATCAGTATATGGCTGTTTAAAAAGGTATTTAAGGCCTCTTAACAATATATCAAGTCCACCTGAGAAGGGTAGGCAGTCCACAGAAAAATACAAGTTAACACTGTTGTTTTTTACCAAATATATATATATATATATATATATATGTTAAATTGCTTGTGGTGGGGTAAATAAACTTTTATTCTTTTAAAAGAAAAAAATAAAGAAAATTAAATTTCTTTGGAAAACCTGCTGAAAAAGAAAGAACCAGTAAAAAGAAATATGGAAGTTCAAAAATTCATAAAACTCATTCAGTATGCCTCAAGATTGGAACATTAATTTAGTGAATTTTTGAACAGAGTCTGTAAAAATTTTGAAGATAATGAAACCTTCTTAAGTATTCTTCAGAAATGGCTTCTTCAATGGCATGCTTAATGAGATTGACCACTTGACCATGTTTAATTGAGGGCTTCACTTTTAAAATATCTTTGAGAGTGTTAAAAATGTGCTACATGGTATTTCCAAATGGTGAATCTGGGGGAATAAATTCAAGATCAATATGCTTTTTAGCCTTCAACACATTTTTAAAGTTTTCAAACTCTTTTCATTTGTGAATTGGTGGATTATAAAGCTTCTAATTAGAAGATTTTTTTAATGAAGGTTTTAATCTAATCAAATTTTTGAATAATTTACTTGCATTCAAACCTTTTTTCATTTTAACATTAATATCAAAGATTCCATAGCAGATGTATCCTTTTTTTGGAAAGTAAAGCAACCAAGGTTACCTGAATCAGCCTGGGGACTAGAATTAGCCACCATAAAAAAAGTGCTGCACCTCTGGCAGGTTTTGCACAAATATTTGTGAGTAGATCTTGCTGGGAATACTGATTTAAACTTGAGAATTTTTATTTGGTCATCTTCTGATAATTTCTTGTTTATGGAATAATTTTTTACATAAATTAGAAGTTTTGGAATTTTTGATAATTTTGGAAAGTTTTTCCACTTTGAATTTATTTTTTGCTGCCTTTCCAGCCAATGAATGACAAAAAGTGACCTTATGGTTTCAGCCATCTAAAAACCATCATACCTGAAAAAAATGAAAAAAAATGAAAAAAGGGTGATGATAAATTAACAACTCAAATGAGTTTGTGGCACGCTACAAAACTACAATCAAGTCATGTAGCCTCCACACAACTTGACTGTAGTTGTGCAGCCCCAAACTGCGGTTTGGTGTTGTCTGGCACCACACCCAACTAAACCTGAGTTGTGTGGGGTTGTACACAACTGGATTGTAGTTGTGTTCCGTGCCACACAACTAAAAGTGTTGTGGGCAAAAAAAAAAAACTTAAATAAAATAAACTAAATAAAAATAAGAATAAAAAAACAGAAATCAACCAAAAAATCAAAAAAAATTGATTTCTTGGTTAAAAATAAAATAAAAAAATAAAAAATAAAATAAAAATAATTGAAAAAAATGAAGACAACCAAAACACAAAAAATTAAATAAACAATGCAGGAGTCTATGAATCAGCCCTAAAGTATTAGTGCCAAAAATACAAGTTTGACTTGACTAGCCCTAAAGTAAAAACACCAAAAAATACAAGTTCAACCCTAGCCCTAAATTAAAAACACCAAAAATACCAGTTCAACTTGACTAGGCCTACATTAAAAAAACCAAAAAATACAACTTCAACTTGACTTTCCCTAAATCAAAAACACCAAAAAAACAAGTTCAACTTGTGTTAAGCTGATCCCATCACAAGAAGAAAACTTACTCCTTATGGTGGGATCAGCCCAACACAAGTTGAACTGACTTACCAATAAAATCATTAAAAACACTCATGATAATGATGTTAACTAAAAATACTCAACATAATTATGTTCAAAATGTGATAACCCTTTATATTAATAGAATTACAAGATAAGCATCAGGACCCAAACCCAAATCATGAAATGAAAATGATGTCTATAAATTAGAATACAACTCAAGTTAATCTTTGAGGTGATCAACCCAACAAGAGGCTTTTTTAGAAATCATGGAACATGGTTTGGAAAATATGGGTGTGATTGGAATAAAATCTCCTTTAATTACAAGCTTTAAAAAATGTTTATTATTAACAAATGAAATGAATATTGGTTCTGATGCTTCTTTTAAAACCATTTTCATAGGAATATAAGTAAAACATGAATCCAATGAAATTAAACATGTTGGGGCATATCAAAGTTAGCAAAACCGCCATTAGAAACCCACCATTTGTTTTGAACAAACCTGCCATTTTTTATGGCGGGTTTCTGAACTACACATACCCCTTAAATGGTTTATTTCAAAATAGAAGGTTTCATGAAAATGGCGGTTTTAAAAAATCAAACCTTCCATTATCACCCATCCACAATCCATTGCATGCATCACACCCATCCACACCTCTACCTTAGCAAATCCATACCAATTCCATCTCCATTGCATCACACACATCTCATCTCCATCACTTCACATCTCCATTGCTTCACACAAATCCCATCATCATCTAATTCAACTTGTCCAATAAAACTTCCTGGAAGCAAGTTGAAAACACAAAAAAGCTGACTGAACTTTTTTTATTATTTGACTCTGATTCAGACTCTGATTCAGACTCTAAGTTGGAATTAACTTGGTTAGCTTTTAATTCTTTATTGGAAAAGCAATACATATTTCCACAAAGACACACGCTCCACAACCCTATGTATGAAAGGCAAAAGCTTCATCTACTCCCCAACTTAAGCTTCCAGCAACTGTTCTGAACTTTATTGCCTTCATTCATGAAACTTCTGGAGATGATTGAAGACCACCACATCTTCCAGAACCATTCTCAGAATCCTCAATGATATACAGATATCCAACTTGCTGTTTCTCTTTGTAGATTGGTATCAAATGGAAATGGAGAAGCAATTTATTGATTAGAAAATCTATTCTTAGTTGGTTATGGAACCATTGACTTATACACCAAAAGAGTCATGATTGATATCCTATCTTTCCGTTGCTCAGTCCTTTGTTGGACAACCAAAGAAGAACGCAAGGAGATATCTCAAGTAATGGAGACCAAAGGCTTTCCCAGTTGCATTGGTTTTGTTGATGGAACCACTATCCCCTTGAGTCAAAAACCCAACCTATATGGCAACCACTATTTTTATCAGAAAAAAGGCAATTAATTAATTTCTTTTCCAAAGCCTTTGGTAAAAAATTTGATAGCACACAGATCAAATATGTTTTGCTGGTTTTTATAGATACTCTGTGTCACTAAACCTTGTTTGTGATAGCAACAAGAATTTCATATCCCTTCATGCTGGCCTTCCAGGTTCTTTTCATGATTCATATGTTTTCAATTGGATGCAGATTGCCCAACAACCAGATAACTACTTTGAGCAAGATCAAAAACTTTGGGCCAAATCAGCTTATGCTAGTTGGAAATATGTGGTTCCAGAGTACTGCAATTTTTCATCCAATGATCAAGCCAAAACCAATTTTGACTATGATCTTGCTGAATCACAAGTTCAGATTGAGAATTCCATAAGAATCCTGAAAGGAAGATGGGCCAGCTTATGGTAGATGAGAAACCAGCTACAAAATTCCAAATACATGAAGTTCCTCATCAACTGGATTATCACTTGTGTAATCCTTCACAACCTTCAACATCAAAGATGAACGGGAATATCTTTTTCAAATTTTTCTTCCCAATCCTCCTCAAGTCATCCCAGTCTCATCTTGTACCTCCTCTTCTGCATTGAGAGAGCAGATTCTACCACTCACAATGGCTCACTTTGATTAGTAGCATTCAAATTTGAAACAGGTAAAATATAAAATCACCAAATTTGTTTGTTTTTTGTTGTTAAAATCCAATATCACATCACCAAATTCATTTGGTTTTGGTTGTTCAAATCTAGGCTGACCCCCCCCCTTTTTTTTTTTTTTTGGTGGACTCAGTTCACCCATTCATCCTCCTCCTTATTCCTCTTTTCTCAGTGCCCCAGGTAAGCCCCCCCTCCTCCTCCTCAAATCATTGGTGCTGACCTCCCCCCCCTCCTACTCCTTTTAGATTCCTCCTTGTTCCTTGCTTGGCGCCTCTTGCAAGCACCCCCCCCCCCTCCTCCCCCTCCCCCTCATCCCCCACCTCCTTGTCATCAATTGATTTTGCAAGCAAACAATTGTTCACTTGCGGTTCAATAAATTTATAGCGGCAAAAAAACAATTGTTTGTTTGCTGTTCAATCAATCAACCAACCGCAAGAAATTGTTTTTTTGCTTGCAGTCTGGTCAATAAATCAAACCACAAACAATTGCTGTATTGATTGAACCGCAAGCAAATGGTTGTTGAACAATTGATTGATCAATCAAACCACAAGCAAATGGTTGTTGAACAATTGATCAATCAATCTAACTGCAAGAAAAAGTTTGTTTGCTTTCCAGCCAATTGACCAGCAAATGGTTGTTTTCTTCCTGGCTGATAAACCGGCAAATGTTCAATTTTTTGCTGGCCAATCAACTGGAAAAAAAAAATTTTGCTAGCCAACCAATTGATTGATTGATTGATTGATCACAGCCAATCAATCAATGAGGAGGAGGGCCTCCTCCTCATGGTGTTTCCCTTTGATTGACAAGGAGGATGGGGGGGAATGATGTCCTTCCCCCCTTCACCTCCTCCTCCCTGATGATTAGAAAAGGGCTGATGACCTTTTTTTTTTTTAGGAGGATTAAGTGTAATGTTTTTTAATTTTCTATGTTTGTTGATCATGTATGTTGATGATACCGGACTAATGAATGTTTTTTTTTTGATTCAACGCAATGCAATCCAACATTCCAATGCTTTGACCACCCTTTCTTGACCGCACATTCTTCTCCCACCAAACTCAAAATATTACAACTAATGTATTTCCATCTTGCTCCTCACCCCAATCAAAGTATAAATTTTGGAGGTAAAAAGATGGAAGGAGAGAGTTTGAAAAACATACAGAGAAGTTGGAAGAAAAGGGCTTGCCAAAGAAGGAGGGCTCAAATGAAGGATTCTGAAATTTCATTGGAAGTGACTGAGTAAAGAATTAATGAAAGTGTTTTTTGGTCTTCACGCAAACTATTTCTGTTGAATCTGTATCCTTCCATTGTCCAGAAAAGTCAAAAAACCTCCCCTTAAGAGTTGGAACCGGCCAAAAAGAAGATCAAACCATTCCATTTCTTCAGCTCTGAAAAAGTATATGTTCAAGATTGATTGGATCATGAGGCTATGGTTGCAATCATCAAATTTTTCCCTTTTGATGAACTCTCTGAGCAAGAGAAGAAGGAAATCAACTCATTAACAAAATTCCTTCACCACTCAAAAAAATTTGTCAAAACGGTGGGTCCCTCAATATCTTGGGGTGGGAAAATGTGGGCAATTGGATGGAAAAAATTTATGAACCCTTCTGAACTATTTGGACAATATTTGAAGAAAGATTTTTTCAAATCCTCCCCTAAAGAGTATTATTTTTTGAACCTTAGGTCTGACAAGGTCTCTCAAATATTGGGGCAAATTTTTTGAAAATTAGCCAAAATTACGTTTGATTCCAACTGTGAAGCTATGATGGAAAAAAAAATATCTTCCTTCTCCTCATTGGAATTTTTATCTGGCCTCACTCCTTTTGACTGCTCCCCTCACATCACCTTCACCTCAGACTCCTTCTACAACTCTCCCCATATTGAAAAAGGTGATGTCTCCTCCTATTCCTTTTTACTGGTGGTCCCAACCAAAAAATCAAATGGAAAAATTATCAACAACAAGGATGAATATCAAGTATCAAATGGACAATTTGTGTTCCCTGAATTGGGTTTTGGGATTGATTTCAAACAAAAAGGTGTTGTCAAAATGGTTTGGGCAGCTAGTAAGTACAAGCACTGTGCTTCTCCTTCTGTGGAGTTGGCCACTCATACCAGGATGGCCATGTCCATGAAAATTAAAAAACCACTCAAAACACTAGCAAGGACCTTGCCAGTGGCAAAATAGACCTCAGGAAAAAAAATATAAATAAAAATAAAAATAAAAAAGATTTGCTCATTGGTGGTGTACAATACTCTCAAACATTGTTGCAATAAAAAATATTTTTTTTGTTTTTATTTTTAAAATTCTTATCAAAGTAGATATATTTACAAGCCAAGAAATAAATTAATTTCCTTTATTACATCCACAATTCTACTGCTACAAATACATTCCATGGCTACAGATAACCTATCTTTTTCTTCTGTGGCTAGCCTTTCCCTCTCCTTTTCAAGTTGGTCTTGCTCTTGATACTTCTCCTTTTCCTCTTCTTGAAACTCCATCTCAGCCTGTTTGATTTGAAACTCAAAATCTAACTTGTGTTGATGATTCAAACTCTCATCTTTCCACTTTTGAAAATCCATAACCAGTTGAAAATCCCACTTCTCCTTTTCAAATTGAAGTTTTTTGGATTCAATTGGTGACTTTACTGTTTTTTTGAGGAGTTGAATAAGAATCAGCTTGATTTTGAAAGCTAGTAGAATCAATCAATGGCCTTAGTTTAATCTTGCTTCTCCATGACATCCTCAAAGCCACAAAAATTTGAAGTGTTTCTCCTCTTTTGATGGCTACTAGGGTTGAGGTTGATGGAATTGGAGGACTTTTGCTTTCCCTTTGCAGAGGAGGTTTGTGTGGGAAAGTTGTCACCCTAATTTGAAGGGGATGTGGGAGTCCCCATTGGCTTGAGGTTTTGGCCAATAAGGAATGGATGAGGCTGATTTTTTACAATCTAAATAAGTTGGGATTAACAGGACAGAATAGAAAAAAATTGGGTCCTTACTTGAGCAGATGTTGATGGTAGTGGGAATACAGGAATAAATTTCTCCTCATTGACCAAGTTGTTAAGTTCTTCAACCCCAGGAAGAGAGCAATCAAAAGAAGGAAGTGAGGGGTCCAAGAAAGGGTTTTTCAATGCTGATGTAGAAATGACCAGAGCTGGTTGTGTTGGAATATCCTCCTCTACATTGGATTGGAGCCACTCATAGGATTTTTCAGGATCATCATTTCTAGGCCGAGGATCCATGGCCAAGTCCTCAGCTTCAACAGATTCAGATTTTTGGGTATCAAAAGCAGCTAATGGGGTGATGTTTGCCTTCTTTCCAAAGATTTAATCCATATGAAAATAAAAAGGACAAATTGAGTCCAACTTATCAACAGCCAAGGTTATTCCTTTGGCTTTATCAGAGTTGGTGATGCCAAAGCCAGTGGATATTGACATGGAGTGGGATTTTTTTTACTTGGCTCAATAGTTCTTCAATCACTCCCACAACTGTTTGGATGAAAGATTTAGCCTACCTTTGGTTTTATTCTTGAGTTCATTGGCCATCAGGAGATAACCATTAAACTTAGAGGATGGAGGTTGGCCAACTTTTGTTTCATTTTTGGATCCAAAGCAAGCATCATAGTTGGACGTAATTTTCAGCCAGTTTACAATGATGATGTGATCAGCTCTCTTGAGCTGACTTGAGCTTTTGGAATCTGACAGGGGGGGATTGTTGGATGTTGAGTTCCTGGGGGATGGTTGCTTTGGTTGAGTGGACTTGCAGAGGGAGTTTTGCTGAGGGGCCATTTAAAAAGAGTAAGAGGGATAAATTGATGAAGCAATAAAGCAATGATATTTAGGATTTGATGAAAGGGGGGATCAAGTGATGAATCAATGAAGCATGAGAGGATGGATTTGATGAAAGATATAGAGTGATGACAGTGATGAAGCAATTTGGGAGTGTTAAATTTATGAGGGGATGAGAGTGATGAAGCAGAAGAGATGAGATTGATGAAGTGATGACAGCAATGAATCAAATTTCTGGATCAGGTTGGAGGTTGAAACCAGCAATGATTTGGAATGATGGGTGGTTGAGCTGTTGAAGGACTTTATATAATTTACTTGAAAAAACCCACTTATTTCATGTTAACCTTGACATATCTGATCTGAAATAAGGGGGGTTTTTGATTTTCAATTGCGGTTTGAAATGTAGGATTTGGGTTGAAACCCGCCATTGAAAAATTTCAGGTTTTATTAACTTTGATAAGCCCTATTGATCTTCCATAAGTATCTGCTATTATTTGACCCATATCCAACTTTGAAAGCCATTTTGAAGATGGGATCTTTTCATTGATGTCATTAACATCAACTCTTTTTTCTATCTTTTCAATTTCTTTACTTCCAACAAGGATCTTAGAATATCACATCTTATTTTTCCTCAATTTTTCAAGAATTTATTTTTGTACTTGGAACCATCCCTGCTCATCATACCCAAGTGATTTAGAAATGACTCTAAATCCAAAATTTCCATCACCAACTGGATCCCGAACCTCCCCCAAGAACTTATGTAAGCTCTCAGGTGTTTGATTGAGTTAATTCACCTCATAAAATCAAAAATTAGTTAGCCAAAATTCTAATCTCATTAAGTGAAACAAGACTCACCAAAGGTGAGATTTTGTTCGAATTCTCCATTTCTTTGTCTTCCTCCTTGAAAAGGAATCTGATTCCAATGGAAGGGACCCTAATGAACTTTCAGTCTCTTCCACTGAACTATGAAATTCAGATGAAGAGCCATCCTTGCACTAAATAAATCATTTTCCAATCAGTTCATTAAACCCAAAAAATGAACATTTCACAAAAGAAAATACTTAAAATCTTTCATCTTTTATTTTTTGGCGTCCTTCTCATTCTCTTTTCCTGCAAAAGTTACTTTTAAAAGTTTTCAAATTGAGAAGGATCTCTCCAGGTATCTTTCAATTTTTGCCGGCCTCTGCTTGATTTCAAGACTTTAGGTTCAAGTCTTGGCTTTGATCAATATTTAATGGTCTTCTGAATCAAGGACTTCAAAAGCTTGCAATAATCTTGTTCAGGATGTCCCAATATAATTGCATTGAGCTTCTCATGTAACTGATAATGTTTGAGCATTTCATCAACAGTGAAATTTAAAAATTCAAAAGGATCAAACATTATTAAAGTAGGAATCATCCATCAAAAAGCATTAATCACAAAGTGATTTGAACAATCCAACAATCCAACTTAAACAAACTTAAAGAACTAGAACTTCCAGGTTCATAATCCAACCTCCACTGAGGATGAAAATCCTGAGGAACAACAGATCCTCTTGATGCTAGTAGGTCACCAATCTGGTTGGAAAAGGGCAAACCCATAGTCTTGGAGTATGACTTGGTGCACACCTTGCCATCATGGTTGCGCTTTAAGTTCTCAAATTTTTCCCCAATGAGTTGAATTGCCTCTAAAGACAAATTGTATCCCAGCAGTAACAGTTCAGTAGCAAGAATTCAAGAGTTTTAAAGGGACGCCTGAACAAATTTAATTTGATTGGAAACTTTTCTGTCTAGGTTTTTCCCAACATCCAACATGTTTCCCAAATAATTTTCAAGGAATTGTTTGAGAGTAGCATGGTCCCCTTCTACGTAAGACATGGTTTTATTTCCAAAGTTGGATTTTTTGTAAGTCAAAGATGTTACAAACATCTCTTTGATATGGAAGATTTTATGATCCGTATACTCAAGCACATCCTCATGGTCTTCCAAGAAACACTTTATACAAGTCATAATGTAAGCAACCCAAATCTAGAAAGATTAACAGAAGAAGCATTGATTTTTCCCTTACTCCAAGTTCTGCATCATTGACCACTACCTCCTGCTTGGTTTTAGAGGCCCCATACTTTGCCCACACAGACATAAAGCTTTGCCACCCTTCAAAGTCATTATTAAAGCAAACTTTACAGTTTTCTTGTATTTTTTTAGACAAGTTCCACTGACAACACTTTATTTTTGACTCATGGAAACTTTGTTCTATAGCACAAATCAGAGCTTTTTCATGGTCCATCACAAATAATTTGGGAATTCTCTCAGGATCATAAGACAGCTCCTTTAGTGCTTTTACAGAACAACTGTAGAAATCAAATGTTTCTCTTGTTATAAAAACAAGAGATTTTGTGAAAGTTTTTTGGTTGGCTGTATTTCCTACAACATGCAATAGGGGTATTTTGTACTTATTTGTTGTATAAGTAAAATCCAACATAGCAATATGATGGAACTGTTTTCAAAGCTTTAATGACTCAGGGTGGGCCAAGAATAGGGCCTCAAAGTGACCCTCTCCACTGAATTTTTCTCAATGAACCCAACCTTAATTACCAAGTTGTTCAAAGAGGACCTCCATAACACTTTTTCCCTTTAGTTCTGCAAGTGGTACCGTACGGTTATTGCTATAGATTTTTTGGTCATCAACATATTTTCTGCCTTCAATCTTTCTCAATGTTCTTTTCATTTAAATATTATTGAGCCCATCATTCATGCCTTCTTTTAAATTCATTAAGGCCACCCCAGAGATTCTCCTGATGTGGAAATTCACTGAGGGGTGTGGATATGGTTGATGGTTATGTTGATCATGTCTGTAGGAGATTTGCCACAAGGGTTCTGCCTTTGTGTGAATTGCATGGATCAAAAACTTGCACTCAACCTTCCTTGAGTGAGTTTTCCCTGAACTTTTGGTGATCAATTGCCCAGAGAAGGAACCATGTCTACCACAGGCTAAATCCAAATATTTATCACGCTTTGATTTGAAAACCATCAAAGCATAACCATTCTTCATTTCCCATGTTTGAAAATAGTTTTGTGCCTCTTCCCTAAAAGGAAAAGCTCTCACAGGAGGTGGTTCAAGTGGATCTATCACCAGTTAAATGGTTATGTCATAGTTGCATAGTCAGTTTTCATCAAATGAAATAAGGCAAAGACCAGAGTAACATAAAATGTTACTCACCACCAGAGGTCATATCTATTTGTGAAACATTTTGTTCCTCAATTGTAACCCTAGATGAGGATGCAATTGGGGCTTCCAATTTTTAATTAACCAAATCCCTTTTTTCAGTAGATTTTTTAATGGCACTACCAATGTAGTCCTTCAACACAGCCATGTCACAAAAAGGAGGGCTTGCCACTTTTCCCATAATGCAAAAAAGAATGCAATGGTACTTCAGTATTCAATCCAACTTTCAATTGAACAACTGCCAAGTTTGCTCACTTTCAAGTTGAGAAAGATCAAGTTAACCAATGGGCAGTAAAAATTTACTTTTCTGTTGTCCAACAGGCAGGTTGAGAGTGTGCTTTGTGGGACAGGGATGATTTCACAGGTTTTTTGCCAAAAACAATGATTATTTTTGCAGTTTCACTTTAGGGTTCACTTTAGGATTGCTAGTTGTGGTCCAATAGTCCCACAGACTATGCATTCATCCCAAATTTGGGTTTATGGAATGCAAATGTGGTCCAGGGGTCCTTTCCAAACAAGTGCACCCCCCGGGGGGTTGTATACCCCCTTACACGCGTCAAAGTGGTTGTGTATGGGGGTACACAACTCAAAAACACCATTTAGGGCGGTATACAACCCCCTGGGGGTTGCATGTGTTTGACACAACACTTTGGACGCGTGTATGGCCACCCATGCGCACTTTGGACACGGTTATGGGCCCCCATGCGTCCATTGGGCTGCGTAGGGCCGTACACAACTCCCACATGTTAAAAAAATGAACAAAATGAAATGCTTTAAATGTTTTATCAAAAAAAAAAATGTTTATTTGAATAACACTCTTGAAAAAAAATAAGTCTTTAAAATGGTCAAAACTACTTTTAAATTCAATAATTGTAAATTTTTGATTCAATTTTGAATTATAATGGAAAAAAAATTGAAGGAACTCCATCTTATTTTCCTTTAATTTTGGTCAGAAGAAACCTCACTTGTAAATTATTCCAAAAACTTCCAGCTCTAATTTTTATCCATTCTTTATTTTGAAAGGAATGAATACTGATTCATTGGATTCATATAAAATGCAGATTCTAAAGAAAACTATTCAGGATTTTTTTTAATTTCATATTATTTTATTTTTTTAGGAAAGATTTTTATCCTATTTTAACCAAAAATTGGAAAATTTGCACGTTTTTTCTTTTGTTGAAGTCAACATATCCAATTTGATCTTTGGATATTATTTTTTATGTAACTCAAAGCAACCTTCAGGCCACCTGATGACTTGGCTACCCAGGAAGCACAAAAAAATAATTCCATAACAAAAAAATCATAAAATTCTAAAGATTCTGGTTTATTTAAATTTGATTAAATTAAAAAGCAGAATATGAAAAAGAAAATTGCAGTTTTGAATCAAACTCTCAGACGCATCCCTCAAATGTTTCAAACAATTTCCAAATGCTACACCTGATGGAAGTTGTAGCCAATTTTTTCATGGTGAATACTGCTGGTTCACCTATATTGAAATCCACATTATACCATTAAAAATTCAGTATCCTAATCAACAAATAAATTTAAATCAATCAGCTAATGATTGATGAGAGACCCATCAGCAGCTGAATATCCATGCAATCTATGGGTATGAAGATCAAACCCAGTTTCATGAATAAAAGCCATTTGTCTGTTCACATCAGTTGCCTGATGGAGGATGTAATCATGTCTTCTTTTTAAGGTTGAAATTTCATTCCATTTTTAGGGAATCAGATATGCAATCTTCCAAGTGACATCCATGTCTTTGAGAACTATTTGGATAGCTTTGGATCAGAATATAATTCCATGTTCATTTTTAAGTTAAGCAGCCATATCCTTCAAGGTTATTGCTTATTTTTGTTGAAGGTGTAGGAGCAAGTCACAGATAAAATCAACTGTGACTTTGGTCTGGGCCCCTCAAGAACATTGAGTATCTTTATTTTTTGTGATTCTCATGATTGATGGTGCAACACACAGAGTGTTTGGATACATCAAATTTTTAAGAAACTTGCTGGTAGGTTGCCAACTTCTGCAAGATTTTTTCCTCAATCAGGTGCTCCAACTCACTGGTGCATGGCTGGTATTGCAACTTTGGCTTTTGAAAAGGTTTGCTTGAAAAAATTTTATTGAAGACTTACCAATTGGCTTTCAAGTAAGGTATGCAATCAGAGCTCTTTGTTTCTTCTTAAGCTCAAATCAAGATTATTGAGCTAATTTTCAATATTCTCAATAGAATCCAGTTGGTGGGTCTCCATTTCTAAAACTGAGTTGAAACAAGAAATTAAGTTTGAATTTGAACTTTTTTGGTTGATAAGAGTTTTATTTTTATGGACCATAGTTTGGTGGCCTAAAAGATGGCCAATCCTGTTGAAAACCAGTCTTTTTGCCCTGGTCAATAGGTATGATTTTCTTGAACTCATGAGATGATGTTTAGTTTCAACCAGGCCCATCTTCAACAAAACAAGGTTTAAGACCCTGGGAAGCAAGTCTGCCAGACTTGATCCAAATTTTTTGTGGAATTATTTACAAGGAGAAGCAGTAATACACCCTATCAGGGACTTTGAATAGTGAAAAATTTCATAATTAAAAGAGATAAGAAGAACAAAATATCATTTGCTTGAATTTTATTCTCCCAAATCTTCAATGCAAAAAAAGCTTTCAGTTCTAGTGAAACTGTTCAAAAATCCTGTAGAAGTTACAGATCAGAAGGCTTCTGCAAGTTAAAAGTAAGTAAAAAAATCTAAATCAAGCACTCCTTTGGGTTAATTGGATTTATACCTTCAAGAATGTTTGATTGATATACTGGAAATTAATTCTGAATTTAGCTTAGTCAACCAGTGAAAATAAAATTAATATCAATATAAAACATTAACTTGTTTAGTAAAAACAGTTTTGATGGTTCCAATGACCTTTATTGCATCAGAATCAGTAAGACTCTCTCCTTCTTTTAGAAACTTCTAGGTGATAATTAATTTGTCATTTTTTTAGGCCTTCTCTACCAGTTGTGTTGTCCTGGATGAATTCAGAACAAAACCAGCCCCGGAGGCCCTTGAAGCACTAATTTGTATGAGAATTGAATACTGCCTTTTTAGCTTTGGTCTCTATCAATCAAAAATCCTTTTTTTTTCCTCATGCCTCCATATTTTCATTATTTGAAAGTGTTTCTTCTTCTCTTTCCCAAAATTTCACTGAGCTATTTCAAAGCACAGTGATCAGCTTCCAAGTCAAAAACAAACAAGCACGGGCCCGCTAACTAGCGCGAGCCCGTAAAAAAGCCCTTAAATTCGTGTTTGGGTCGGGTCTGGGCCCAATGAACCTGGGGGGCTACCTGGCCTGAGGAAGCCCGCTCAGACCTGGGCCAGTTTGGGGCTCACCAAAAAGGGGAAGGCCCGACCCAATAATCACCCTGACCTGGAGTTGTTAACTCTTCTGGGTATATTCTTATTTTTTATTTTATTTTTTGAAGTTCCTGAGTACGTTCAGTTTGATCCAACAAATGGAGGATTTTTGTGGGCTTCAAGTTTTGATCGAGCCTTGTCCACATTCAATATGCAACCTGCGCACGTAGCTGGTCCACGGTGTTATGGTTAGGTCAAACTATACATACATGTTACTAGCGGATATCACAAACACTGTGACACTTGTACCTATCATATCTACCTCTGCGCGGCCTAGATGTAATTAACTTTATGGATTCTGACTTCTAAGACTCTACAGGTTAAAAGCCGGCTCTTTTGGCATCATCGGTACCAAGCCGCGACTTGATTATTATTCCTTTTCCGCCTAAACATTTGTACATCCGCCTTGTGTCTTTCGGCACAAAGTTAGTTTACGCCATTGTATGCCACCACAGCGGGGCAAAGCTCGACCTTGTAGACCTGGACTGAACCTTGGAGACAATACGCTCAAAGACAAAGAAAACAAACATCGTGAAGAAGGCAAAAATGGCTCTTCCCACGGCTCTGAATATATAATGGCTGAGACTGACGGTGCACGGTTAACTTCGGACATCATGGAATCAAAAATCCCGGTGGGTGCGGCGCGAGCGGTTGAGACAATGGTGAAAGTACGGTTCCTTTCAAATCTGACGGAGTATGTTTCAATGGTGGAGCGGCTCAAGCGTTGTGGAAACTTTAGAGGTCGTCCCTCACAAAGTTGCCGCAGGTTCAGGAGTTCTTGGGTCGAAGCGTCTGTAAGGATTAGATACCAAGCGTAAAGAGAAGTTTTTGAGAGCCTGAAGAGGAGAAAAGGAGAGAAGAGGGGAGGGATTCTTTTTTCCTATGTCTGCTCCCTTTTCCGCTCCCCGCCTCCTGATGATACGATCGTAAGATGCCCCCCCTACAACCCGGAGTTGAGGGGAAAGGTATTTGAGCCCTCCCCCTCAACCCTAACCTAAGTACAAGCACATGAACAACCCGACAACAATGAAGAAGGAAACCCTAGGCCCAAAAACCCTATCCCATATCCTAACCTGTACCCTGTCCGTATCCTATTCGGCTTGCTTGCCTGCCATTACACGCATCCGGTTCGTCCCCCGCGGCGCGGCCCTCCGCCGCGCGCTTCTCAAAGTTCACCGCGATTGCCCGTATCCGCCCGACGCGCCGTCGTGAATTTCCTAGTCCCGTAGCCGGCCCGCGCTTGCGCGCGGCCGTCCACGGGTATAGCCCCGCGATTTCTCTGCCCTTTCCTTCCCTAACTAACCGCCCGAGAACCTGATCGGCCCGGCTCCATCACTGGGTTGGACACCCAAGCGGGTTGCGGCCCGCCTCCCCTAGTCAGACCCGGCCCGCAGCTGCGTGCTTTGCCCTGCTGCGCCTTCTGCTGAGCCCGCAGCGGCCACTGCTGAGAACAAGCGCACCCCAACTGCTGAGCCCGACCTACCAGATGCTGAGCGCGCAGGCCGCGACACAGTTCCCAATCCAAGGCTATATATTGACACCACAGCGTGACAGTAGTAATATCAATGAATGGATTGAGGGGATCAATACAATTGGGCTGATGGTTTTTGGAGTAGGAGAGTTCACTCACAACATTGCAAACCTGCGGGGATTAAACAATAACGAGAGCATCATTGTACAAGTTTTCTTTACTCTTACCATTGACCGGGAGCTTTGACCACTCATTGCGAAGGAGTTGACGGCGGCGGGCGCTTTCAAAACAATTTGCAAGAACTTCCAATTATCAACTTGGACCAGAAAGATTGAGCTGTGGGACAAACTTTTCTATAAACTGACCACAATGGAGGGTAGCATCTTGTCTCATCTCAGTTGGATATCCAATGTCTTCATCGAGCTTGGCCAACTTGGCGCAAATGTCCCCAATGATTGTGTCTCCTTAGTGATGCAGGTGCTGACTCCACCACCTCCAGGATCTTCTTGTACGCAGATGCTCCAGAGCATTGGCCCACAACTCAACCGTCTTGACAAACCCACGGCGGCCAATACTCAGTCCATCATCACGTTGTTTTACACCAAGATAACCCAAGGTAACTCGTCCGACAACCCCTACTCGGTGGCGGCTGTCAACCCATGGGCTTGGCCAGCCCCAGATGCCCGTTGCCAGCCAGACAAGCAACCTCGTGGTAACGCAAGTGCCCGATCAAACGGAACTCGGGCGCAGCGACACCAACCAACGGCGGCTGACATTCAAGCGGCTCAAAACGTCATTGCAAATGGGAATCAACCGGTTTCGGACAAGGTCCGGGCTCGTGTCGGCGGCACCTGCGTTTATTGCGGGTCTCCCAATCACTGGCAAGGCAACTGTCCACTGCTCCGAATCAACGCTCAACTTCCCCCCCCCTGGGGTGACTCAGAATGCCCCCAATTGCAATCCACCACACCTCCGCAACCCTTGATCAACCTTTCGTCCTAATCCTTTCAGCACCGGCAGAATCAACAGCGTTGCAGGCCCGGATCACCCTCCCGCCAATGAGGATTGCCCTGATCAACCTGTTGTGCGGTCAGTGGTAGCCCCAAATACGCTGGTTATTGACTCTGGGGCGACCTCAACGGTGAGTGGCCATTTCCCATCCTTTGTATCTTATTCCGCTTTCTCCTCTCCTGTCCCCCTGTGTCTAGCCAATCCTCACTCAGAAATGCTTGCCATTGGTAGGGGGACAATGCGGCTGATGCCGACGCCATCTGGGGACCCTGGGGACCCCCTTCTGAATGATGTACTCTACTGTCCTCGCGTGCAAGGAACCCTGCTTTCATTGGGCCATCTCATCGATGCAGGTTACTCGCCGCGGTTTTGTGGTTGGAATCTCTTTCTTGTTTCCTCTTCTCATAGTCTCTTTGCTCCTTACTCCAATCGCGCCTGGACAATCGGTTCTGTTTCTTGTTGTTTGTTGCCTTCCTCTTTAACCCCAACTGTTTCGGTCCACGCTGCCACGGTCCCCCTTCTTTCTCTATCTCCTCTCCCTTTTATTTCCCCTTCCTTTTTCTACCACTGCGCTCTGGGCCATGTCTCCGATTGGATAGTGAAAGCGTATGTTAAAGCCCATGTGCCGGACTTTGATATCAAAACATGGACCCCATTTTTCTGCGCAGCCTGTCGGACTGCAAAGAGCGCCCAAAGGCGCGAGATACTGCCTGAAGCTATCCCCCTTGACAAACCCCTCAACCTCCTTGTCACCGACGTTCTTGGCCCGCTTCCCCCGGACATCTCCGGTAATCATTACCTCCTGACCATCAGGGACCACCACTCGACCTTCATTTTTGTCCACTCTTTCAAACTTCGATTGGATGTCTCCAAACTACTCGTGCGGACCGTTACGTACCTAAAAAACCGGCTCGGATGGGCTCCCATTCATGTGCGGTCGGATAACGCAAAGGAGTACCATAGCGCTACCCTGTTGGATCAGCTGGGAGAACTTGGGACAAAGGTGATATTTACGTGCCCCTATACGCTGGAACAGAACGGAGAAGCGGAACAAGTCAACAGGACGCTCAGTGATATGGCCCTAACAATGCTGACTTATGCCCGCTTACCGGACTCCTTCTGGTCCATGGCCTATAGGCATGCATGCTTTATCCATAACCATCTGCCAAACACGCGGTCATTGCCTAAGTCACCCTTGGAACTACTCTATGACACAATTGACTGTCCCGTTCCCCTGCACCCGTTTGGCTCCATTGGATTGGCGCATATCCCAAAAGAAAAGCGGCTCAAACTCGACAACCGCGCAGAAAAAATGATTTTCCTGGGTTACCAGGACGATCTTTGTGGTTTCATTTTCTGGAGCAACAAAACCCAATCCATCCACTATACCAATGCGGCTGAGTTCCCTGACACAAAACCGGCCCCTTTCATACCCGTTCCTACGTCTGTTGACGATATTGACCCATCCCTGAGAGCCGTCGAGCTGCGTTTGGGCGAGTTCCCTACCAACCAAATTTGCAAAGAGCAGGATGATCAGATCTACTCAATACCGTCGATTTCGGACCTCAACATCCCAACATCCATTGAGCAAGCTCTGGACTCGACGCACAGTTTGGTATGGTTAACCCCTATCAACAAGGAAATTGACCAGCTTTTCCATATGGAGGTATGGACCCCAGTTGATTGCAAGCCGGATATGAAGGTCATAGGAGCTAAATATGTCTTTAGCGTGAATCGGGCGCCGGACGGGTCCATCATTAACCCAAAATCCAGGTACGTGGCAAAGGGTTTCCGGCAACGATTGGGGGTGGACTGCTATGAGACTTTTGCCCCTACCGCGTCTCTGTCTTCACTTCGGCTCCTGCTGGCAATGGCGACGTCCAACAAATGGGTTATTCATAGTTTTGATGTCTCGGCGGCTTACCTCCACTCCCCCATCCAGGAAACCGTATACGTCGAACCGCCGGTGCACGTGCAGCCTGAACTGCAGGGGAAAGTTATGTTACTGAAAACGTCTTTGTATGGTACAAAGCAGGCGGCCCGCTGTTGGTGGTTGTTTTTCAAGGGGGTTCTGTGTGATTTGGGGTTTGAAGGTGGGACAATCAAGCAAACAGTATATATCTATTGCAAGGACAAGAAGGTGGTAGCTATCTGGTTGCATGTAGACGACGGGTTGGTTGTGAGCAATGATGTGGAGGTGGTGGGTGTTTTAAGGCGGGCAATGGAGAGGAAGGTGAAGCTGAAATGGGAGGAGGGATGCAATCAAATTGTAGGCATCAACCTGTTGAGGAATGAGGGCACCCTGGCCCTTGACCAGCGTTTACTGGCAAACCAGATCATCGATAAATGGAACACAACCTGGTCAAGACTCATACCGTGCAATACTACCCTACCCGACACTCCCCTGGTAACTAATGACAACGGAGACGGGATTGATCCAGCGTCTTTCCAGAGCTACATTGGTTCTGTGAACTATTTGGCTCTGGGAACACGGCCCGATATCTCTTTTGCGGTAAACTTCCTGTCACGGTTCAGCAAGCGGCCAGACGTTACACACTGGGCGGCACTTGAACACCTCATTTGGTACATATTGGCTACGCCTACCAAGCAACTCCTGTTCAAGCCGCAAGGATCCGGCTTACATTTTTGGGTTGATGCAGATTGGGGTGGGGAATTCCATTGGTCTACCTCAGGGTTCCTTGTTCAACTTGACGGCTGCCCAATATCGTGGGCGTTGAAGTGGCAGAAGACAGTGGCCACTTTGACATGCAATGCGGAATTTATCTTGCTGGGTATGGGGGTGGAATTCTTTATGTCTTTACATTCCATGGTGCTAGATCTACTTCCTACTATTACAACGTCTTTATTTTGCGATAATAGGGGGGCAGTCCTTGTTGCCAATAATAACGGGTTGCAATTGCGGATGAGACATATAGCGCGCAATTTTTTCTTTGTTAATGATGTCATACGGGATTTAAAGATAGAGGTGACTTGGATTGATACAAAAAATCAACTGGCGGATATCTTGACTAAGCGGTTGGGTGTGAATAAACAGTTTCTTTTTTGTCAGCGTTTTTTCTTGGATGCATAGTTTGTAGGGGGGTGTTATGGTTAGGTCAAACTATACATACATGTTACTAGCGGATATCACAAACACTGTGACACTTGTACCTATCATATCTACCTCCGCGCGGCCTAGATGTAATTAACCTTATGGATTCTGACTTCTAACACTCTACACACGGCATGCCTGGTCGAGGTTTTGCATGCACTGCGGGGTATGCAAGATGGCATGTCGAGCGCCAGCCGAACCCTAACCTGCAACCTGCAATCTGCTAGGGGGTCTGACCCTACTTTGGTTCGATTTCAGTCCAGCTGGATTTCCAACTTCCTCGAAATTCACTTGACTCGATTAGATTCAGGCAAATCGGCTTGATTATTAGCTGAGAAAGAAACGACCATGAAGCCATCAAAACACAGAAAGAAGTCAAGCTCATCGAATAAACCCCGTAAGATCAAACGACAAACCGAAGAGGAGGAAATCAAAAAGTTAGCATCTGACAGCCTTTCTTTTGTTAGCCATTTCTCCCTTTCGACCTCTTCCTCTAATCCCTTGTTCATCATTTTGAACATCTCGGTCTTCATCAATTACCACCGCTGAACCCCCCCTTTTTTTTATCTATTTATTTGTTTGGACGATCAACCAGGATTTGTCGCACCCACCCAGCCTCTTTGCCGACCTACCTATTTCGAAAGCCACCTTGAAGGGCCTTCAAGCGGCCAAGTATGAGAAACTGACCCCGATCCAAGCCTTGGCGTTACCAAGAGCTCTGAAAGGTAGGGATGTCTTGGGAGCCGCTCGGACGGGATCTGGGAAGACGTTGGCATTTTTGATACCCGTCTTGGAGATGCTCTATCGTCAGAAATGGGGACCGATGGATGGATTAGGTGCCTTGATCATCAGTCCTACCCGTGAATTGGCCGTTCAGATATTCGAAGTCTTGAGATCCATCGGAAAGTTTCATTCGTTTAGCGCCGGATTGGTGATAGGGGGTAAAAGCTTGGAGGATGAACGCGATCGACTTGGAAAGATGAACATTCTCGTCTCCACTCCCGGTCGACTACAACAGCATCTTGAACAGACTACCAACTTCGATTGTGATAACCTTCAGGTTTTGGGTAAGAGATTATCATCCGTATTATTTCCGGCAGCAAGGCTTGAATTGTTCTTACCGTTGCTCCCTTTTTCCTTTTCCTCCCGCCCCCCCTTTGTTTACGCCATCAGTCTTGGACGAAGCCGATCGAATCCTGGACATGGGGTTTGCTAATTCGATCAACGCTATAATTTCTAGCTTACCCGATTCCCGTCAGTCCCTTCTGTTTTCAGCAACCCAAACCAAATCTGTCAAGGATCTTGCTCGGTTATCCTTAAAGGGAGATCCAGAATATGTCTCTGCCCGTGAGGTTGGTGTGGAGCGAGACCTTACGACACCGAAAGAACTGCTGCAAAGTTACATGATCACACCATTGGAGTGCAAAATCGACTATATTTGGAGCTTTTTAAAAACTCATTTGAAAACGAAAATCATTATGTTTTTGAGTAGCTGTAAACAGGTTTGTTTTTATCTTTATTATTGTTATTCTAGAAGCTCAAGCATGCTCCCCGTTCTTCCCCCGACTTGTTTTCATTTTTCTTTTCGTTTATTGACAGGTTAGATTCTTTTACGAAGTCTTCCGTCATCTCAGACCAGGAATCCCCTTACTACACTTGCACGGGAAACAAAAACAGTTCAAGCGACTTGAAATCTACGAGAGATTTTCGTCTTCTCCTCAGATATGCCTATTTGCAACCGATATAGCGGCTCGGGGGCTTGACTTTCCGTCAGTCGATTGGGTGGTTCAAGTAGATTGTCCCGAAGATGTTGACACGTACATACATCGAGTTGGCAGAACGGCCCGTTATCAAAGTGGGGGAAAGGCACTTCTGCTCCTATTGCCTTCTGAAGAGGAGGGAATGCTGAAGAAGTGGGAGACGAGAGGAATAGTCGTCACCAAAGTTAAACCGAACGAATCCAAGAAACAGTCGATTCAAACCCAGATCCAGGCTCAGATGTTCAAATTCCCCGAGCTCAAGTTCTTGGGGCAGCGCGCCTTCATTTCCTACGTGCGATCCGTCCACCTTCAGAAAAACAAGGAGATCTTCAGGCTCAAAGAATTGGACCTGGTGAAATTTGCTCAATCTTTAGGATTACCTGGTGCCCCTCAAGTTCGATTCTCAGGTTCGGGAGCTGGAGGGGTCGGAGGTGGCAATGGCGAAAGCGCTAAAGCTAAGAAAAACGCCTCTCGAGATTTGGCAACACTGAAAAATTTGACTCAGACCAACCAGCAAGTCCCCCCAAACCTCCAAGTCGTCAAACATGACACAAGCGAGGCAACTGAGTCGGAGTCCAGCGATGCCAATACTTCTGAAGATGACTCGGCTACTACTAGCAGCTCTGGAAGTGACCCCAATAACGCCGAGGCTCATTCAGTCGTTACCAACCAGGATTTGATGGAGAAACAAGGTGAAGGCGCCAGGCCTGCGGTCCGCACAAGATACGAGCGTATGTTCCAGAGAAAAAATCAGGATATTCTCTCTCAACACTATGCGAAGCTGATCGATCGGAGTGCGGATCATAACGGGGGGGCAAATGAATTGGAAGACGATGAAGACTTTATTCAGCTGAAACGGGCAGATCATGAACTAGATTCATCAGAAGCGATCATACCAGATTCAGCTTACTTATCCAAACGCAAGTTGAAGTTGGCTAGTTCGAAGAAGGCCCTAGCGATGTCTGGCATTGGCTTAGGGAAAAAGATATTGTTTGATCAAGAGGGAGAAGCTCAAGATGCGTACAAGATAATAGAAGAAGACGAGTTTAGAAAGACTCATGATGTGAAACATGAGATCAAAGATTTTGTTTCGCGGGAGAAGGAAAAAATTCAACAAGCCGACCAAATTGATAAAGTCGTTGCCAGAAATAAGCGAACCGAAAAGAAACGCAAAAGGAAACTCGATGCCGAACTAGCGCAAGAGGTAAGTCTTGGTTGCACTTTCCGAGAATTTGCTAGACTCGCTGTATTTCATCTTGACCCAATCTAACGGATTGATAATTTTTCCAGGCTGAAAATGTTGGAACTAGGGTAGCCGAATTGGTCCCACGTGACGAGGATGATGGATACGTTTCACCCGAGTTTGATCTTCCTTCTGAATCAAGTGAGGATGATGATGGGCATGGATATCACCACCAAGCTAAAAAACTGAAGTCATCTCAATCATCCACTGTGGAGCCCGACCGTGAAGATATGGAGGATGATCTTGAAGTAGCCGCACTCCAGAAACTACAACAGAGGATCGGGCCCAGTGCAGGAAAACGGAGGGGGGCGGGAGGGGGTTGATTTCGAATTCTTCGAACATTCGATTCGTTCGATTGAGGAAATAATCGAGAGAACCCAGTCGGATGGGATGGCCAACCACCAACTACTCTCGGTTTCTTCCTCGTTGTTCTGTGTACTTGAGAGTCATGCTAGGCTGATCATCGTAGGGCTTTGTGCCGACTGCCCGAGAGCCTGTTTCATAACTAAGATCACAAGGCAGTAGCAGTACTCCCGGATCATGTTTTATCTCATTCAAAACTTGAAAAAAAAATCCCCCGGTCAGCATTGGGGTCTTTTTTTTCGCTTCTTCTTCGTGATGCGTATCCCTGTCAGCTGGTCGAAGTTAACTCACGTCACGGCAATCCAGCTTGAATTGGCACTTCGGTGGATATGGTTCCCTACTTGAATCTCTGATCATCCATCTCCTTGAGACGGCATTGATCAGTTGGGGGGATCTGGAACGTTTTTTTCAACCATTTCTTGACATGCAAAGACCAAAAGACCAACAATTTTGGTGTGCACATGTCCAAAATTATTGGTGTGTGGGGTGCAAATACCAAAAGAGTGGTGTGCCATCAGTAGTTTGGTGGGGTCAGAATAGCTGTACCCTTTATTTTTTTGAGTGACACCATTTTTTGGTGGGTCCAGATCAACCTGGAGTGCACATGTCCACACATCAACTTGTGTGGCATGCCCATGGCCACATGCCCACATGTAAGGTACACATCCCAAAGAAGTGGTTTAGAGATAGTTGTTTGGTGGTTTCAGAATTGCCTTGCACTAAATTGGAAGAGAATTGAGAAATGGAACAAGCAAGTCAGGAACTTCATCATACAATTTGAAGCATTTGAATAATTTACAATTCTTTTAATCAGATGAATATGTTGTCCCAGGATATCAGAATTTTTTTCCCTGAAAATCATCATAAAACTGGTTTCAAATACCATTCATATTTTGACCACATGTGAGAATTGAGAATTCTATTGGGTTTTTGAAATAAAGATGGGCCAGTTAAAAAGAGAAACTTGGAACAAGGTCCAAAATTTTCATAGGCACCAATAGATTTGCCAACTGTTTTATCTGTTGTTTCACTCTTCAAAGCTTATTGGATGAAATCAAAGATGAAGGGGAATAAAATTTTTAACGTAATACATCCAAACATCCTTGAAACATTTCAGAAACTTTGAACCCATTATTCTGTTTTGATCAGAGTGAAAAATTCTACCTCTCACTCTCACTAATTTCAATTCATGAATAATTTCTTTCAAACTTATCCAACAATTACAATCATCCTCAAAATTTCCCTGCACATTCTTTTTTCACCAAGAAATAATTCCATGCTCAATTTTCTTTTTGAATTAATTATTATTATTATTATTATTATTATTATTATTATTATTATTATTATTATTATTATTATTATTATTATTATTATTATTATTATTATTATTATTATTGTTATTATTATTATTATTATTATTATTATTATTATTATTATTATTATTATTATTATTATTATTATTATTATTATTATTATTATTATTATTATTATTATTATTATTATTATTATTATTATTATTATTATTATTATTATTATTATTATTATTATTATTATTATTATTATTATTATTATTATTATTATTATTATTATTATTATTATTATTATTATTATTATTATTATTATTATTATTATTATTATTATTATTATTATTATTATTATTATTATTATTATTATTATTATTATTATTATTATTATTATTATTATTATTATTATTATTATTATTATTATTATTATTATTATTATTATTATTATTATTATTATTATTATTATTATTATTATTATTATTATTATTATTATTATTATTATTATTATTATTATTATTATTATTATTATTATTATTATTATTATTATTATTATTATTATTATTATTATTATTATTATTATTATTATTATTATTATTATTATTATTATTATTATTATTATTATTATTATTATTATTATTATTATTATTATTATTATTATTATTATTATTATTATTATTATTATTATTATTATTATTATTATTATTATTATTATTATTATTATTATTATTATTATTATTATTATTATTATTATTATTATTATTATTATTATTATTATTATTATTATTATTATTATTATTATTATTATTATTATTATTATTATTATTATTATTATTATTATTATTATTATTATTATTATTATTATTATTATTATTATTATTATTATTATTATTATTATTATTATTATTATTATTATTATTATTATTATTATTATTATTATTATTATTATTATTATTATTATTATTATTATTATTATTATTATTATTATTATTATTATTATTATTATTATTATTATTATTATTATTATTATTATTATTATTATTATTATTATTATTATTATTATTATTATTATTATTATTATTATTATTATTATTATTATTATTATTATTATTATTATTATTATTATTATTATTATTATTATTATTATTATTATTATTATTATTATTATTATTATTATTATTATTATTATTATTATTATTATTATTATTATTATTATTATTATTATTATTATTATTATTATTATTATTATTATTATTATTATTATTATTATTATTATTATTATTATTATTATTATTATTATTATTATTATTATTATTATTATTATTATTATTATTATTATTATTATTATTATTATTATTATTATTATTATTATTATTATTATTATTATTTTTATGATTTACACATCATCACTGCCTGCTCCAAGTCACCGTTTGAGTTTTTTGATATCATCCCCCTACGCATCACACCAAATTCAAACAAAACTCAAAAATGTATGACTAAAAATCAAACCCATGATCCTTAAGAACCAGAATCATAATCTACACCTCCTCTCAATCATACATACGCCCCCCCATGCAGAATCTCTCCCTTTTCATCACTTTCAAACAAAAAAAAAATTACTAATTGAACCATTATCTGCAATTTCTTTGTACTGAAATCCAAGACCAAATAGGGCACAGCTATTTTGAAACCACAAAATTAATAGTCAAAGAAAATCTTTGGCATGCACAGGTTCACACACCAATTCTTTTTTGCATGCAACAAATCAATATTTTTGATGTGCACAGCTTGAAACAAAAAAAATGTTTTTAGGGATTGTTTTTGTGGGGTGCAGATGTGTGAACACCAAAAAATTTGGGATGGGGACCTTTTCACACCAAATGATGTTTTTTTCACTCAAAAGAATGAATAATTGAAACTTGAATCACAAAAAATATGTATAACCATGTCAAAATAGGAAAATATAACTCTTTTTATGAGATCTAAAATAATATAATAACATAAAATCAATAAAAGGAAGGGAATAGATTTTACAATATTTTCTTTAAGGACAGTGTTTTCTAGAATTTGAGTTTTCATTTATGTGACTTTCACTGGAGTTCAGAGTACCATTGATTGGATTGATTTGATCTTATTATTGTTAACCTTAAAGTACTAAAACAACAGGTAAAATGTAACTGGGCTGTGTTGTAGTATTGTGATTATCAGACTGTTTAGTCATGGCTATCAGACTCTTTAGTCATAGCATTTCACTTACCATGTCACTTAAACTGCTTATGCTAATTTTACCTTATTCATTTTGTACTCAACCACTTGTCAGCCTATTGTGTATTTACTCTATATAAACACCAGTGCTATCAAGTAGAATTAATCATCTGTTTAGCCAATTACATCAACCAGAGTGTCCCTTTCCTCCTGATCTCAGGTCTGTTACACTTGACATTATAAGCTCCTTTCATTCTTTTCTCATTCAACTTTTACTTCATCAGAGCTTCAGCTCTCTTTTTTCCTCACAGTGTTAGATTTGAAACCCAAAACAACCCAGTCACAAATTGAAATGGGTTGTGTGGCATGTTTCACAGCCCATCTTAGTCATGAACAGCTGTTTGCAACCCATCTGAGTTGTGAACAGCCGTTTGCAACCCATCTGAGTTGTGAACAGCTGTTCACAACCCATTTGAGTTGTGAATGGCTGTTTGCAACCCATTTTAGTGGTGAAAAGCCATTCACAACTCCAGCGCTTTGAGAAAAAAATAAAAAAAATAAACTAAGAGCTTGAATGACCAAAAAATAATTAAAAAGGTAAGAAAAAGGATCCAAAAGTGCAATGAGATTTTTTTTTGATTTTTGAATGAATTTTTTTAGGTAAAATAATAAATCCAAAAAATCTGCAAATAACACTAGAAACTTCTTTCATCTTTTTTATAAATTCCTGGGAGCTTGAATAACCAACAAAAAAAAATTAATTAAACAGGCAAATGAAAGGATCCAAAAGTCCAATGAGAAATTTGGTTTGTTTGATTTGTTTGATTTTTTGAATGAATCTTTTAAGTTAAAAGAATACATCCAAAAAAATCCAAAAGAAATATTTGAAATCTCTTTGATTGTTTTTTTAACTTTATGAAAGCTGAAATAACCAAAAATAATAATTCAAAAGGCAAAAAAAAAGATCCCAAACTCCACTGATTTTTTTTTCTTTTTTATTTGGGTAACGTTAAATTCACAGCTCTTTGATTTGTGTACACAACTCAATGGGCCGTGTGGCACCCTACACAACTCAAATGAGCCGTGTGGCATGCTACGGCCTCAAATGGGCCATGTGGCATGCTACACAACTCAAATGGGCAGTGTGGCATGCTAAACAACTCAAATGGGCCATGTGGCATGCTAAACGACTCAAATGGGCCATGTGGCATGCTACACAGCTCAAATGTGCCATGTGGCATGCTAAACAACTCAAATGGGCCGTTTGGCATGCTAAACGACTCAAATGGGCCATGTGGCATGCTACACAGCTCAAATGTGCCGTGTGGCATGCTACACGACTCAAATGGGCCATGTGGCATGCTACACGACTCAAATGGGCCGTGTGGCACACTAAACAACTAAAATCAAGTTGTTTAGCCTCCACTAAATAATAAATAATGAATAATAAATGATAAATTCTAAATAATAAATAATAAATAATAAATAATAAATAATAAATAATAAATAATAAATAATAAATAATAAATAATAAATAATAAATAATAAATAATAAATAATAAATAATAAATAATAAATAATAAATAATAAATAATAAATAATAAATAATAAATAATAAATAATAAATAATAAATAATAAATAATAAATAATAAATAATAAATAATAAATAATAAATAATAAATAATAAATAATAAATAATAAATAATAAATAATAAATAATAAATAATAAATAATAAATAATAAATAATAAATAATAAATAATAAATAATAAATAATAAATAATAAATAATAAATAATAAATAATAAATAATAAATAATAAATAATAAATAATAAATAATAAATAATAAATAATAAATAATAAATAATAAATAATAAATAATAAATAATAAATAATAAATAATAAATAATAAATAATAAATAATAAATAATAAATAATAAATAATAAATAATAAATAATAAATAATAAATAATAAATAATAAATACTACATAATAAATAATAAATAATAAATAATCAATAATAAATAATAAATAATAAATAATAAATAATAAATAATAAATAATAAATAATAAATACTACATAATAAATAATAAATAATAAATAATAAATAATAAATAATAAATAATAAATAATAAATAATAAATAATAAATAATAAATAATAAATAATAAATAATAAATAATAAATAATAAATAATAAATAATAAATAATAAATAATAAATAATAAATAATAAATAATAAATAATAAATAATAAATAATAAATAATAAATAATAAATAATAAATAATAAATAATAAATAATAAATAATAAATAATAAATAATAAATAATAAATAATAAATAATAAATGATAAATGATAAATAATATGGTTGTGTACATGGGTACAAATATCAAATTGCCCATTATGGGGGGTATATGCCCCTCAAGGGGTTGCGCGTGTTTAGAACAACCGTTTGGAGTAGTGTATGGGCCCTCATGCTTTCAGGGGCCCTACACAACTACCACAGGTTGTGTGGGGCCCTAAACAACTACCACAGGTTGTGTGGGGCCCTACACAACTAACACAGGTTGTGTGGGGCCCTACAAAACTCCCACACAACTGGAGCCATGAATTTAAGATTACCATTTTTGTTTTATTAATTTTTTTACCAAATTTTTGAAGGTGTTCTAATGGCTCCAAAATTATTAAATATGTACTTTTGGGTGCCTAGGTACCCCTAATTGCATCATTCAATGGCCCATTTGGGGCTATTTTACCACAAGTGGCCCAAAAGTGTTGTTCACAACACTTTGAGCCATGAACCTCCATTCAAAACTAAAATGAGTTGCAAATGGTGCTTCACACCCATTTGTGACCTGGGATTGCAAATTTAACACTGCCCTTTCATTAATAACTGTAAAAGTTCAATTTTTTCATCCAATAAATTGGAAAAAAATCTGAAAAATGATGAAAAAAGAATCCCAAAAAATAAAATAGACATAAAACATGCCTCATGAATTTAACTTTGAGAAGGAAATCTATTTGGGCCCAAATTTTGACCTTTACAGAAAGGAACACAATTGAAACTGTCATATTAAGGATTTTTACTTTTAATTTTCTTTATGAACTCAACTGAGCTTCAAAGAATCAAAGCTCCAAAAAAAAGGAAAAAGAAAAGAAAAAAAAAAGGGTGATGATAAATTCATGACTCCCAGTCATGTGGGAGTTGTGGGAAATGTTAAATTCATGGCTCATTGAGCCATGCACACGGTTTGAATAGGCCCGTGTGGCATGCCACATGGTCCAATCAAGGCCATGTACAACCCCCCACAGCTCAAAGATTTGCGCGGCCAACCCAGCCTGGTCCGCCAGCATGTGGGATTCCACAAGACTACATTCAAGCCATGTGGAGTTGTACCCGGCTCAAATGTAGTTGTGTGGCATCCCACACACCACCTGACCGCGGTGAGCCAAAAAAAAAGGAATGAAAGGGTACTCACATAACCCATAAACTAAATAAACCTTCCAAAAAAAAGAAATAAACCAAAAAATCAAAGAATGTTCATTCTTTGGTTAAAAAAACAAAAAAATAAATAAATAAATAAAAAAACAAAAAAAACTGGTACTATCCAATGGAATAGCCCTAAAGTAAAAAGAACAAAAAAAACACAAGTAACTGGACTAGCCCTAAACTAAAAACACCAAAAAAAGACAAGTAACTTGACAAGCCCTAAAGTAAAAACACCAAAACAAATACAACTAACTTGACAAGCCCTAAAGTAAGTTCAACTTGAATAGACCTCAAGTAAAAGGGCCCAAAAATTAAAGAAGTCTTTTGAACAGCCCTAAAGTAAAAGTTCCAAAAAAATACAAGTCCTTTGACCTGCCCTGAAGTAAAAACACCAAAAAAAACAAGTTCAACTTGTGTTAAGCTGATCCCATCCCAAGCTTAACATAAGTTAAGCTTGTGACAGAATCAGCCCAAAAAAAGTTGAACTGAATTACCATTAAACTCTCATTCAAAACACTCAATATAATGATTTTAACTCAAAACACTCAACATAATGATGTTCAAAATGTGATAACCCTTTATATTAATAGAACATGTTAGCTGAATTAGAATTACAATTTATATGAAACCCAATGATGAAATGAAGTCAAAGTCTATTACAATCTAGAATAAATTTGCAGTTGATCTTTGAGATGATCAACCCAACCAGAGTCTTTTTTAGAAATAAAGGAATGTGGTTTTGCTACAATGGGTGGGATTGGAATCATTTCTCCCTCATGTACTAATAGAAAAAAGTGGCTATTGTTTACAAAGGAAATTAAAATTGGATCTTATAGATCAGTAACACCATTTTTCATTGGAGTATAAGTATCACATGACTCCAATGAAATGAAACATATAGGTCTGGAATATGTGTCTGCTATGATTTGACCCATATCTAATTTAGCCAGCCATTTTGAGGAGGGAATCTTTTCATTGATGTCTTCAACATCAAGTCTTTGTTTAATATTTTCAACCTCCTTTGCACCACCAAGAATCTTAATGTAGCATGCTTTATGTTTCTTTAATGTTTCAATAATTTCCTTCATAACTTTAAACCAACCATTTTCTTCATAGCCAAGAGATTCAGCAATGACTATAAATCCACAATTCCCATCTCCAATTGGATCCCAAACCTCACCCAAGAACTTATGGAATTTCTTGGGTATTTGATTGAGGTATTTCATGCTTTTTTTCTATCATGAAAACTAACTTAATATTCATTTCTTTAATTAGATCAATTAAATGAATACTTACCAAAGATGAGCTTCTGGTTGAGCTTTGCTGCACTTTCTCTTCCTCTGAAGAGGATTCTGATTCCAAATTAAGTGATCCTGATTCACTTTCAGTCTCTTCCTCTGAACTATGAAATTCAGATTCAGATTCTGCTGACTTTGACCAACAATTCATCATTAGTTAGTAACTAAGTTCATTAAACCAAAAAAATGAACATATCCCAAAAGAAAAGACTTACAATCTTTTGTCTTTTCTTTTTTGGAGCCCTTCTAGTCCTTTTTCCCCCCTTGATTTTTTTTTCAACATGCTCAAAGAAAGATAGTCATCCCCGCGTATCTGTCAATTTTGGCCTGCCACTACTTGATTGTACAACTTTAGGTTCAATTCTTGGCTTCAATTAATATTTTGTAATCTTCTCAATGATATAATTCAATAGGCCGCTTTGCTCATGATCTGGATATTCCAAGATCATTTCATTCAATTTTTCACATCACTGAGGAATGCTTAGCATTTCATCAACATAACACTGGAAAAATTCAGAAGGATAAACCATTAGTGAATTAGGATTCATTAATTAAAAATCATCAACCACATAGTGATTTGAAAAATTCAACTTAAGCCAACTTAAAGAACTAGAACTGCAAGGTTAATAGTCCAACATCCACTGAGGATGAAAATCTTTGGGTACCATGGATCCTCTGAATGCTAGACGGTCACCTATTTGGTGGTGACAGGGCAAACCCATAGTCTTGGAATATGACTTGGTGCACACTTTGCCATCATGATCATGTTTGAATTTCTCAAATTGTTCCCTAATAAGATGAATTGCCTCTAAAGACAATTTTTAACCCAATGGTAACAGTTCAGGTGGAAGAACTGTCCCTAACTTAATTCAAGAGTTATAAAGTAATGCATGAACCAATTTAATTTGATTCAAAACTGTCCCGTCAAGAATTTTCCAAACATCCAATAGGTTTCCCAAAGAGTTTGCAAGCAATTGTTTCAAAGTTTCATGGGCCCCTTCAACCCAAGAAGTTGGTTTTTTTCCCCAAAATCTGGGTTTATACAAGTCCATGCTGTTACAAAAATCTTTTTGATAGGGAAAATTTTATTTTCCATATACTTGAGTACATACTCATAGTCTTTCAAGAAACACTATAAAAGTCAAAAGGTCAGAACCCAAAACTAGGAAGAATAATAGGCAGTGATTTGGAACTACTCTGAGTTACGCATCATTGGCCTCTGCCTCCTCCTTGGTCTTTGAGGCCCCATACTTTTCCCACGGAGTCATAAAGCTTTTCCATCCTTCAAAGGTATTAACAAAGCGCACTTTACAGTTTGCTTGTATGTTTTTAGACAAGTGCCAAGTCCAACATTGTCTTGATGAATCAGGGAAACTAGATTCAATAGCACAAATCAGAGCTTTTTCACTGTCCATCCCAAAGACTTTTGGAAGTATCTCAGGATCATAAGCCAACTCCTTTAATGCATTTACATACCAACTGTATAACTCAAACGTTTTTTTTGTTATAAAAACAAGAGCTTTTGTGCAAGTTTTGCAATTGGCTGTCATTCCTACAACATGAAATAGTGGGGTTTTGTACTTATTTGTCTTATGAGTACAATCCAACATAGCAATATGATGGAATTGTTTTGAAAGCTTTAATGCCTCACAATGTGCTAAGTACAGGGCCTCCAAGTGACCCTCTCCACTGAACTTTGACCGGTGAATCCAACTTGTTTCTTCAAGCTGTTCATAGATTACCTCCATAACACTTTTACCCTTTAGTTCTGCAAGCATTACCTTCTGCTTAGTTTTATAGATTGTTTGGTCATCAACATAATCCTGCCCATCAATCTTGCTCAATTTTCTCTTAAGTTGTAACCTATTGAGCCCACATTTCATGCCTTCCTTAAGTACATCCAAGGCTTTCCCAGAGATTCTCCTCAATTGAGGATGCACAGAGGGATTTTCAGATGGTTGATGGTTATGTTGCATTTCTTCATAGGAGATTTGCCACAAGGGATCTGCCTTTGTGCAACTTTCATGGATTAAAAACTTGCACCCAACCTTCCTTGTGTGAGTTTGTCTAGACTGTTTGGTAAGAATTTTTCCTGAAAAGGAACCATGTCTATCACAGGCTAAATCCACATATTGGTCACACTTTGAGTTGAAAACTGTCAAAGTGTAACCATGCTTCATTTCCCATGTTTAAAAATAGTTTTGTGCCTCTTCCCTAGTAGGAAAAGCCCTCAAATGAGGTGGTCCAAGTGGATCTGTCATAGTTACATAGTTATATTGATGGCATGCACTCCATCAGTTTAAATCAAATTGAATCAGGCAAAGACCAGTAACATAAAATGTTACTCACAGCCAGAGATCAAATCCCACTGTGAAACATTTTGTTCCTCAATTGTCACCCTTGATGAGGATTCAATTGGGGCTTCCAATGTTTCATTACCCAAGTCCTTTTTTTCTTTTTCCAAAGCTTTGTTGATGGAAATATCAATTTAGACCTTCCACACAGCCATGTCAGTAGAAGGAGGGCTTGCCACTGTTCCCATGCAAAAAAAATGCAATTTTATACTTCAGTATTCAATACAACTATCAATTTAAAAAACAAAGTCTGCTCAATTTTGAGTTTAGAAAGAATTGTTTGCAGAATTTTCTATGATTTAAATTTTCACTTTAATTTCACTTTGGTTTCACTTTAAAGTATCTTTGGGATTGCTAGGTGTGGAAAAACAGTCCCACAAAGTATGCTTTGGTCCCAAATTTGGGTTGATGGAACCCAAGTGTGGTCCAGGGGGTGTCCAAAATTCTGGCACAACTTCTGGGGGTTACAGGGCTCCTACACAACCCCCCGGGGGTGGTGTGTGTTTGAAATGGCCCTTTGTAGTTGTCTATGGGCCCCCATGGCTCATTTGAGCCATGTAGGGCCCTACACAACTACCAAACGGCTGGAGAGGTGAATTTAACATCCCCCGGGAGTTGTGTATGGCACTAAACGGTCCAACGGATGGGTGGGGGCCCATACACGCAGCTACAAAGGTCCAAAGTGTTGTTTTTAAACACGGGCAACCCGCGGGGGTTGTATACCCCCCAAAACAGCAATTTTGGTTTGTTTTCCCCCATACACGGCCATTTTGATGCATTTTTGGGGTATACAACTGCCCGGGGGTTGTGCCAGAACTTTTGTGACCCCCCTGGGCCACATTTGGGTTGAATCAACCCAAATTTGGGATCAGCACATACTATGTGGGACTATTTTTCCACACCTAGCAATCCCCAAGTGAAACTAAAGTGAATCTAAAGTGAAATAAAGTGAAATGGCAAACCAACTCATTGAAAACAAAGTGACACTGCAAAAAAACATCCAAAAAAACTTGATCTTTATCAACTCAAAAGTGAGCAAACTTTGTAGTTGCTCAATTGAAAGTTGGATTTAATACTGAAGTAACATTGCATTTTTTTGCATTATGGGAACAGTGGCAAGCCCTCCTGTTTATGACATGGCTGCATTGAAGGACTACATTGATAGTGCCATTGACAAAGCTGCAGAAAAGAAGGATTTGGGTAATGAACCATTGGGATCCCCAATTGCATCCTCATCTAGGGTTACAATTGAGGAACAAAATTTTTCACAAATGGACATGAACTCTTGTGGTGAGTAACATTTTATGTTAATATGGTCTTTGCATTATTTAATTTGATTGAAAATGATGAAGTGCATGCCATCAATATAGCCATGAAACTGTAACACAACCATTGAATTGGTGCCAGATCCACTTGAACCACCTCCTGTGAGATATTTTCCTACTAGTTAACAGGAAAAAAACTATTTTCAAACATGGGAAGCAAAGCATGGTTACTCTTTGACTGTTTTCAACTCAAAGCGCGATAAATATGTGGATTTATCCTGCAATAGACATGGTTCCTACTCTGGAAAATTGCTCACCAAACAGTCAAGGCAAACTCACACAAGGAATTTGGGTGAAAGTCACACAAAGGCAGACCCCTTGTGGCAAATCTCCTAAAGAAATGATCAACATAACCATCAACCATCTCCACACCCCTCAGTGCATCCTCAACTCAGGAGAATCTCTGGGGTGGCCTTAGTGAATTTAAAAGAAGGCATGAATGATGGTCTAAATACTATTTAACTGAAAAGAAAATTGAGCAAGATTTATGGCAGAAAAAATGTTGATTACCAAAAAATCTATAACACTAACCATAAGGTATTGCTTGCAGAACTAAAGGGGAAAAGGTTTATGGAGGACCTCTTTGAACAACTTGGTAATTCAGGTTGGGTTCATTGAGAAAAATTCAGTGGAGAGGGTCACTTGGAGGCCCTATTCTTGGCCCATCCTGAGTCATTAAAGCTTTGCAAACAGTTCCATCATATTGCTATGTTGGATTTTACTTATAAAACAAATAATTACAACATCCCCCTATTGCATTTTGTAGGAATTACAGTCAACCAAAAAACTTTCACAAAAGCCCTTGTTTTTATAACAAGAGAAACCTTTGATTTCTACAGTTGGTCTGTAACAGCACTGAACAAGATGGCTTATGATCCTAAGAGACTTCCCAAAGTCTTTGCAACTGACCGTGAACAAGCTCTGATTTGTGCTATAGAACATAGTTTCCCTGAGTCAAGAAGACAGTGTTGTAAGTGGCACTTGTCTAAAAACATACAAGCAAACTGTAAAGTTTTCTGTAATAATGACATTGAAGGGTGGTAAAGATTTATGTCTCTGTGGGCTAAGCATGGTTCCTTGAAAAAAAAGGAGGAGGTAGAGGTAAATGATGCAGAACTTAGAGTAAGTGCAAAATCACTGCCTCTACTTTTGATCTTCCTTTTTTTGGGTTGCTTACATTATGACTTGTATAAAGTGTTTCTTGGAATACTGTGAGGATGTGCTTGAGTATATGGATCATAAAATCTCCCATTGTGGTGTTGTATTTATAACCTTGGATTGGGATCTGCGTTGCGGGCTGCGCGCTCAGCAGTTGGGTAGGTTGGGCTCAACATTTGGGGTGCACGCGGTCTCAGCAGCGGTTGAGGGCTCAGCAGCAGGGATTGCGGGGCTCGGCACCAGGGGCGGGTTGGGCCTACTCTGGGGGGGGTGCCGGGACGCGACCCAAACATGGACCAAGTGATGGAGCCGGCCCAACCAAGCTTGCGGGGGGCTAGTCTGGAAGGCAAGGGCGGGGCAATTGGGGGTTATACACGGGCATAAGCGCAGGCCTACTCATGGATTGCGGGATCCGCGGGTGCACGCCTATGGATAAACCGTGGGGGGCTCCAAGTAGGGCGCAGCGGAGGGCCGCGCCATGAGAAGGACAAACCAGACGTACGTGATATCACAGGGGAGGGTTTTGGACGGGGTGGGTGGTACGGGGTAGGGTTAGGGTGGAGCTAGGGTTCTGTACTGGGGGTTATGTTTTCATCTATCTTGCTTCTTGTGGTTGTACATAGGTTAGGTTTGAGAGGGAGGACTCAAAAAATACCTCACTCTCAACTCTGGGTTGGAGGGGAGGCTATCAGATTACCATACATATCATATAGTTCATATCACCAGACCCCCAGGAAATGGTATAAGAAGGATTGGAGGGAATCAATTCATCTTATCATCACTCTCTCTATTCTTATACTCATCACATCCAATCTCCTTACAGACGCTTAGACCAATAACTTCCGGAACTTGAGGACAACTTTGAGGGGCATCACCCCTCTTGTTTTCACATCTGGGGGTCTGGCCGGGAAAAATCTTTTTTCAAAGTCTCTCAAAGGTACTTACGGATGCTAGCAGCAGTTTCCCCTCTTTCTTCCTCCTTCTCCCACCCCCTCCACACCAGCCCAAAGGATTACCCTCATATTCAATTCAACACCATGGATGTGGAGCAATTCATCTCATGGTATGAAACAATTGCAGACTCTGAAGGTGCATTGGAATTTGAGAAGGCGTGCCATGTTGTCCTGTTCATTGAGGAGGCGGAAGAGCGTTGGGACGTAGAAGAGATGAGAGGCTACTGGAACCTGGATTGGCCAATGCTGAAGGGGGACATGTTGGCAAGATGGGGGAGGCGCAACTCTTGTTTTTGGGAAGGAAATTTCAAGCCGTCCGCGGAATTGGACTACAAAGCAGGAATGTGCGGCGGGGTCTGGTTACAAGCAGAATTGGATTACGCGGAGCCTTATTACAGGGCATTGTGCGTTCTGGACCCATCACTGGCGACCATCCCTTGGGCCAACAAACTTGCAGAGGTGGTAAGGGGCCTTGAGGCCTATCTGGAGAGTATTCAGCCTCCTAGCGCGTCTGCGCCCCGGGTGCGCACGTATGGGGACAAAAAAAATTGTTGGCAGCTGGGACGCGAGGGTTGGACAACAGATTCAAACGCGGGACCGGTTTCCTTGGCAGAGGCGGGGTGCGTGTTGGGAAAGCGGGTCTTGGCGGAACTGGTTCAGCCTGCTGATAGGAAGCAAGCAAGGACAAAGGAATGGGGAGCGGATACTCCGTGTGGCTCAGGAACCAATGAACGGCAGATGGGTCTTGCGGAGAGGGAAGGAGTGGCGTCAGTGGGAACGGGCCAAGCGTTGGAGGATTGTAACCAGGGCTGGGCCTCTTCAACAGTGGGGAGAATGCGTGCGGGAAGGAAGGACATGGTGGTGGCAAGGAGGATGAAGGCACAATGGAAGGATGAAGGGCGCGGGGAGTGGGGGGCGGATTGACAGAGGACGGGCCCATTGCCATCATGGCTAGCGGAGGTTTTGGCGTTGGTGCAACGGACACTTGTGGCGGGGCGTCATGTGCAGAACGGTGTAGCGGCAGAAGGCGCATTGGGATGGAAGTTTGGAGAATTGGCCGGTGGACGCAACCTTTGTGGGATTGGTTGAGACTGTCTGCTGAGGACAGCAGCCAAGTTGGGGGGGAAGCTGGCGCAGGATGGGACGCGGGCGCGGCACAAGCCGGGTCCATAAACGCAAGGACAAGCCCCCCAGTTGGGTAATGGGGGACAAGGAGCCAAGGCCTAGTGTTAGCAAAAAAAAATTCTTTTTTTTGGGTTTGGTTCTTTTCTTTGTCTTCTCTTTATCAGTTGTCTTCTACGGGGAACTGTGTGGCAGTTTGGCTGGGGCGGTCCAGGTACCTTCCGGGGAACTTTTTTGGCTCAGGACGCAGGCGCGGATCTCAATCTCACTCTCATTCTCACCAGGATGCGGGCGCCGGTTTCAATCTCACTCTCAAACTCACTCGGGACGCGGGGATTGGTCCGCGGGACAACCTGCTGAGAAAGGACGCACGCGCAGAAGACGTGTATTTCTCTCAACAAGGGAAGCGCAGTAAAAAGGGGAAGGAAAACGCAGAAGAAGGGAAGGGGGAGAGGGGGGGCAATGCGCCTAAGCCATTCTCATCATTTCCTCCATGTCCGCCTGCGACAATGCCAGTAAGGCCCGGAAAGACGCCAAGAGCTTGCACAGGGATTCCAAGGATTGAGTGCCGGGGGTTGCTAGGAAGTTGTGGAGCATCGCGGTTGACCTTCAGCAAAGATTTCAAATCCAGCCGCCTGGAGTGCCAACACAATGGGGATTTCCAGGATCTTGGGTGGGCTGGGGGGAGGCGGGACCGGTGAGGAGGGGACCTCAGAGGACCATCTGGGGGGCTTGGTCCAATGGGAGGCAACAACGGGACAACAATGGGTGACGCGAGGGGTGGAGGGGTGCCTTGTGGAGCTGGGGCAGGGGCCAGAGTAGGAGCTCAAGGAGGAGCCGCACAACGTCAAAGGATTTCATTGATACCAAGGTCCCTCTTGCCTTGCGTAACCCGGAAGTGGTCCGCCCAGAATTGCATAGCCACTTGGTAAGCCGCAAAGTTTGGGAAGTCCTCCTTCCGGGGAGTTCCCGCGCGGCGGAACGGCAAAGAGGAATCATGGATTGAGCTTGGGGAAGAACGGCGATGGGGTGATCCGGGTGGAGTCCATGATTCCTCCAAGATGGTTTCATTGTCCAATACCACAAACAGGTCCGGACGGGCCCTCTTGCGTGGGCGGGAATGGGAACCAGATTGAGGGGGAGTCTGGGGCATTCCATCACTAAGCCAGCAGCAACTTTGGCCGCGACAGCAAGCGCTGCAGGTGTGTCAACCAGGAGCAATCAAACATGCGTGCCCATTCTGGGCGCAGAAATTGCAGGGGATCATAGTGTTGTCAAAAGGTGTAAGGAGGGGCGGGGCTAGTAGCTGGGGTGGACTGGAGGAGTAAGGGGGGGTGGTCTGGTAGCGCGGTAGGGTTGAGCTAGTGATGGAAGGACCTCTGGGGACAGAACTCAACTTGGGGGGGGATGTGGTGTTGTATTTATAACCTTGGATTGGGAGCTGCATCGTGGGCTGCGCGCTCAGCAGTTGGGTAGGTTGGGCTCAGCATTTGGGGTGCGTGCGGTCTCAGCAGTGCCGGCTGTGGGCTCAGCAGCAGCAGTTGAGGGCTCAGCGGCCGGGATTGCGGGGCTTGGCACCAGGTGCAAGTTGGGCCTACTCTGGGGGGGGCGCCGGGCCGCAACACGCCCAGGGAACACGGACCAAGTGATGGAGGCGGCCCAACCAAGCTTGCGGGGGCTAGTCCAAAAGGCAAGGGTGGGGAAATTGGGGGTTATATGCGCCGGGGAGGTTCATGCAGGCATAAGCGCGGTCCGACTAACGGATCACGCAATCTGCGGGCATGCGCGGACAGATAAACCCGGGGGGGCTCCACTTAGGGTGTGGCGGAGGGCCGCGATATGAGAAGGACAAACCGGACATAAGTGATATTGAAGGGGAGGGTTTTGGATGGGGTGGGTGGTACGGGGTAGGGTTAGGGTGGAGCTAGGGTTCTGTACTTGGGGTTATGTTTTCATCTATCTTGCTGCTTGTGGTTGTACCTAGGTTAGGGTTGAGAGGGAGGGCTCAAAAAATACCTCACTCTCAACTCTGGGTTGGAGGGGAAGCTATCAGATTACCATACATATAATATAGTTCATATCACCAGACCCCCAGGAAATGATATAAGAAGGATTGGAGGGAAGGAATTTATCTTATCATAACTCTCTCTATTCTTAAACTCATCACATCCAATCTCCTTACAGAAGCTTAGACCAATAACTTCCGGAACTCAAGGACAACTTTGAGGGGTATCACCCCTCTTGTTTCCACACCATATCAAAGAGACTTTTTTAACAGCTTTGACTTGCAAAAACTCTGAATTTGGAAATAAAATCATGTCTTGGGTGGAAGGGGCCCATGCTACCCTCAAACAATTTCTTGAAAATTATTTGGGAAATATTTTGGATGTTTGGAAAAACCTAGATGGAAAAGTTTCAAATCAAATTACATTGGTTCAGGAATTGCTTTACAAAGCTCAAATCAAGTTATGAATAGCTCTTCCCACTGAACTGTTGCCATTGGGATACAATTTTCCACCATCTTCAAAGACAATGAGGGGGCCATCAAATTGGCCCTGAATCAAGGTAATCATTCCAATTTCCACACTAAACACATGGAACTACAATTTCACTTCATTCAAAGTGAAATCCTCAAGGAAAAAATCAAACTGCAGGAGGTGTTGTCAAAGAGAAATCTAGCCAACTTTCTTACCAAACCCATGACCTGGGTTGCTTTGATGAAAGCGCTAACTAGTCTCAATGTAAGGGAATTATTTGAGCAAGGGAGGATGTTGGAAATTCTGTGCTCTATGATGCTCAAATAATTCTCCTCATTTCATAAATTCCTTCCTGTCATTCTCTTCTCTTTCATGTTTCCTACTTTTCACGTTTCTTATTTATTTTATTTTTCTCGTTCATCAATTTCAATTTCCATCCTGCTGTCTGCCAACCACTTGTCTACCACACTCCACTCCGGATCACTCTCTACCATGCCTCTCTGGAATAATTGCACCCTCACCTGCTCCAATGCGCAAAATCCATAATCAACCAAGCACCTCTATATAGCAGCACTCCTGGCTCAGACTCTGGGGAAGGTTTTTCTTTGTGCAACCACAAGATTGCACCAACAACCCTAGACATCTGAGTCAGAATCAATCCCTCCCTGCTAACTACAATCACTCAAGGTTCACCGCTCAAACTCAACCACTACACAAGAACTGCACCTTTTACCTTTAGTTTCTATCCTCTTTTCCTGTCTTCTTCTGTACCAGTATGTCTGGTCCTTTTTAGGAAAATCCCGCTGTGCCGCTGTTGTCACTAAGCTTTGGCTTTCTTTTCTTATAAATATTGAAATGAATGCTCCTTTTTAGTCTCTCATCCTCACAAGGCTGACAAAAATTGACAGATACCCAGAGAGATCCTTCTCAATTTAAACATGTTGAAAACAAACTTAAATGGGAAAAGAGAATTAGAAGGGAACCAAATAGGAAAAGATGCAATATTGTAAGTTTGTAAAATTTTCATTTTTTGGGTTTAATGAAATGATGGGAAAATGATTTCTGTAGTGCAAGGATGGCTCTTCATCTGAGCTTCATGGTTCAGTGGAAGAGACTGAAAGTTCATTAGGGTCCCTTCCATTGGAATCATATTCCTTTTTAAGGAGGAAGAAAAAAAATGGAGGATTCAAACAGAAGCTTATCTTTGGTGAGTGTTGTTTCCTTTAATGAGATAAGAATTTTGGCTAAATAATTTTTGATTTTAGGAAGTGAATTACTGCAATCAAATACCTGAGAACTTACATAAGTTCTTGGGGGAGGTTTGGGATCCAGTTGGTGATGGAAATTTTGGATTTAGAGTCATTGCTAAATCACTTGGGTATGATGAGCATGGATAGTATCAAGTACAAAAAGGAATTATTGAAAAATTGAGGAAAAATAAGACAAGCTATTCTAAGATCCTTGGTGGCATTAAATACATTGAAAAGATAGAAAAAATAGTTGATTTTAATGACATCAATGAAAAGATCCCATCTTTTGAAGAGTTGAAAGTAATAAATTACTGAACCAACAGATCTAGGCGGGTATGAAAGATTTGGGCGCTCAAAAAACAAGGGCAACAAAAATGAAATAAAAAATAAAAAAATAAAAGAAAACTAAATCTGAAATGTATTGCAGATAAGCATGTGAGTAAGGGTTGAAGCTAATTTAGATTTTGGCATAGAGACAACCTCACATATAAAAACTAGAGAAAGGAAATCCTCTCAATGTCAGGTGATTGATGTCGGGTTGAGGAAGTTATGATGTTGAGAAGATGATTGTGTTGAGATGGCAGTTGAGGAAGGCAAGGATGATGAATTGAAGAAAATGGTGAGTTGAGGGCAATGGAGTTGGCGTTTTTGGTTGTTTAATTTTGATGATAAGGTGGAATGGAGGAAGCGGTCAGGGGAGCAATGAGGTGGATGGAGGAAGCGGTGAGGGGAGCAATGAGGTGGATGGAGGAAGCAGTGAAGGAAGCAATGAGGTGGGAAGGAGGAAGGGGTGAGGACCGGGCCCGGTGGGGATCGGGCGCGGGCTCCATTGCGCGAATGAGATGGGAGACTGGAGAGAACATGTGCGCAGGGCGCGCACAAGGAAGGGGATTGGTGAAAGGTGGCCAGCAGGCAAGTCTGATAGGATTTCATTTCAACACTCCGCCGTGTTCAGATGAGAGGTTGAAGGATAGCTGAAGTGAGTGTTTTGATGGAGGGTCTCATGGCCAACTTTTTCAATGGGTCCGCTAGAATAGATTTGGAAGGAACAAGGTTGGTGATCAGGAGTTTGGCTTCCTTTTGTTCCCTAAGCCATTTTATTTGAGTATCCACATGCTTGAGGGCGTTGTGGTGAGATTAAAAATTGATGAGATCATTTAAAGCTTTGTTGTCAATGTACAACCTGTGAGTGAGGGATATAGACGGGTTCAATTGTTTTATTAAGTTCAAAATCCCAATCTTCTCTTGAGTTGCCAGAACTAATGAATTGAGCTCCCCTTCTGTTGAGGACAACAAGACGGTAGGTTGCAATTTACTGTGCCAAGAGACAGCGCAGCCATAGAGTAGGACCAGGTAGCCAGTGTGGCTCCTTCATGAAATGTGATCATTGCCGCCATCAGAATCACTCCAGGTCTCAAGATCAAGGTTGAATGAGTTTTTCTTGAGACAGAGGGCCAGATCACGAGTGGTTTTGACGTACCGCCAGGGGTGTTTCAATTCCGTCCAACTGAGAGAGGCCAGGTTTTGCATTGAATCAAGAAAGAGAGGAAACAGTTGAAGAAAGGTCCGGTTGAGTTCAAGTTGCTACAAAGTTGAGGAAACCAGTTGATGAGAAATAATTGATGTTGAGATTGGAGAAGGCAGAAGTGTTGGAATTGGTTGCAGGGTTGAGTACCACTCCAGGGGTCAGCGGTGTATTTATTGGTCTGGATTCCAATAGTCCAAGCTTGGCCAGTGTTGAGTCAATGTGGTCGGGTTGGTGTAGACAGGGCCCATGTGATGATTCAATGATGTAGTTGCCAAGGATTTTAGAAAGTGGGCCTTTGTGGGAAATAGAGAATTTGGCCTTCAGTTGTGTTTGGAATTCTTGAGAGTTGCCAATGATGAAAAAATCATCAACATAGCAAAAGATGAAGATTTGGGCGGTTTGATTTATGAACAAGCAGGGATTGGCGGAGGAGGTAGTAAATTTTTGGTCAAGAATCCAGCGTTTGAGTGTGTTGAACCAGCTTTTTGGAGCTTTTTTCAGTCCTTACAGAGCCTTGTTCAACTTGAGATAAGGGAAGATGGTGTCATATCTGGGAGGAGTTTTGATGAAAATGTCTTCATCAAGCTTGGCATGCAGGAATGTGGACTTGATGTCCATTTGAATGATTGGCAGTTTGTGATGGAAGGAGTAGACTAGGAGAGTTTGGATTGTGGTAATTTGGCCAGTAGGTGCGTAGGTTTTGCTGTAGTCTATGAATTCTAGCTGTCCAAAGCCTTGCACACACAGCCTGGCTTTGAAGATGATGCCATTTTCATCAGGGTTGCTTTTGAGCCAATAAACCCACACAGTGGATAGCGCCTTTTTTCTTTCTGGAAGTGAGTAACAGCCAGTCCAAACCCCCATAGATTCAATTCCATCAAGTTCAGACTTCATACCCTTGGTCCAGTTTTGGCAGTTGGGTGACCATTTTGCCTCTTCATAGTTTTGAGGGACAGTTCTGGAGAGGAATCCATAGTGTTGAGGCTTTTGAAGGGTTGAGCAATCTCTGAGGGTTTGGGACAAAGGAGCGAGTTGGTTGGCTATGTTTTCATCATTGGAAGCTTTGGTGGCAGATTTATCAGGTGAGGATGATTCTTCAGAAGTGTTGGAGTCTGAAATGGATTTGGAGGATTGAGTTGATTCAAGGGAAGTTGGATTGGTTGAGTTAGGAGAAGGATGAGTAATCTTTTCATGATTGATTGAGGACAGTGTGTCCAATAGGTTGGAGTTGGGAAGGAGGAGAGTTTCAAAAGGAGATTTGGACGAGAGGGAAGACTCAGTTAGCTTTATGTTTTCAAGAATTTTAACATGTTTTGAGCGGACAGTCTTGCCAAGCTCTGGGATATAGACTCAGTAGGAGTTGGATTGTAGGTCATGAACTACAAGAATTCCTTCCCAACCTTTTTTTTCAAATTTTCCAAGACTTTGTTGGAGATTCAGAACTATGGTTTTGGATCCTAAGGTTTGAATTAGGTCAAGTTTGGGTTGGCAACCATTCCACATCTCAGAGGGGCTTAATTTTGATTCTTTGGTTGGTAACAGATTCAGAATCTCACAACATCCAACTAAGACTTCATCCCAAAGTTCCATTGGAATAGCCATGTCAATGATTGTGGTTCTGGCTGCTTCAAAAATGGTTCAATTTCCGCGCTTGGCGATGGGGTTGTGCTGTGGAGTGTAAGGTTCAGACGTTGTGTGTATGATGCCCGAATTGGTAAGAAAGCTGGAGAGTTTGGAGTTAACAAATTCTCCACCGTTGTCGGAGTGAAGTGATTTGAGTTGATATCCAAATTGATTTGAGTGAATCTTGATGAATTTGATTAACTCATTGGTCACATCCGATTTGAGTTTGATGGGGAGACAGGTTTTAAAGCACAAGAATTCATTGGTGAGTAGCAATAAATATCTGTTGCCAGTCTTGGAGATGGGATTTATTGGTCCGCAGACATTGGCGTGGAGACAAACAAAAGGTTTCAAGCAGTTGGAGATGTGGTTTTTGAAGGATGAGCAATGGGTTTTTCCCAAGGCGCACAATTTGCATGAGAGTTCTTTCCATCTTAATTTTGGGAATTCTCTCAAGAGTAGCTTAGTTTAATTGAGGTGAGGATGTCCAAAGCATTTGTGTAGAGTTGTGAGGGTGAGGAAAGCGTGAGATGATTTGGACTGAGGAAGAGCAAGATCCCTAATTACCAAGAGGTTGTCTTTGATGGAGCCAGTAAGGATTGTGTGATGTTTGAAGTTCACAACAAAATTTTGCGGACAGGATAAGTGAAGCAAGCAGCCCTTGTTCAAAAGTTGAACTAAGGACACCAGGTTTACCGCTAGCTGAGGCACGTACAGGGACTGGCTAAGCAGGACATTACAGTTTTAAGATAAGAGCTTTGCAGTACCAATACCTTCTGCATTAAGGGAGGTGTTTTCCTTCCCAGTCTGGATGTCAGTGTGGTCTTCAGTGAGGTCATCAAAGAAGTCAGGGGAGTTGAACATTGATTGGGATGCTCCAGAATCAAGAATGATGGAGTGTTTGGTGAGTAGTCTGGAATTTTTCATGGCAAAGTTGTAAGAGGTGCAGGAGAGGTTGGCAGTGGCTGGTTTGTTCTTGTTATGCTTGGGGTTGTTGTTATTGAAATTTGGTTGAAGGTGTGGATACAGCCACTAGCAGGAATTCTTGGGGTGAGAGGATTGTGGATTGTGCCAGGTGGCTCTGCACTTGACTAACTCTTGTTTGAAGCCAGTATTCAACATTGCTGAGGCGTAAGTACCAGCTTCAGTCTTGTTCTTAATTTGATTCAGGTGACAAAGCACCAGGTCACCATTGATTTTGGATTTGCAAAGGGAGTGAGTGATGGTTGTCTTGAGATGTTCTAGCTGCGGTGGAAACTTGTACAATATTAGATATGAAACTATATCATTGTCCATTCAAATTCCAATTTTGGAAATTTGAATGAGGCAGGATTTCACTTTGGTTATGAACTTGTTGATGTGTTTAGGATCAAATTGGAGGTTGAGGAAATTGAAGAAGACTTGGGAGCGGTTCGCGGTCTGGGAGTTGGAATAAAATTTATTTATCAATTTCCAGAGCTCAATGCCATTTGTGAGATGGTGATCTTTGACACAATTGATGTATGTCCTATTGTTGAGCTTAGCCAGAATATATCCTACCAGTTCAAGATTAACGTCTGGAGGTCATTTCTCAGGTTCAGGTGATTGAAGCCATTGTGCAACTCCCTTCAAGGCAAAGATGGTCATGAGTTTTGAGCGCCACAGCGAGAAATTGGATTTGGTTAAGGTGGGAATGGAGTCCGTGAGGGTCTTGAGGAGGGATGAGTTGAGATCTGTTGGTCCAGGTGATTGAGACATGGTTGGTTTGACTTGTTGATGCGTTTATTGCTATTTTGGCTTTTAACTGTGAAGGGTTGAAAGTAATAAACTCCTGAAACAACAGATCTAGGCGGGCATGAAAGATTTGGGCGCTCAAAAAACAAGGGCAACAAAAATGAAATAAAAAATAAAAAAATAAAAGAAAACTAAATGTGACATGTATTGCAGATGAGCATGTGGGTAAGGGTTGAAGCTAATTTAGATTTTGGCATAGAGACAACCTCACATATGAACACTAGAGAAAGGAAATCCTCTCAATGTCAGGTGATGGATGTTGGGTTGAGGAAGTGATGATGTTGAGAAGATGACTGTGTTAAGCTGGAAGTTGAGGAAGGCAAGAATGATGAATTGAAGCAAATGGTGAGTTGAGGGCAATGGAGTCGGCGTTGTAGGTTGTTTAATGTTGATGATAAGGTGGAATGGAGGAAGCGATGAGGGGAGCAATGAGGTGGATTGAGGAAGCGGTGAGGGGAGCAATGAGGTGGATGGAGGAAGCAGTGAAGGAAGCAATGAGGTGGGAAGGAGGAAGCAGTGAGGACCAGGCCTGGTGGGGATCAGGCGCGGGCGCCATTGCGTGGATGAGATGGGAGACTGGAGAGAACATGTGCGCAGGGCGTGCACAAGGAAGGGGATTGGTGAAAGGTGGCCAGCAGGAAAGTCTGATAGGATTTCATTTCAACATCTTTGAAATGGCTTTCAAAGTTGGATATTGGTCAAATAATAGCAGATACTTATGGAAGACTAATATTTTTCATTTCTTGGATTGAGTTAACACCATTCTTTTTTGAGTGTTTTAAATGAAAATTAATTGGTAAGTAAGTTCAACTTGTGTTGGGCTGATCCCATAATAAGGATTATTTTTACTTCTTGTGATGGGATCAGCTCAACAAAAGGTGAACTTTTTGAACTTTTATTTTTTGGCACTAATACTTTAGGGCTGCTCCATAGGCTATTTCATTGTTTGTTTACTTTTTGGTGTTTTGGTTGTATTCAGTTTTTTTTTTGTTTTTATTTATTTATTTTTAATTATAATTTTTTTTATTATTATTTTATTTTATCTTTTATTTATTTTTTTTTTAACCAAAAAATCAACATTTTTTATTTTTTTGGTTTGTTTCTGTTTTGTTTTTTTGTATTTTTATTTAGCTTATTTTAGTTTTTTAGTTTTCTTTTTTATTCTTTTATTTTTATTTTTGGCCCACAACACTTGAAGTTGCATGGCACAGAACATGACTACATTTGAGTTGTTTCCAGTCCCACATGACTTGAATGTAGTCGGGTGTGGTGCCACATGACACCAAACCATTGTGTGGAGGCCGCACAACTACAGTAAAATTTTTTGGAGGCTACACAGCTTGTAGTTGTTTAGCCTGCCACAAGAATCATTCAATTTGTGTACACAATTCATTTAATTTGTGAATTTATCATTGCACAAAAAAAAAAAAAACAGAAAACAGAAAACAGAAAAAGAAACAGAAACAGAATAAAAAACAAAACAGAAACAGCTTCAAAAGGGAATAAATTTGTATCTTTGTTTTTTGGAATTTTTTATTCATTTCTTTATAAATATTTTGAATTTCTTGAAGGAAAAACAATTATTTTTACATTTATAATGAAAAAGTAATAAAATATCCCCCCTTCATTTTATTAAATTTCTTTCATTACAGTATTCTGGATCTCATCAATAGGTTCATTTTAAATATTCATTTTCAATTCTAAAATTATTTCAAGTATTTTTAATAAGTTTTTAAAAGCTTCAATGTTTTATTCTTTTGAGTGAAAAACCAATTCATTGGATTTACAGGGAGGCAAAGTAAGTCTTCCCACTGATTGACCAAAATTTTTAGTTTAATTTTTAGATGCATTTTTAAGGCAATATTTTCCAGTCCAAAAAAAACCTCTATCTTACTTTGTATCATTATGTATTTTAGAATCTCCTCTTTAAGTTTAAACATGATTTATGAGTAAAATACTTCAACTATTTTTTTCCAAAAAATTTTACACATAAGAAATACTCTAAAATAGATGTCCCAGAAAGAGAAAAATAAAAAAATTCTTCTATTTTTAGTGTTATTTTTAAAATATTTAACTTCATCATCTCATCACCCCAAATCACATGAATATCTTCTCCTCCTCACCAAAAATCCTCACCCACCACCTCCATCTCAAAGTCCCTTGCTTTAGGAACCCCCCCTCTCCTCCTCCTCCTCCTCCTCCTCCCCCTCATCCATTGATGATCAATCAATCATTTGCTTTAGGACCCCTCCTCCTTGCTCAATCCCCCAGGTAAGCACCCCCCCCCCCTCCTCCTCCTCCTCCCCCTCATCCATTCATCACCCATTGATTAGCAACTAATCAATCAATCATTTGCTTCAGGAATTTCTCACCCACCCTCCCAACCTTTCTCAAGAAAATTGATCAATCAATCAAATCACCCACCCTCCCTCCTCCATCAAGAAAATCAATCAATCAATTACCTACCCTCCCTCCTCTGTCAAGACAACCAATCAACTGATTGATCACCCGCCCTCCCTCCTCTGTCAAGACAATTGATTAATTTATTGGTCAACCAATAAATAACCCGCCCTCTCTCCTCCATCAAGACAATTGATCAATCAATTAATTGAACAATTTATCACCTGCCCTCCCTCCTTGCTCAATTTGATTGATTTCTCAACCCTCCTTGCTCAATTAAACTGATTTATCAATCAATCACCCCACCCTCCTCACTCAATTTTATCAATTGATCAATCAATCACCCCACCCTCCTTGCTCAAGACCACCAATCAATAGGTAAGAACTCTCTCCCCCTCCTCCTCCTCAATGGATTGATTCCTTGTTTTGCCCCCCCCCTCAATTTATTCCCCCCCATCCATCCTTGGAAATCCAAGGTTGGTGTTCCTCCCTCCTCCTCCTCTTTTATCCATGATTATCCTGATAAAAACATCTGTTTTTGTATTTGGTTATGATCATTGACAAGCATTTTTTTTCTGTGTTTGTTGATCTTCCAAAATGATTGAAACATGACTAATGATTTTTTTTTTGATTTCATGAAATGCAACACCCCTTTTGATCCCTTTTTCTTTCAACCCCTGCACTTTTTCTGGACTTCCAATGCTTCTCCCACAACAATTAAAATTTTATACAAAAATTTGAATCCCTTCTTGATGCTCAACCCAAGCGTAGTAGGTGCCTGGGAGGAATTGAAATGGAAGGAGATGGTTTGAAAAACATAAAGAGAGGTGGCAAGCAGAGGGCTCAAATGATATATTCCAAAATCTCTTTGGAAGTGGCCAAAGAAGGTTTTGATAAAAATTTTGTGTTGTCTTGCCAAAAATGCAAACTTTGCATTTGCACCCTGCCATTACTTCTGAAAAGAAAAAGAATAATCAAAAACTCCCCCCTGAAGAGTGTGGAAAAGCCAAAAAGAAGATTGAAAAATTCTGTTTCTTCAGCTCTGGAAAAGTGGCTGTTCTTGACTGCTCCAATACTACTCTGTTTTTGAAATAATCAAATTTGTCACTTTGAATGAATTATCCAAGCAAGATAAGAAGGACATCAACTTTTTTACCACTTTCCTGCACAAATCAAAAAAAAATTTCAATACTGTTGGCCTCTCAAGATCTTGGGCAGGAAGAATGTGGGCAATTGGATGGAAAAAATCAATGCACCTGTAAAAATGGTTTGGGCATCAAATAAGTACAAGCACTGTACTTTTTCTGCTGTGGAGACTTCCACTCATACAAGAATAGCTATGTCCATGCAAATCAAAAAAAAACAACTTGTAACAACTGCAGGTACTTGAAAAGTGGAAAAATATAATTTAGAAAAAAAAGTATATCAAAAATTAAAAATTTTATTTTATTGGTGGGTTTAAAAATATTCTCAAACATCTTTGTATTTGAAAATAATTTTTTTGTTTTTATTTTTAAAATTTTGATAAAAGTAAATATAATTACAAGCCAAGCAATCAATTAATTTTCTGTATTTCTTCCACTGATCTATTGCTACCAATACATGCCATAGCTACTGATAACATATCTTTTTTTCCCATTGCTAAATTTTCCAGCTCCTTTTCCAGTTGCTCTTTGTGCTGATCCTTATCCTTTTCCTCTTTTTGAAACTCCCACTCAGTCTGTTTCAATTTCCAATTGGCATCCAAATTTTTTTGATGAGCCAAACTCTTGGATTTCTGCTTTGGACAATCCATAGCCAGTTGACAATCCCACATTTGCTTTTAAAATTGAATTTTTTCAAATTCAAATTTTAATTTTATGTTTTTTTAGGGGAATGTCAATGAGCTTTATCTCAAAAGCAAGTAGATTCCATAAATGCACTTACTTAAATCTTCCTTCTCCATGATCTCTTTGAAGCCAACAAAATTGGAAGTGTTCCTCCTCTTTTGACAGCTATTGGGGTTGATGTTGATATAATTGGATGCCATTTTCTTTCCCTTTGTAGAGGAGTTTTGTTTAGGAACATCATCACTCTCATTTGAAGTTAATTTGGGAGGCCCCATTGGCTTGATTGTTTGGCCATTCAGAAAATGATGAGCCTGTTTTTTTACCATATAAATCAGTCAGGATTAACCAGACAGAAAATAAAGGTAATTTATTCCTTACTTGAACAGATGTTGATTTTAATGGAGATGGTGGAATAACTTGCTCCTCATTTGCAAAGTTGTTGAGTTCTTCCACCCCAGGAAGAGAGCAATCCCAAGAAGTAAGTGAGGGGTCCAAGTAAGTGTTTTTAGGGTTGATCAAGTACAATGTGGACATGATTGGAGGTGGTTGAGCTATAATATTCTCCTCCACATCAAATTGGGGCCACTGCAAAGTTTAATCAGGGTCATGGTTGCTTGGCTGAGCAACTACAGCCAAGTCCTCAGCATCAATGGAATTGGATTTCTGGGAATAAAAATCAGCTAAGGGGGTGATGTTGGCCTTCTTTCCAAATATTGGAAGCTGATGGGGGAAGATTGTTTGTTTTAGAGTTCCTTGGGTATTTTTGTTTTGGTTCATTGTATTTTTTTCTGGACTTGTGGGGAGAGGTTTTCTGAGCGGTCATTTGAAAAGAGTAAGAGGTATGAAGGGATGAAACTATGAGAGCAATAAAGAAATGAGAGTTAGGAAGTGATCAGAGCAATAAATTGACAAGAGTGATGGAGTTATGAGAGTGATAAAGTGATTAGAGTGATGATGGGATGAAGGAATGAGATTGATAAAGCAATGAGATTTAGGAAGCAATGAGAGTGATAAATTTATAAGAGTGATGAAGTGATGAGATCCATGAGGTGATGAGAACAATGAAGCAATGAGAGCCATAAGGTGATGAGAGTGATCAATTGATGAGAGTGAAAAAGTAATGAGATTGATGAGAGTGATGAAGTGATGAAGGGATTAGAGAAATAAAGTAATGAGACTCAGGAAGGTATGAGAGTGATAAAGTGAGGAGATTGCTTAAGTGATGAGAGCAATAAGCTGATGAGAATGATGAAGCAATGAGAGCAATAAAGTGATGAGAGTGAGAGTTTGGAGGTAGAAGTTTTCCAATGAAGCAAGATTTTTGAAACCTAGGGCGTATGATACAGACTGATGTGTGTTTGAGGGGGTGAAATCCTTCAAATACTTTATCTGAAAAAACCCATTTATTTTTAGTTAAATCTGACATGTCTCATGTGAAATTAGTGGGTTTTTTGATTTTTAATGGTGGGTTCTGAATGGAAGATTTGGGTTGAAAACTTCCATTAAAGAATGTTGTTTTTGGTAAACTCTGATACACCCTAATAGAACTATGAAAAACCAAAATAGGGACATTTAATTGTTCCAATCATGGTAAAATCAAATCAGCTCAATGTGATTTTTTTGTGGGTTTGATCATATTTTCATTAAATAATCAAGACGGGTGTCTTAGATCTCATAATAATCAAGCAGAAAATGTTTCTTAGGCTATTGGAGTTCTTTAGGATAACTTAATTCTAATATTTCCCTTTTTTGGATATTCCAGAATTCTGTTAAGATTTTTGGTTTTCTTGGCTTGAGGGAGGGGCTCATTCCATTGCTTGAAAACTGATTAAAACTTTTAAATGAAATAGAATACTTTTTTGAATAAATAATCTTGATCTTCTGAATGATTCAAAACCTTAAAAAGAAAAAAAGAAGCCAAATAAAAGGAAATTTTCAATTTTTCAAATGATTGAGAAAAAGATGTGAAAAATTTCTGAGAATAATTTCTATTTGATTTTTCAGGCAGAGATTCATTTATATTCAAAAAGAAATTGTAAAAAAATTTTAATCTTTGTCACATTTATGTCAATTCAAAAGGGCTTAATTTTAATTTAATTTATCCTTTATCAGATTATTTTTCAAAAAGAGTAAACTTCTGGGTTGTTGAATTTCACAAATCAGTGTGCATAATTACTTTTCCCCCTGTAAAGATCAACACACCACCCTATATGCCATTCAAACTTCCACAGATTAACTTGTTTTGTTTTTGAATTTCCACAGGCTAACTTTTTTGGTTTTTCATTCCAGAAAAAGGTTAATTTTTGTTGTGTCAACTTATGCATGCCAAAAAAAAATGGTGTGTGGACCTGTGCATGCCAAAATTATTAGCATTTGGGGTTCACATGCCAAGAAAGTGGTTTTCCATGATTAATTTGGTTGCAAAAAAATAGAAAGACCCTTAGAATACTCCTTGGGGATTCAATTGTTGCAAAATTTTTGCAAAGAAACTTCAATCACATCTTACACCAACCATTGGGCATCCTCCTTTAACAAAATATCTCTGTTTTTTCTTCAAAAATCTTTTCAAGTTGAGCTTCCTGTACCATCTTAATCACCCCTCCTTCCTCAACATTTTTGGCTGGTTTCATCACCAGATTTTCAGCAAGCCCTTTATTCTGTCCTAGGGAAAATTCAAAGGTGTTGGTTTCAATTAATTCCCATGGAGTTTCTTTGAAGTATTTTGGATACTAAAATCAAATGAAATAAGTCTTTTCTTGTTTATTTATTTATTTTTATTTATTTATTTTCATTTATTTATTTCTCTATTTCTTGATTATTTACTTAATTGAATTGCTAATAGTTTTTAGCTAATGAATTTCATGTTGGATTGAGGAGGAGTTTTATAATATACCATTTAAATGGCTTTATATAGAAAATAATTTCTCAAGAAAAAATTTGAATTTTAATGAATTGACTTTCTCCCCAGCACTAGGCTTGCAGAATTATTTATGATTGATGCAAATGATTCCAAGATAATTTTGGAAATTCACCTGGATGAGGATAATCAAAATCCACTATCAAATTTTGCTATTTGTGATTTTTTTTATTTTGATGGATTGGTTTAAAAATCAGAAATTATTTCCAAGATATTGAAGGAGCTTGAAGTTTCACAGCCATTAAAATTGAATTCTTTGAAACTAAAATATGTTTTTATATATTCAAGTTCAAAATCAACCTCCATATACTGAGGATCTCATTGCAAAATTGAAAGCCTGCAACAAACCATAATCACACTAGTGTCACAGATATTTTTGAAACTGATTTCATCTCTAAAAAGGGGGAAAGCTTCATTTTGATTATTAGTAACCATATTTCATTGTTCCATGAACCTCTTGAATTAATTTGAATCAATAAATATGGACTTTGAAGTTAGTTAAATGGAAAGCATCTATCATGCAATCATTTATTTATTAAATTGCCAGAAAAATATTTACTGTCTTTATTAAAGCTAAATTAATACTTTTACTCACTTCATGATCACCATCATTTCTTTAAAACACCAGAAATTAATACCTATAGTTGAACTGATTTAATTAATTTAAAAATTCCCTTCTGATACATGTGACTACATAATTCAATTCACTCATCCACATTTGCATTAATTTAAGTCAAACTGGACCTATGGAGGTTTGTTTAAAAGGGGAAATTTATGAATTCAACTTACTGATTTATTTATGCAAGAAAAGTGTTTTATCAGCAGTGAGTATGGGAGCAGATTTGGATTTTTCCAATAAAGTTGAGGGTGGAAGCAATTTGGAAAAATAAAATGGATTGAAATGAATTGATGTGATTTGAAAGGAATTATTTGAGGTGGTGGGTACCTGCATAAAATACATTTGGAAAAAAAGAGAGATATTTTTTTGTATTTATGATACCCTTGTAAAGTAATTATGAGCTCAAGGTGTTTTGAAAAAGAATAAAATTGTGGTAGATTAATGAGCTTAGGAAGGCCCCCTATTCCAAATAAAATAAAATAAATGGTAGGAATGCCTCCTTTTCCTTGTTGTTCAAACTATAAAGCTGGAAAAAAAATCCAAACCCCAATGATTTTAATCAAGAACTCAATGAAATCTAGGTAGAATATAATGATTCATATTCAATAGATGAAACATGAGATAAACATTTTCATTACTTTCACAACTTCATTCACAAATTTTTCTAGAAATTCAGTGGATTTTAGCTTCTTGAAATCAACAATATTAATCGATGGGATCCCATAAGATGATAGAAAGATTGAAATTGTGAGATAAGAACTTCAAAAACCCAATATTACCACTGAATTATCAAAATTAAATAAATAAGAAAATAATAGAAGAACAGGAAAAGGAGCATAAAAAATTAGTATTGAAAATTCTTTGATTATACTTACATCTAATCAAAAAAACCAAGTTTGAAAATATTTTTATTCAGTATTAGCTTTGGAATAATGAGTATTTCACTTAAATCTCCAACAGTTTTTTACCAATTTTCAAGCCTTTTTTAAAAAATAAATTTATCTTGAATATTTATCAGATTAATTCAAAATCATCATCTGTTTGTTTCCTTGGATTCTGTTTTTCTTTGTTTTAGATTTTCTGCATTTTGTATTTTTTGTATTTTTATTTATTCTGGAGTTCTAACTGATTCAAAAATCTATGAATTTCAACAAGGATGAGATTTTAAACTGAATTTAGTGGTTCAGATTTTCAAAGTTTTTTGTCCTTACTACTGTGCTTAATAATTGAGAGCTAGTTGATCAATTGAAGTATCTGCATCCACATAGTAAACCTACAGTTTTTTACAAGATCCATATTTAATTTGATCTTTGTAGCACAGATTGGCATATTTATTTTTATAACATAGGGTATTGCAAGATTTTCTGGTCACACTCCCAAGTCCTTCTTGGCACAGTGCCCAGCAGGATTGGGTGTGTGCCCATTGGGCTTGATTTACGCATCAGGTTGCGCTGCAGATCTTGGCACAAAGCCAAGTTCTTCTTGGCCAAAGCCAAGCTGTTGGCACCCCCCCCCTCACTTGCTCCCTCTCCCTTGCTCCTCTCCCCCTGATAAAAGGGGAAGGGGCTTCAAAACTCTGGATGGTGGATGATAGTTTTCACAAATCAATGGGGGAGGGAGGTTCATTGATGAGAGGATGGATGAAGGTATGGAAGGAAGGGCAACAATGATAATTGATAGGATGTCTTGCTGAGGGGGTGGGCTAATGATGATGGAGTGTGAGGTTTGGGTAACCCCTGTGTGGTGGTGATCTGGTGGGCATGGCCAATTGGCTTGGTTATTGGCCAAGCCAAATTTGGCCCAACCCACCCAAACTTGGGTGTGTGCCAAGTTGTGCTTGGCTATGTGCCAAGCGGGCTTTAGGGGGTGCCATGGAGGCTTTAGTGGGTGCCCAGCACACTTTAGCCAAAAAGTGGCTAATTTGGGTGGGTGCCCAAACAAGCTTGAAATACCATATATATTTAAAAATTTTCCATATTAATTGACACATTGATTCTCCTTCTCATCTCAGAGGAGTCAACCCAACCCTATTTGTCTTGAAACTGTTACCTAATTCATTGAATATTTTAATTCCTTATATAGCATTGGCCTTCTTTTTTTGGCTATTACCATCAACTTTCAATTAATCATAGCCTTCTCTCTTTTACTGGCTATTAGTATCACATACAAACTTCTTGTAAGCTATATCTTCATTTTTCAGATCTTTTGACACCTTGGGATCCCTAAAAAAATCAAGAGGGAAGGCCTAAAAAAAAGGCTATGAAACTGGTTGACCAGCCAGTCCATTTTCAGGTTTTATGGTGTTGAATTCTACCGTGTGACAGTACTGCTGGGTTTAAGAGAACTTTTATCTCATATTTAAACTGGCTGGTAGAACTAACCCATGGCTCCCCAAAAATGGAGCCATATTCCAACACACTCCTGAATGCCATAAGGAGCCACCAAAATTTGGCAGTCTTGCTGTTGATAGGCAAAAAAAAAATCCAACATTTTTCACAGAACAAGCCAACCTCAAAACTTTTCCGGATTGAAAATTGAACCCAAAATAATTTTCAGTCAGTCTACTGTCATACATTGGAATCCTGAAACAACTAAAGAGACCAGGCCTATGCAAAAGGCTATGAGACTGGCTTGCCAGCCAGTCAATTTTCAGGTTTTATGGTGTCACATGCCATTGTGTGACAGATTTATTATAATTAGAAGCTACTTCTATGTTTACTTTGAGACACTACCCTTGAATTAGGATTTTGAAATCCCAATTCTTTAGATCTTATCAATTTTCATTGAATTTCAAACCTTTTTATATATAATTATATCCTACCATTGGTTACACAAACTTTTTAAAATTTAACAGACACAGTGAAAAGTTCTTCTTAATCTGCAGTGGGAAGATCATGTGGGGGGGAGGGGGGGGGTCTTGTGAGTGTGGGTGTTCTGAGTTAGGGATTAGATATTGTGTTGGTGGATGTTGAGTTTTGTATAAATATATTTATAATTTTATGTTTTGGCAGATCTGGATGGTTAACAAATTTTTGGTGGATGAAATATTGGGACTTGAGAATTATTAGCTAAATCAAATATGAAATTAGGAATTTAACATTCATTTTGTACTTGCTAGAGCCTTTGCTTTCAATTTTTTTTTTACAGCAGCTATCAGGTTTTTTCAATAAATTTATCAACATCTGTTGAGGTTTGAACCAGTAGATTACTGTTTCAACAAGTTCCTTAACGCTTGTTTTCATAAAATATGCCCACAAAGCAATTATTTAGACATTAGGGAGTGGATGTCAGCCCTTTTTCATCCAAAAAAAAAAAACTGTTCAGAAGCTCTTGGGGTGTACCTTTGTCTGGTCCCATTTCACTTGCAGAGGATGTGTTTGGATTAGATGGCGGAGGATGGTTGTTGATGTGATGAGACATCATCATTCAAAGAATGAGGATTGTGAGTACTGTTGAGTTTAAGGCTTGACAGAATTATTAGGTTCAAGATAGAGAGGAGAGTCAGATGATGGATGAGGCTACAATCTGATTTAAGTGGTCCAGAAGGGCTTGATTTAGTGGGCCTGGATTTTAAGCGGAAGAATCTGATGAATTTCAATTAAAGGATCAGAAACAGAAAGGTATTCATGGAAAAATAGAGGAGCACAAGTTGGGCCTGTGACATGTTGAATATTCAATGAGACAAGGACAGAGATAAGTGGGTGAGAAATGAGATTTAACAACAAGCATCATGGGCGTACAAAACATAATAAAGGTGGTTCCAACAGCTAAAAGTATGACAAACATACATCATAGTGATAATATTGATCAAGATAATCTATGAGTTGCTCAAACATGCATGAATGAATAATAACAATATGGTTAAGTGGGCTGAGAGAGGGTGGTGAGCGGACATGATGAAGCGGCCCATAAGTCAACAGGTATGGATGTGTGATGGGTATGGAGCGGGAGGTTGGGGGGCAGGATGGTGTGAGTGGGGCTTTACAAGATCTTGCCTTTCAAGCCTTGACATTAAGGATTCCCAAGGTTAGGTAACTTGGTTAATTTGAAAACTGTCTAGCGTTATCGAGCGCACCCGCGAGAGATGGTAGAGCAGCGAACTTGTGAAGGCGAGGCTGGGATGCTGCTTTGGCCGACGACTACTTTTGTCGGCTACGATTGGAGGTCGTCAACCTCGTCGTCGTATTGCATATTCAATCAGATCGGTTGGCCGGCGAGATGAGGGTGAAGGCAGCCCGAGCCTCTCCCCGGGGTCTCCCTCGGGACCCCCGACCGCAGGCCCACCTCCATCGATCGATTCTCGAGTTGAGTTGAACTTGCAGAATGAGAATCCAACGACGAGCCACATCACATCAAACGATACAAGAACCAAGGCCAAACTAATCGGATTACCCAAAAGTGTCAGTCCTCTCAGTTTTCATCCTTCTATCGATCCTTCTTCGAACAAACAAACAAACAAGAAAACCCTCAACCGTCATCGTAGTATTGATGAGGATGGGATGCTTTCTTCTTGATCTTCATGCTATCGACTCGAATTCAATCAAACTTGGTCCGCCTCGCTCGTCCACGATCATCATCTGATCGTACGCTTCGGATCGATCTCAAATAATCACTCAGAAGGCTTGATTGATCGTCATGTCTGCCTCTTCATCTTCATCTTTCGGCCAGCAAGGCACTTCATCCGGCCATCCTGATATAGATCAGAACAATGTGAATCGATCGACCCCCCCCAAGTTATTCATAACTTCATAGTTGCTGACCGGTCTTTCTCACGTCTTACCGGCCGCTGCTCTCTAGGTCAATCCTTCGAGGTCAACCAGCCCACCCGGCAGTGTACTCAACCTGCCCATCCTAGACCCTATCTTATCCGCATATGCCCAACCCTCAAGTCTACATCCTCTCTCGAACGTCAACGCCGGACTAGATTATATATCACTCGATGATGCTAACCTATCGACCATCGCAGGCAGTCAATCAGTCCTACCCAATCGAGGATGGAGCGATGAATTGTGTTACGGCACTGGAACAGTTTATGTTGGCGGTCTAGCGTTCGGTGGTCTTTGGGGTTTCAGAGAGGGTTGGGGGCGTAGTAAAGCGATTGCCGCCGGTAGAGTGGCCAAATCGATGGTGGGCTCCTTTGGTCCCAGTTCGAAACCTTCACCCTTCTCCGGTCTATCTTCCGCTAGATCTACGGCGGGAATCAGTACGACCGCATCGGCCGGATCCCTTGGTGCTGGTTCAACCGCTCAATCAGCTTCGCTCGGTACGATCAGTTGGCGGCTAAGGTTGAACGCCATCCTGAACGGTATCACCCGTCGAGGAAGTTTTACCGGAAACACTTGCGGCGTCCTTGGTTGGCCTCTTTTGTTCAACCGAAGTCTGCTTCAACCGGAACCCTATCTAACAACTTTTTTCCTCCTCATCCCCATCGCTCCCTGCATTGCTCCGCTTCTTTTCCCACCTAATTCAATCAGCCTTGATGTACAACGCTTTTAATTGCACCCTTGATCGACAACGTGGTCAACACGACCAATGGAACTCTGTAATAGCCGGCGGATTGACTGGTGCCTTATTTCGATGTACAGGTAATTGAAGATGATCCGACAATCCATCAGCTCATATTTCTGCTGTGCCTAGTATCAAGCGAGATCGGATCGTATGTTGACGCTTCTTTTCCCCTTTGCGTGTAACTTTCTTTTTCCGACTTCACAGCTGGCCTTCAGAAAATGTTAATCGCTTCTTCGCTGATGGCAACCGGTGCGATGGGTTGGTCGATTGTCAAGCCATCGTTGATCTCCAAGTAATGACAGAATGAAAATCTTTCTCTTTTTTTTTTCTTTGGAGAAAGAAGAAAAAAGCAACCCATCCATTTCACGATCACTAGTATACTCCTGAACACTCCCCACTCTGTTCGACTAGTTTGTCTCCATATCCATTCCCTTTGTTGCGAGGAATCATGTTTCTTGTCGTTTGATATTTACATTACACCTAGTCAATTTCATTCGACCCATCTCTGTCATCGATCATCATCGTAAAACAGTGAAACACTTTGAACCGAATGTTATCTGATGAAGATACCCTCATGCACTTAGGCTCACATTGTGTGGTTGGAAGACGACTCCATCCTCTCTCGTCTTATCTAAAGACTTGGGAAGACAAACGGGGCAACAAACACCACGAGATGATGGACCTTGATGAGTCGGATTGTAAACGATCAACTATTTGTAGCTATGAGGCCCTAGAGTTTGATTTTTTTTTATTTGTTTTTAGAAAAGGATGGGTAAGTTACTTGATCTAGTGCCTCTATGCACACGTTTTATCGAATCCAAACGCCTAGAACATGCCAGGCTGGTGGTCTCCATAACTTTCGATCGTTCGTCATCAGAGACGTCCACGACATCAAGCATCATCTCGGTCACTCACTAGTGACCTTTTTTTTTTTTGACCACTCTAGCTTGAAAGAACTCCTGTACTGGGGGGGTGTGGTCTTCACCCTTATTGGACTTCCAAGGCCTGCTCCTTTACGATCAGCACAGAACCGACTCGGGGAAGTTTGCGCGGTTGAAGTCGCGCCGGGTCTGATCGATCGATCGATTGATTGCTTGGCCTTAAGCGGCAGTCTGGTGCTCTATACAACATGAGCTTTTTTGCGGGTTTTCTTTTTTTTTCTTTTTTTTTTTAGGGGGGGGGGGTTGCTTGAGGGGGGTTCCTCTCACGAGAATTTAAGTTTAAATAATCTTGGTCCTTTTTTTTTCTTCTTCTTTTTTTTTTTTTAAAAAAAAGGGGGGGGGGAATTGAGTTTGTTGCCTATGGCAGTGATCAAGAATCTGAGAAGCATCAATCTGATCACGGTAACGAGTCTGAGGACCTAAAGACTTGGTACAAGTAATACCAGTTCTATGCAGAATAAGTCAAGTGAAAGTCTAAGGTGAACTGACCATACTTCAGGTCTGGGTCACACTCCATCAAGCGTATGTATTCAATGTGGATAGATTTGACATGCCCATCAGTCTCCTTGTGATCCACTTTCAGACTAGAAAGTATGACACTTGATTGAAAGCACCCAAACCAGTCAGTGTTTTTCAGCCATTCAACCATTATCTGCAAGAACAAGGGACCATCTACTCTGTCACCTAAGTGTTATAATCCAATATTGATCTTTGAACCCCTCCCCCCCTTTTTTTTTTGTGCAAAACTCCTAATTAAATATCAACCAAGAGAATTTGTAACTGGTGATCCAACATGACTCTTCAAATCAGATTCATTGAGTGACTCTTTGGTCACATTTCAACCATCAGTTTTTCCATCTTACAGTTCATTTGCACATGTTTTCTCATCATCATGGCTCTTTCTTTTAAGCTAGCTTGGATATTTAAACCTGATATCATTCCATCACCTTTTTACTTGTTACTGCATTGAATCCCTCTCACCGTTTTACCCTTTGCATGATCTTGATTCAAATTGGATCAATATTCCCGGCATGAATTCCAAGAGGTTCATTCAATTTGACATCATTCATCAAGCTACTATCTCACTTTTATCATACTGCTTGTTATCAACACCCTTTCTTTTGAGCAGGAAGACATTCTTCATGTTTTCATTTTGAATCAAAGGTTACTCCCATGCCCTAAAAATCTAGCTGATTCTCCTGTTGGAATTGTTTCTTCCATCAGTCAAATCCACATGTCTTGATTTTAAAGGCACAATGGAATAAGAAGTGAAGAAAATAGGACAGACACAGATGTTGCAGAGACTAAAATATGGCTTAAGGGGGCCCAGAAGGGACCAGAGATCCAGTGAGGGCTCAGGTAAGTTGGCCCAGATGTTAGGGGGAAATCTGGTGAGTTTCAATCAAAGAATCAGAAAAGTGAGAGTATTTATAGTCACATAAAGAACCACAGTTTGGGCCTTTAACAAGGAGGAATATTCAATAATATAATATAAGATAAAATGTTTTAGAGACAAGATCTAACAGAAAGTATCAAAATGGTTATGATAGATACCATTTATGTGTCAGGATCAGGTGACAGGTGAATGAGATGTTGGCCAGCAGACTATAAGTAACAGAGATACAATGATAGGTTGGCCTGGACAGCTAAAAGTATCAGGAAATGAATAAGGTGGTTGTGACAGCTAAAGTTTTCAAAAACAAACTTGATAATGACAATATTGGAAATGGAAAAATAAAATTAGCATATTCATATACTAATAGTGATAATGATATATATAGCTCTGAGAGAGCATATGAAACAGGGAAGATAATGAGGCACAAAACTCAACAATATGTTCTTGGATTTTCTGTCTTTCAAATTTTAATTTAGAATTTCACTAGTTCTAAATATTAAATCCAAAAAAAAATATCAAAGGCTTCACCTGAATTTAAAATTAGTTAATTCAAAACTCACAAATCCTGAGCTTTAAGTTCAAGTCTGACTTGAGACTTCTGCTACTTTCTATGTTGAGGCATTCTTCATTTTTTTCTCTATCCATCTATTTATCCCTAAGCCCATAGTTTGAACATGTGATATAGAACAAACTAACCAAATTTAAAAATTTCTAAGAATTAACTTTTGTCCTAGAATATTTCTTTGTTTCCAATATCATATGTAAACTTGATTAAACAGGACTACTAATTTACTTCCATACCATGAAAACATAAATTAATTTTGTGGAACTCATGGTCCTCAAGCTAAAAAATTCTTAGACCCAATTCATCCTTTAAATCGAAATTGTGTAGAATCTTTAGAAAAACCTGCAGAAAAGTCCCAGGCTAAATATATACATTCAGAGTAACTAGATCCACACCTTTTCTCAAAATAGGGCATGATTTTAGTTTTTTTCTTTCCTTTTTTTTTTACTAGAATCATGCCCACTTTGAAAAAAAAAGCCTGAATTTAGAAATTACATTTTTTTTACTAGATTCATGCCTTGTACGCTTTGCAACTCCAGGAAGTTGTGAAAAACTTAAACATTTGCAGAGATTTCAAGAAAGTGTGAATGTAGACATGGAAGTTTTGGTATACCTTTTTAAGGCTTGAAGAGCCGCCTGGGGTGTGTAATTATGCCTCTTGAGGAAATTGATATGTCTTTTGAGGTTCCAAGGAATTCATGGGATGCAAAAAATCAGTTTTCAGGAAGTTTTGAGAATTCAGAGGCCCATAAACATTGTTTCAGGCAGTGGGGGACTAAAATGAGGCCTCCAGATCCCCTTTAGGGTCTGTCTGAAATAGAAGTCTTTTTAGAGAATCCAATTATGGGTAGACCCATGATAAATTCACACCTTAAAAATGAATCAAATGAAATCTTTTTTCAAGAAAGGTGTCATATTAGTATTTCTTCCCCCCCCCCAAAAAAAAATCACACCAAAAGGTGTGATTCCTCATGCAAAACTTAAAATGTGCATATAGATGCCGCAAGGTGTAAAGATAGTAAATTTTTTCATACATACACGCTTTTTTGTGTTTTATCCCAGGCTTCAAACCACTCTACAGCATTAGAATTGCATATCCCTTCCTCCCCCTCAACAGGCCAGAGAATGGAGAGGGTAGGTGGAAGCTGGCAACTCTGGTGGCCCAGCTGCTGGAACATGTGAGAGGTGGCCATAAAAAATTCACAGTCATGTGTTTTTGGAGTGGATTCAGAAACCTGGTGGATTCTTTTTATGGAAAAGTATTTAAATATTATATTTATTCATTTATATTTTAGATTTATTTGAAAAAAAATAAAAATCAACTTGATTTTAATGATACAGATTTTGATCATTATTTGTTTTATGTGTTTGGAACATCTCATGTAAATTTTGATAAGAATATTAATTTTTGAACTGGATTATTGACAGGTTTAATGAATTTACAAAGGATTTGCTCTTCACAAGGAGTACAGGGTACGCTGAACTGATTTTTTCCATCCTTTCCATCCAGATATTCATCACTATTACCTCAAAACAGCCATTTTAACCATCCAAATAATCAAAAATTAATGTATTCAGAAATTGATAAAACTGACAAATCCAATGTTCATTGTGATGAAACAAATAGAAGAAGATAGCTATCTCAAGAAATTCAAATCAAAAGTTTTTGAAATAAATCCTCCTCTATAATGAATTCCTTTGGTCATCCAAGTGTTACCAATTATTCATCCTTAAATCTCTCCAATATTTTGAAGGATGTTTGTCATCCACCTCAACCAACATTCCAAAACTCTGAATACGCTCACCAAAATAATTACAATATTTCTTCATTTAAAAGTTATGATCCCATGTTTGATCCCCTGGGATACACTACAAAATCTTTTTTATATCAAGATCCACATTATTTCCTGAATATGAACAAGGATCAAGCACCTAAAAAATATACCAAAGTCCTTGAAAAATATAAAGCTGAACACTAAAAAAACATATGAGTCAAAAAACTTGTTAAATTGAACAAAAAAACCAAAAAATACTTACTTTTCCCCTGGAACTTAAGGTATGTTTTATTTCTTGTTAAGTTTTTCAATAATGACTGACTGATTACTGGCTGCTGTTGTTTTTCTCCTAAAATGTGTTGATTATGAAGATCTGAGACTTATATTCCTCCTCAAGGCCAAAAGCACTATCAAGTAATTGAATCTAAATCTGAATCTCAAAAATATTCCCAAAATCATAAACCATAATCTAATATGAGTTAAATTTATTACTCTATTAAACAAAAAATTCAAAAGGATTCCATTCCTTCACTTGAAGATTTATCCCACGTTTCTCACAGACATTCTAGGTATATGATTTTTATTGTATAATTTTTTAAAAAAATATAGGTGTTACATAATTCATTTTGCTTTTATTCTTCATGGTTGTTTTTTATTATTTATTATTTATTATTTATTATTTATTATTTATTATCTATTATCTATTATCTATTATCTATTATTTATTATTTATTATTTATTATTTATTATTTATTATTTATTATTTATTATTTATTATTTATTATTTATTATTTATTATTTATTATTTATTATTTATTATTTATTATTTAATTATTTATTATTTATTATTTATTATTTATTATTTATTATTTATTATTTATTATTTATTATTTATTATTTATTATTTATTATTTATTATTTATTATTTATTATTTATTATTTATTATTTATTATTTATTATTTATTATTTATTATTTATTATTTATTATTTATTATTTAATTATTTATTATTTATTATTTATTATTTATTATTTATTATTTATTATTTATTATTTATTATTTATTATTTATTATTTATTATTTATTATTTATTATTTATTATTTATTATTTATTATTTATTATTTATTATTTATTATTTATTATTTATTATTTATTATTTATTATTTATTATTTATTATTTATTATTTATTATTTATTATCTATGTTTATTTCTTTTAGGATCCAAGCCTTCTCAGCTTGGTTTTTCCAATTATTTGGAATCTTTCTATGACCCCTAGAGCGGTTCAAATTTCAGTTACTATGCTGTGGCTCATCAGTTTGAGGAACCTTCTCAGATTTCAGAAAGATATGAAACTTCTAATTGAAAATAAAGACAGCAGTTTATTCAGATCTTTAAGTATTCTCCAAAGGATAGGAACTTATTATCAAATTTGGGTGATTTGTTTACCAATGTTTATGCATTCCCAACAGGGCATATCAAAGTTAGCAAACCCGCCATTAGAAAAACACCATTTTTTTTGACCAAACCCGCCATTTTCAAGGGGGGGTTTCTGAAATACACATACCCCCTAACTGGTGTATTTCAAAATGGCGGGTTTCATGAAAATGGTGGATTTCAAACATCATAACCACCATTAAACCCGCCATTTATGCATCATCATCCATCCACCATGATGGCATGCAAAACACCCATCCACACCTCCACATCAGCCAATCCATCCCAATCTCATCTCCATTGCTTTACACACACCTCATCCCCTTTTCCTGGACTGCCAATTCTTCTTCCACAACCCTCAAAGGTTATACAAAGATTTGAGTCCCTTCTTGATCCTCACCCCAATCTAAGTATATGATTGGGAGGGAACAAGATGGGAGGAGATTATTTGGCAAACAACCTAGCTAAGAAGGCCCTGATTGGTAACAATCTTGTGGTGATTGTCTTTAATAATTTGGGACAAGACTATTGGTTTGATTGTCTCAAGAGTAAATTTAACTTTATCACCATCATCATTGAACCCAATATACCAATCAACTCAAGCTTAAACCTTCATGCTGGAGCCCAAAAGGAGCTCAAGTTCTTCAAGATTTGTCTTCAGAGGAGACCAGGTTTACCTAAGATCGGTGGTCCAATTGCTGAGAACTTTCAGATGATCTCCAACTTGTGCATCTCAGAGTTTGTCAGGAGGTTATCCTTACACTCCAACACCTTCTCCCACATCTACCTAGCCTGTGTGGGTACTGAGACTCAAAGGACAAGTACCACTCATTTGGCGTCAGCTTGCTACTTTGTACAGAGCAACCTGTCATAGCAACACAAAACTATAAAAAATAAGAATATCTAAATTAACAAAAGAAGGAGTGAGAAATCCATAAATATTATTGAAGAAATGGATTCCTCACCCAAAATTAGGTAGGGTCACTCACTGACCCCACCCTTGAAATCCAAGTCCTTACATTTTTAAAATAATTAAAAAGAAAAGTACTAAAAATTACAACACCAGTATGGCACCTTTTTGCCATTTTAACATTTCACACGTGTTGTCACGTATAGGGTTTACAACTAAAATTCACTCAGAATTGAGGTGTTGTGTATATTTTAGGAGTTACACGCAGAAATGTGTTATGTCACAATTCCCGCGTGCAGCCCCACATCATTTCATACCCCTACGTACTCATAGTAGCAGTTTCCCGCGTACTAGAGAACCGCGCGCAGCTAATTCTGCCACGCAGGCAGCGGATCCCACCCTGCGCGCATCTGAACTGACTGATCCCTGTGTCTGGATCCATTGTGACTAATCTGACAACCAGGTACCGCTCAAAAGAGCTACAACCTAATTAGGGTTGCCTGGCATATGTAACAAGTTGAAATATGCATTATTAATAATCCAAAAAGATCAAAACTTAATTAAAATTAATAAAAATTAAGTTTAGAACATTTTTTAATAATAAAATAAAGATCAAGGATTACCACGTAAATCATTGACTCTGATCTTTGAAGACCACAAAACACTACAAGGAGTTTTCATAAAAATTATTAAAAATTATCTACGTGATACAAAGATGATGGAAAATCAGTAAACGTCCACATCTGTCCACTTCAAAGCAATACTTTTAGTACAAATGAAGGATGAGTGCAGAATCATCAAATTTACGCCATAATAGATTAACAGATCCTGTGGCTTAAATAGTACAGCAATCCAGCAGATCTAAGGTCAGCTGATTACCAGCACCAAGTGGACGTGCTAATCTTGCTCTGACTGGCTTGCCAGCCTCAGAGCATGAGCAGAATTCTCTCTACGCGCCCTGATAAGCTCAAAAACACCCCAAAAAGGTATTTATACAGACCTCTTTGGATCCATTATTCCATCATCAGTTTACCAGGAATTATTATTATTAATCAGACACCGTGTAATTGTTAGTCAAGTGCTTATGAAAAATCTAAGAAATTGGTTTATGACCAAGTCTGTAGTATTATTATTTATTTATTAAAACCAATAAACCCTTGAAGTTTAGTCAAGAAATCCACCCCATCTGCTCTGAAACCCTTCCTATTATTGCAGGATTTTTGTGGTAAAGTGCTCAGAGTGAGTGTTTCCCTTCCTGTCTTGGCCATTGCGCTATTATGCCTGGACATTAGTGGAATAAGCCCTTTCTAAGTCACCAATCTTCATTCCAAGGTTCTTAAACTGCCTAAGGAGGCCCCTTGGAGAGAGGTTTCTTTGTCTGTAAAGACCCCCAGTAGTATAATACTGTGGCCCCTCTTTTATATACATATTCAGAAACTTTTATTACCAAACCAATTAAAACTTGCAACTGCTCTTATTATATCATTTATTTGAGCCTCTAAGCTTTATTTTTGGAATTATTATTATTATTATTCCAGTATTTTTATCACTCTCTGTAGCTAAAGGACTGCAAGGTTCCTGGTATCAGAGAGCTGAAAACTGGGGGTCTGGCTAGGAAATATCCTTAAATAATTAATATTTGATTATTTATTCCTTGGACCAGTCTATTTTTTTTAAAAAATAAGTTAAAATAATTATAAATTTTTTTTTTGATCCTTTGTTCCTCTAGTGGATCTTAAGACCAACAGAGAATTGATCAATTATTATTTCAACCTTCTTAAAAAGAAAAAAGAAGAAAAACTCTGTAACTTTGTCCCTTTCATTATAACTACTGAGCAAAAACAAGAGAAATTTCTTTCTCATAAACAGCATGTTATAAAGGACAAAGAACTTGAGATTGAAAGAATTATAAATTTCAATTCTTTATTAAGGAAACATAAGGAGTGGACAATCTATCAAAGGAAGCTTTATATTTATAAAATAAATAATCCTGAAGATAAAGAAAAATCCAAAACTAATAAAAGTGATTATTTTTCTAAAAACATCATCTTGCCACGTAAAAACACAAAAAAAATATTAAAATTATATTTTTTTGTCTTTATCCATCTCAGTGGATTTGGTTTTTGGTGATCTCATTGACCAGGACCTCTTAGAGGACATCCCAGACAGTGTAACCTTGGACTTACCCTTGGATTTATCCCAGGATCTGATTGGAACTCACTCAGACCCTGTTGGAATACCCCCCAAGGACAGTTGTGATCCCAACCAAGTGTTGGTACCCTTGAATTTAACTTTAAGTGAGTTAAAATATATATAAAAAATTTTTAAAAATATAAATACACAAAAAATATTATTTTTTTATATTTTTAAGTCTTTTCTCAAACATTTTGACAAAAGACTTACTCATTTTTTTGGTGCTATGTATCAAAACAGGCGCAACACCCCCGCAACAGGTAGAGCCCCATTGTATGGATCTCTTCCCAGAGGAACCCATACGCGCAAGGACTCCAGTTGCAAGAGCAATGAGGGGGCTTGAACCCGTGACCATAGCGTCACACGGGACAACAACGGCGACAACCACGGCTGCCAAATTGACCAACAGACCATTGGAGAAGAATCCTCTTCCCAATGTGTTATCCCAGGAGGATACTGGTCCTCCTATGTCACCCCAGCTGGACTCAACCAAGGAGGAAAGATTCAAGGTTTTAGTGAAAGAGCACGTGAGCTATTGGGAAAAATTCAAACTGGCTCAGACCCAGGAGGATCAGACAGGTATGAGAAGAGCTATTTCTCTGGAAAAGAAATCTAAGATTTCTCTGCAAAAGTTGATCCCAAAGAAAAAGGTAGAAGGCTACGTGCAGAACTAGAATCCTTGGGATCAGTTAGCTTCCTTAAAGGGAAAGGACCCCAAAAAGAAGAGGTCCTCAGCCCATCAGAAGTTAAGGAACCCAAATGATTGGGACAGCATAATATCCCTAGCCCAGAAGTGGAAAAAGGTGTACCACAATTAGATGTAGAAGCTCTTAATAGCTTTTCTGTAAATGTGTCTCACAATTTTACTGTTATCAGCCAGTGTTTTGACAAAGTTTATCAACAGTTGGAAAAATTGAGTCCGAGTATTTTCAGAGTGATTGATACCCAGTCTCAGACTATGAGAATTGATGAGTTAGAAATACAAAAAATCAAGGATAGTATAAAATCTAGTAAGTTGGAACTGATGAAACATATTGATGATAAAAAATCAATTATTCAGGAAGATATTCTTGAAACCATGAACCAGCTTAAGTAAGAAGTTAAGAAAACTAGTCCTACTCCTTCAGTTCACCTGATTAACAAAATTGATTTAATAAACAACAAACTTGATTTGGAGTTAGGTATGATTAAGAATGATCTCAGAGATCTTAAAGTCAATTCTACTAACTACCCAGTCATTGAACTGGAAGAAACTAGACCTGCTAGGTTCACCATTACTACTAGTGTTCCTGCCAGAACTAGGAAAACTAGGGATGAATCTTTTAGGCCCAGTCCTACTCCTGAAATAGAAAAGGCTTTGAAGTTACTTCCACCCATTACTGAATGGCCTAAATTCTCCAGAGAAGGAGAATACAACCATGTCAGTTTCATTAAATTTATTGATTATACCCTTCCTTCTTATGAACTCCCTCATAAAATAGTTGTGATAAGATTGCCCCGACTATTTGAAGGAATGGCTCTTGATTGGTTTATCAATAAAAGGGAAGAAGTTGGATCTTTATCCTGGAGTTCTTGGAAAGAATTGATCAAAGTACAATTTTGGTACTAGGATTTGGAAAAGAAAGATGATGAAAACTTTTGAAACCTCCCAGTTTGATCCATCCAAGGACAAACCTCATAAGTTGTGCTTAGACCAGAAAAGGAGGTTAGACCGTTTTTACCCGGATGCTGATAAAGAAGAATTCCATCAAAGAATTCTCAACTTATGTCCTGGACAAATCAACCACAGTGAAAGGTGCAGGATTCCTATGGATTCTGATCTTTCTACCTTGATAGGTGTGTTGGAAGAGACTATTGATATGAATGGTCTAGATAAGAGAGTCAACAGACTCCCCAGGGAAAAAAAATACTAGGAACAGGGAAGAGTACACTGCCAAAACTAAGGAATCCCCTGCTAATCCAACTACCTTGGAGGTCAAGAAGACTCCAGAGTTAAAGGAAAAAGTATGTTGGAACTGTAACCAAACAGGACCTGTAAAACATGATTGTCCTCTACCTAGGAAAAGGATTAATCCTATTGAAGGAGAAGGGTATGATAATCCTGACCCTCACTTAGATGATACTGATTGATCACTTTCTGAGTGTTATTTGATGATCACTAACCCCATTGATTTCATTGAAGGAATTATTGAGTCTTCTCTAGACATAAATTCTGTTAATGAGGATTCTAACTTACCTCAAAAATGGAATCCAAAAATGAAGATTCACCCCATCTCTGAGGCTAAGGACTTGACTCTAAAACCTTTTGCCGGTAAAAGTTACACTTCAGGCAAAACATGCTATGCTACTGGTTCAATTCAAGGTTCCCCTGTTAAGTTACTTCTAGACAGTGGAGCCTTTTGCTCTTTTGTTGGTTCAACTTATTTGGAGAAACAAGACCCAAACTGGAAACTGAACTTATTACCAGTACCTCAGGCTAAGTTCAGCAGTTGTAATTCTTCTCTTAATGCTGTTGGAGTATGGTCCTCTGATATCATACTCCCTCACTCTAAAGGATCACTCAAACTGAACATTGAATTTTTAGTGCTCCGAAATGGAGCATGTGATTACTTTATCCTTGGTAATGATTCTCTTTGCTTTTATGGTATAGATGTATTCCAAAGCAAGGGTAGATACTTCACCATAGGGGGAGACTGGAACAAGAGTTTTCAAATATGCCATGTCAATGCTCAAACTTCTGATTCAACTTATGAAAAACACTTAGAGAGTTTCAATCAGGAATACTTCTCTCAAGCAGCTTTGAATCCCCTGCTCAATAAAGAAAAAAGACGCGACCTCCTACAAGTATGCTTTGAAAATCAGAATGCTTTCTGTACCAAGGATCACCCCATTGGTAACATCAAAGGAAATGATATGATTCTGAATCTAACCATTAAGCCTCCTTACCCACTTAACCTCAGGAGACCTGCTTACCCTTCTAGTCCAAAATCTAGGGCCGCTCTGGAAACTCATATTCAAGAGTTGGTTGACCTGCAAGTCTTAAGGAAAGTAGGACACAATGAACAAGTAGACATCACTACTCCAGTAATTATAGCTTGGCATAATGATAAGTCAAGGACTTTTAGAGATTTCAGAATGCTGAACAACTACACCCAAGCTGATTATTATCCAATTACAAGGATTGACCATGCTCTACATAACCTGTAAAAATATAAGTACATCACTACCATGGACATGCTGAAAGGTTTTAACCAAATACCTATCAGCCCTGATAGCTTGAAATTCATGAGAATTATCTGTCATTTGGGAATTTATGTGTATCTAAGGATGCCTTTTGGTATAAAAAATGCTACTTCTCATTTTCAAAGGATGATGGACACAGTTCTAGGATTTTTCATCAGACAAGGATGGATGATGGTTTACATTGATGATGTTATCATTTACTCTGATGATTGGGATACCCACCTGGATAAAGTAAGATTAGTCCTCAAAACTATCTTTGCTGTGGGATTAAAAGTATCAATGAAAGAGTGTAACTTTGGTTATGGAGAACTGAAAGCCTTAGGACACGTTGTCTCTGGACTAACCTAAGCTGCTGACCAAAACAAGATAGCAGCAGTAATGAATAGGCCAATGCCTCAGAATAAAACTGAACTCCTATCTTTTATTAGCTTCTGCAGCCACTATAGGAAGTACTTACCAAAGTTTGCTCTTCTAACCAAGTGTCCGTATGAAATCTGCAACAACACCACCTTGTTTGAAATGAATCATGAAAGAGTTAAGAGTTATGAGGAACTCAAGATGGCCATAGCTTCAGCTCCAGTACTGATTCAGCCAGACTATTCTAAACCCTTCAAGCTCTATATAGATGCTAGTATGGAAGGGCTAGGAGCTGCATTACACCAGGAAGTCATAGAGGATGACAAACCTGTGGAAAAACCTATACTCTTCATATCCAGACAAGTTAAGGATACTGAGAAAAGGTATGGTGCAAGCCAAATGGAATGCCTTGCTTTAGTATGGGCTCTGGAGAAACTTCATTAATACTTGGAAGGCACCAAGTTCACAGTAATTACTGACTGCAATTATGTCAGGACTTTGATGAACATGAAGACCCCTAGTAGGCACATGTTAAGATGGCAGATAGCCATGCAACAGTACAGAGGTCAGATATCCATAGTTCACCAAGCTGGTTCTAAACACCAGAATGCTGATAGTTTGAGCAGGAATGCTTTACCCAATGACCCAAGTAACCCTGCTTATGATCCAGAGGATAATGATATCTTCCCTATCCTTAAAATTAACATGTTGAACGTTGAAGCTCCTATAATGGGAATCCACATTTGTGAATTGGATAAATCCTTTTTCAACTCAGTCACAAAATCTTACAATTCTGGCATGAAAACTCTGATCACCATTATGGAAAGTACTTCTCCACAATCTGAATTGATCAATAGCCTACCTGAACCCCTCTTGAAACCATACAAAGCCAGAAGGTTCACCATATGGGACGGTCTAGTATACTACAGGAATCAACATTAAAGTGTTATAGTATTAACTAAGGATGATCATATCAAACACGTCCTGGCTGAATGCCATGATAACTGCTCATCTGGTCATTTATCTGCTGATAGAACCTTAGATAAGGTCAAACAAACTGCTTGGTGGATCAATTGGAGAGACTCCACTATCCAGTATGTTACTAGTTGTGAAACTTGTCAGAAGTCCAACAGGACCACTGGGAAAAGGTTTGGTCTTCTGCAAAAGATTGCTGAACCCAAGAAAAGATGGGAGATCATCAACATGGACTTTGTAACTGGACTGCCACCAGGAGGAGCCTATTGCTACAACTTTGTCCTAGTCATTGTGGATAGGTTCTCCAAGAAAGCAAAGCTTCTACCTAATCACAAGGAAGACACTTCTATGGAATTTGCCCTATTATTTTGGAACAGACTCATTGCTGATGTTTGAGTTACCAACATAATTATCAGCAACAGAGATCTTAAATTCACCTCTGAGTTCTGGAGAAATCTTCATGAAATGCTGGGAACCACCTTAGCTTTCTCTAAAGCTTATCACCCTCAGATGGATGGCTTAGCTGAAAGAATGATTCAGACCCTGGAAGACATGCTCAGGAGATTCTGTGGCTTTGTTCTAGAATACAAGAATTCTGATGGTTATTGCCACAATTGGGTTAGCCTTTTACCTGCACTAGAGATGGCCTACAACAGTAGCAAGCACTCTACCACTAAGGAAGCACCCTAAATACTGGAAAGAGGATGGATTCCTAAATTACCCAAGGATAAAATTAATCACCAGCTAACAAATATTCACCCTAAATCACTTGATTTCAAAAACATGATAGATGTAGCCTATAAACATGCTGTTAAGTGTGTCCAGGATGCTGTGGAGTATAACCAACAAAGTTGGGATAAAACCCATAAGGAGCCTGATTTCAAGATTGGTGATCAAGTCTTGATCTCTACCACCAACTTCACCAACTTAGCTGGAAATAGAAAGCTTAGACAAGCTTTTGTTGGACCTTTCACCATTAATAAACTTCATGGTAAGAATGCTGTGGAAGTAATCCTTAATGATGAGCTTTCTAGAAAGCACCCAGTCTTCCCAGTAAGTCTCATCAAAAACTACCACCCAAGGAATGGAGAATATACTCCTTCACCTGAAATACCTGTTGCAGAAGAACCTGAAAAATAAAGAGGAAAAATTAGCAAGATCCTTAAAGATAAAAAAGAAAGGATCAATGGAAAAGATGTCAGACTCTACCTAGTTAGATAAAAGGGAGAATCAGCTGATAAGGATGAATGGTTACCTGAACACAATATCCCTGATGGACCCATACACCTAAGTAACTACAGAGCCAGTAGAAGGCATTGACCCAGAATTTTTTTCAGATATAGACATATCTTGGAGTGGGGGAATTTCAGCTTGCTACTATGTACAGAGCAACCTGTCATAGCAACACAAAACTATAAAAAATAAGAATATCTGAATTAACAAAAGAAGGAGTGAGAAATCCATAAAAATCATTAAAGAAATGGATTCCTCACCCAAAATTAGGTAGGGTCACTCACTGATCCCACCCTTGAAATCCAAGTCCTTACATTTTTAAAATAATTAAAAAGAAAAGTACTAAAAATTACAACACCAGTATGGAACCTTTTTGCCATTTTAACATTTCACATGTGTTGTCACGTATAGGGTTTACACCTAAAATTCACTCAGAATTGAGGTGTTGTGTATATTTTAGGAGTTACACGCAGAAATGTGTTATGTCACAATTCCCGCATGCAGCCCCGCATCATTACATACCCCTACATACTCATAGTAGCAGTTTCCCGCGTACTAGAGAGCCGCGCGCAGCTAATTCTGCCACGCAGGCAGCGGATCCCACCCTGCGCGCATCTGAACTGACTGATCCCTGTGTCTGGATCCATTGTGACTAATCTGACAACCAGGTACCGCTCAAAAGAGCTACAACCTAATTAGGGTTGCCTGGCATATGTAACAAGTTGAAATATGCATTATTAATAATCCAAAAAGATCAAAACTTAATTAAAATTAATAAAAATTAAGTTTAGAACATTTTTTAATAATAAAATAAAGATCAAGGATTACCACGTAAATCATTGACTATGATCTTTGAAGACCACAAAACACTACAAGGAGTTTTCATAAAAATTATTAAAAATTATCTACGTGATACAAAGATGATGGAAAATCAGTAAAATTACACATCTGTTCACTTTAAAGAAATAATAATAGTACAAATGAAGGATGAGTGCAGAATGATCAAATTTACGCCATAATAGATTAACAGATCCTGTGGCTTAAATAGTACAGCAATCCAGCAGATCTAAGGTCAGCTGATTACCAGCACCAAGTGGACGTGCTAATCTTCATCTGAATGGATTTCCAGCCTCAGCCCATGAGCAGAACTCTCTCTACGCGCCCTGAGAAGCTCAAAATCACTCCAAAAATGTATTTATACAGACCTCTTTGGATCCATTATTCCATCATCAGTTTACCAGGAATTATTATTATCAATCAGACACCCTGTCATTGTTAGTCAAGTTCTTATGAAGAATCTAAGCAAGTGATGTATGAACTAGTCTGTAGTATTATTATCTATTTCTTAAAATCAATCAACCCTTGAAGTTTAGTCAGGCAATCCACCCCATCTGCTCTGAAACCCTTCCTATTATTGCAGGATTTTTGTGCTAAATTTCTCAGAGTGAGTGTTTCCCTTCCTGTCTTGGCCATTGTGCTGTTATGCCCGGCCATTAGTGGAATAAGCCCTTTCTAAGGCACCCATCTTCATTCCAAGGTTCTTAAACTGCCTAAGGAGGCCCCATGAAGAGAGGTCGCTTTGTCTGTAAAGACCCCCAGTAGTATAATACTGTGGCCCCTCTTTTATATACAGATTGAAAACCTTTTATTAACAAACCAATTAAAACTTGCAACTGCTCTTATTATATTATTTATTTGAGCCTCTAAGCTTTATTTTTGGAATTATTATTATTATTATTATTCCAGTATTTTTATCACTCTCTGTAGCTAAAGGACTGCAAGTTTCCTGGTATCAGAGAGCTGACATTTGGGCTCTCAACCTCTGGTTGGTGATCATCAACTCTTATAAGCCCCACCAGCCCACAATCATCATTCTTGAAGAAAGTTTGAGTACGTGAGTAATTGGCAAGCAAGGTTGAGGGAGATCAAACAATTGAAGGATTGGATCCAAAAGCTCAAGATTCCCTTGGTGATGTCAAATTCAATGATTTTTCATGCTCATCATTCAACTGATGAATCAAGTAGGTCTTTGCAACCCCATCTCCTACTCACTCTTGTCCATCAATCTTATATATCCCTGCAAGAGAATGTAAAGCTCTTTGAGGATTCAACTCTGAGATGGTTTTTTTCATGATTTTCTCTTGCCCCCTCTTACAACCCCCTTAACATTAACAAAGACCAATCCAATTCAGATCAACTGCAAACCAATTGGTGATGGTGGTAGTGGTAGTCAACCACATGCAGTGATGACCAAAAGTCAATCTACTGTCATCAAGAGAACTGAAAACTCATCTGGTGGTGGTCATCATCATTGATACCCAAACCTTGGAGCAACAGTGTCCTCATCTCACTCCCTCCCACCATCAACCCAACCTTCTTCCAATCCAATCACCACCTTCACAACCAGTTCTTTGAGCCATCCGGTTCAGAAAATGGGTTTGAGCTTGAGGATTAGTACAAATAAAAGTAAAATTACAACAACTACTGCTACTAGTCAACCCCACCACTACCCTCAAATTGGTTTGGGTCATCTTTGCATGAGCACAATGATCCCAACAAGCTCAAGTACTCAGGAAGTCAATCATCCAAGCCTCAGTCAGCCATTCAACGTCAACCAAGTTGTTTGGAACTTTGACTTTAGCGCCTGGACCAATTAATCTTTCCTTTCCCCTTGTTCTTCTCTCCAAACTCCCCCCCCTGCTTTTTTTTTTTTTTTTTTTTTTTTTTTTTTTTTTTTTTTTTTTTTTTTTTTTTTTTTTTTTTTTTTTTTTTTTTTTTTTTTTTGCACGCAGGGAATGGAATTGATTGACCGCGTTCTCTTCAGTCCATCATCCCAGGAGATAGAAAGTGATGAGGGGAGGTCCATTTCACCATCACTCACATCCATTGTTTGGGATACATGTATATATCTTTTTCCTACTTGTCTTTTCTCTTTTTTTAGAATTTTGGGATGGTCAGCTGTTGGGTTGGGTGGTGGTGGTTTGAGTTGATGAGACCTCAATCTCAATTGGTTTTTTTTCAGTTTTTTTTTTGTATTTAAGTGTAGTTTGAATCATCCAATTGATCTCAATGGTTGTTGTTTATTTCAAGACAGTGAGAGAGAAGAGAGATGATCAGATCACTCTGGTTCCCTTAGCCCCCCAGTTTGCGTCCAGCTTCTGAGCATGTGCAACTTGATTGGTCTGGCCATGATTTGATTTTGTTCAGCATGACCAACAAGAGAAAGAAAGAGAGAAGACCCCATCTTTTTGAGCTTACGTACCTACTTTGATCTTCTACACGGATGAAAAGCTGAAGACTTGAGGATGAAGAAGTGTTTTGGGAGTCTGGGATAGGCACACATGGCCACATGTTTTTTTTTTTTTTTTTTTTTTTTTTTTTTTTTTTTTTTTGCATTGCATTGCATTGGATTGCATCAGATTGGATTGCAGGATGTTGATTGTAATGACACCATGGGTGGTGATGATGATGAAGATGGTGGATCAGAAAACATTGCAGTAAGCCCTTAAGACAGTCTTACCAACCCACCCCTGGGACAGACCACACCCTTGAAAGCGCCAATTCCATTGTGATAGTAAGCTGGATGTGATGAAAGAAATAAACGGATGAGAGCAATGAAGTGAGAAGGATATTCATCCAATGAGAGTTAACTGGATGTGATGAAAGCAATGAAGTGATAAGGATACTGATCCAATGAGAGTTAGCTGGATGTGATGAAAGCAATAAATGGATGAGAGTAATGAACTGATCAGGTTAGTGATCCAATGAGAGTTTGCTGGATGTGATGAAAGCAATAAAGTGATGAGAGTGATGAATTGATGAGGATAGTGATGAATAGATGAAGAGCAATTAATCAAATTTTGTTCCATTGAGCTCGGAGGTAGAAGGAGGTGGGAAGCCAGGGGTGGATGATGTGGACAGGTGGCGGAAGCCTTTAAATACTTTATTTGAAAAAAACCTACTTATTTCATGTTAAATTTGACATTTCCAATGTGAAATAAGTGGTTTTTTTTGATTTTAATCGCGGGTTTGAAATGGCGGATTTGGGTTGAAACCCCCCATTAAAAAATGGCGGGTTTGGTTAACTTTGATGCACCCTAATATTGTGGATATCCAAGGTACAATCATCAATATTTTCCCCTTTTTATTTTCCTGTAAATTGAATTTATTTCTTTTGTGGATGAATGACATTCCATTGAATTGATAATTAATGAGGAGGAAATTTTCTTCTAGAAAACAAAATTCCAATTCAACCTTCTGATAAAATGTGGAAAGAATATAATCCCAGGAGGGTTTTTAATCACTGGGAAATATAAAATGAGGAGTGCTTGAATATGTGGAAAAAATCAAATCCCCATTTAAAGCAGGGTGTTATTGATTCGGAATTAATGGATTTGTCTTTTTTTGATATGATTATTTTTTTAGTAAAATGATTTGGTTTTAATTTCATTTGATTGAAATCATTCTTAATAATTTTTTTTTTGGAAAAGTTACAATAAAAAAACAATGCACCTTGTTCAAAACAATTCCAGAAATATTTACATACTTGGAAAAGTCCTATTTGATAAGTTATATTTTTATTTATAATTCATCTTTAAGAATATGTATTTTGATGAAATTAGCTTGGAAGAAAATTTACACATTTTTACCAGTGGGATGTAAAAAGGTGTTTAAACACTGGAAATATCAATTAGGGAAATGTTAAATTCAGGGCTCATTGAGTCGTTTACACGGCTCAATGGGCCTTGTGGCACCCTACACGACTCAAATGAGCCGTGTGGCATTCTACACGACACAAATGGGCCGTGTGGCATGCTATAAAACTCAAATCGGCCGTGTGGCAAGCTACATGGTTCAAATAGGCCGTGTGGCATGCTACACGTCCCATTTCAGTTGTGTGGCACGCTAAAAAACTAAAATCAAGTTTTGTAGCCTCCAATAAATAATCAATAATGAATAATAAATTATAAATCATAAATAATAAATTATAAATTATAAATAATAAATAATAAATAATGAATTATAAATTATATATGATAAATAATAAATAGTAAATCATAAATAATAAATAATAAATAATAAATAATAATAAATTATAAATTATAAATTATATGAAGTAGTGTATGGGCGCTCACGCGTTGAGGGGCCCTATACAACTCCCACAGGTCGTGTAGGACCCTACAAAACTCCCACAGGTTGTGTGGAGCCCTCCACAACTCCCACAGGCCGTGTGGGGCCCTACATGGCTCCCACACAACTGGAGCCGTGAATTTAACATTACCCTATCAATTATTATTCAAAGAAATATATTTTTCATATTTTTCATATTTTTTTTTTTTTTTACTTGATGAAGATTTTGTTAGAATATTTGAGTGTAATTTAATTTTCCCCATGAAATAAATAAATGTAGTATCTCTCTATTTTTTATCATGTTTGGTAGAAAGGTATTTGCATTCCATCAGAAATGTTGGATTTTCTTCCAAGCAATATGTTTCCTGTATTTTTTGTAATTATTTTTTTATTTGATGATATTTTGTTTAAATTATTTGGAACTATTTTGATTATCCTCATAAAATATATATATTCATCATTTTTCCATGTTTTTTTGTTTTTGGTACACATTTATTTAAATTCCACTAAAAATATTCCATTTTTTGGAAAGAAAATGAATTCTTATGATTTTTATCTTTTATATTGTACTTCATGAAGGTTTCTTTTTCAAATTGGAGCTCATATTTTAATTCCTAGGAAAAAAATCAATTTTTATGGAATTTTTATGAAGTAAATTAAATTAATTGGTGTCAATATTTGGATTTTACCAAACTTTTTACCCTAGGGAGACCCCAAAGGAGGTCCGTAGGCCTTATTCTAGCCTCCCAGGTCCTTAATGAATGTTTGCAGGCCTTGGGGGACCCAAAATCCCCTCAAAAGGAATTTTATCAAACCCCAGGCACTCCTGTAAAACTTAAAAAGGTGCACCAAACCTTAATTGTCCATATTCACAAATTTTTGTTATTGGCACATTTTTTTAAGGTTTACATGCCTTCCTGGTATGTTTGAAGGCCTTGGTAATATTGTGGATTTGCTTGAGATTTGTACATATTCTGGAAATAATGTGGATCTTGATACAAAGAAAATTTTGTGGTTTAGCAAGGGGTATCATATGAGGGAGCATATTTTCTACTGAAATAACTCCTCAAAGTAATTTAGTAATGGGATTCAGAGTTTGGGAATGTTGGCTGAGGTGGATGATGAACATCTTCTTAAATATTGGAGAGATTTTAAGCTGGATAATTGGTAAAACTGCAATGACCAAAGGAATTTTTTTATGAAAAGTGATTGATTTAAAAAACTATTAATTCCAATTTCTTAAGATAGAGAACTCATTCTCTTCATTTGATCATAATATGAATTGGATTTTTTAGTGTTGTTCATTTTTTAATATGTTAATATTTGAGTATTTGGGTGGTCAAAAGGGCTGTAGTGAGAGAATAATGATGAAAATCTGGATTTTGAGGGTGGAGAAAAAATAAGTTCAGAGTTCCCTGTTACTCTTTGTTGGAGGTAATCCTTGTGAAGGAAATTATAAATGTTCAAAATTAAGTTCAAAAATTAATATTCTTATCAAAATTTATGTACATGAAATGTTTGAAAAAAAATGAAACAAACAATGATCAAACTCTAGATCATGAAACAAAATTTGATTTTAATTGTTTAGAATGAATCTAAAATATAAGCAAAGAAATTCCATATTTAAACTTATAAAACTAAAAACCAAAAAAAAATCCCAAAAGGTATCAAAAATGATCAAACTGAAAAATGATAATAATAATAAATTATACAAAAAAAAAAAAAAAAATTAAAATAGTGGGAAGGAATAGCACAACCTCAGCCAAGTATGGGTGAGTTTGAAGGTTGCAGGAACCCAAAAAATTATATCAATTTTTTTTTTTTTTTTTTAAAAAAGAAATAATAAAAAGTGATAAAAGAATTTAAAAAAAATATTAATATATATGAAATTTATACAAAAAAATAAGAAAAAATGAAAATGGAATAGGGGGAGGACCGCCAGAATCCCAGCTAATTATGGGTTATATTGAAACCTGCAGGTCCCAAACAAATTCAATTTATTTTGTTTTATTATAAGAAAAAAATAAATAAAAAATACAAAAATAAAAAAACCATGGGTATTTATTTTCTCACAGGAACTATTCTTTAACTCACAGATGGTATACATCTGTGATCCTTCAGTCCCACACAAAAAAAGCCTTTATTACATGGATGTTGAAGAAGTCAATTTTTTGAAAATTTGACCCCAGAGCCATGTAGTAGGGTGTCTTAAACCCTTAAAATATTTTTTTAAAATCTTGGAATGATTACAACACTTTCAAGAAATCATTCAAAAAATCAAGAAAAAAAGAAAAAAATCACAGCATTTTTGGAACCTTTTCTTTGCCTCTTTAAATATTTTTTTTGGTGATAGAAAGTTAAAAAATCAATCAAAGATCTTTCAAATTTTGTTTTTAGAGTTTTTGGATGTATTCCTTGCCTCCGAAAATTGAATCAAATGTAAAAACACTTCAAAATAACACATCCTTGTAATTTTGTTTTTTACATTGGGCCTCAAAGTTTCTCTTAATTTTCTTTTTAAAAAAATTTAAAAATAAATAAATAGATGAATCTTGAAATTGTTGTGACTCATAATTACAGTTTTTAACTCACAAAGTATTCATCACAGTGAAAATAATTGGAAGTAGAATGGGTTTTCCACATTTTTGATTCTCCTTTTTGTTATTCTTTGATAAATAAAACAAAAAAATATTGTAGAAAACCTTATATCAGTATTATGAGTTTGATTTTTATTCTTGGCTTTTTTGGAGGGAAAAAAATCTCATTGCCAAGCTTTAAATTTTTCTGAACAGTTTTTTTCCAAGATTTGGAATTCTTTCTCAAAAAAGGTTTCCAAAGTGAATCTAATTTAAGGGTAGGCCAGGGGTCAGAATTAAACTTGAATGAAACTATATGTTTGAATTCTTCTAAAAGAATAAAGCAAATAGGAGAAGATTGGGAATTTTGATTGGGTGGTTAATTAAGAGGAAGATAAGTGCAAGGCATTAAGGAAGAAAATAGAACCACTGAAAAGTTGTATTTTTTAGCAAGAAGGAAACCATGGAATGGAAATTTCATCCACATATTTATTCAAGCTGGGTCAGAAACATGGTTCATTTTCCTTCTTACTTCTTGAAACATTCAACCCCAGGTTTGATGCATTGATTTTTGTTCATTGAAGATTAGGTTGGAATTCAGCTCTTTGGAAATTTCTTTCCTTATTTCAATCCAGTATTCAGATTTACTTCCAAAAAAAAAACATATGCTTCTCTTAATCCAGTTTTAATTCCCTGTGAAATCTTCAACATGGGATATATGTGGAATAGCTGTTGGAGGGGAAATGAAGTCTTTATATTGGAGCTAAAATCAAAAAGCACAAGTTTTTATAAAAAAACATGTTTAAAAGATTGAAATCAATTGTTCAATTAAAAATTGGTAAAAAATTCCAGAAGAAGAATAAGATAATTTACAGGAAAACTAGAGAAAAAAATCCAAAGAAAATCAGAAAACATGAGACATTATCAAATGTAGTAACTTTATCACTTATTATTGTTGCCATTTGTTCTAATATTTTCTTTCTGAGAGGATTTTAAGGATCTAAAATTCTAATTTTCTTGATTTTGTCTCTTGTTTCTTGCAAAAGGATTGTATTCAGGAGAATAAACCTGCTTGTTCACAATTTTTTCAGACCCCTGAGACATAGTTAAATGCAAACATTAATAAACAACAACAGAAGAAAAAATTAAAAAAATTAAATGAAAATGAAACCTTACTGTCTTAATAACATCCAAATATATGCGCTCTTCATATTCTGAGTATTTTTTGTGCAGTCTGAAAATGATCAGAAGTTACAAAAATGAAAAGGAATTATTAAAGAAAATCAGTGATCAGTTCATATTTAGAAAAAATGAGTATATATATAAATTAAATTCTTCTTCTGATTTCTCCTTCTTCTTTCTCTTCCTATTTTCATTTTTGGCCTTCCAATTTATTGAAAACTGAATAAATACATAAGAATTTTTAATTAAAAAAGTTTATTGTTTTTTTTTTTTTAAAAAAAATGATTATTGACCATTAAATTTTCTGTAAATGTCTTCCTTGGCCTTCCTCTCCTCTTGGGTTGTTCTAAATATTAAAAAAATATGGATCACTTTTACTTGAGTAATTAAAAATATTTTTGAGATCATTGGCTGCGCCTTTGGGCCTTTGCCTCACTTTAGATATTTGAGTAGAACTTGGCTCTTGAATCAGAACAAGTTGATATTTCTGTCACAAGGGCTGCTGGTGTGCAAGAATTTCTTGGCATAGGAGCACTCTAATCAAAGCAGATTTAGGAAAAATTTGGCTGATACATTTCTTCAGGGAGCAGGGCAAGTGATATAGTAAGAATAAGAGTGCTTGGATGTCAATTTCTGGGATGGAATTCCTATTAAGAGTTAGTAAACTGATTTCTTGAGGGGAATAAATCAGGAAAGGATTATAGGGGTCCAATTTATATAGACAATGTTTTGACAGCTAGGTAGAAGGTATTCTTCAAGGGGTAAGTTCTAAATAGAAGTACAAAGGGCCAAGGAGTTAATGCTACATGTTTAGTAACCAGATAAGTCAAAAAAACAGAGAGGCATCAACCTGTAAGTACTAATACATTGAGATAGGTTATCTACTACATTGGGTAAAAATCTCAGGCCTTGGATGTCTAATTTTGTAGTGTAAAGTTGAAGGATGTACAGTTTACATGGGAGTAATGGCACTATGTACTAAGTAAGAGAAAGTATGTGATACAATCTTTGTTATATTTATTACCTAAACAAGGGCCACTGACAGAAAAAAAAACCAAAATTGAATGCAAGAACAAAGTGGAATAATACAGGAAAGATGACAGCAACCAACGTTGACTCTCAGGAATGCTAGCTCAGGAATTTTCTTGGAAAGCAGGCATTTGGATCACTTGAGTTCTGTTGAAAGGTTGTGAGGGTCAGTGGAGAACAGGTTGATAAATGTGAAAGGAAAACAGATATTAAGAGATAAGAAAGGAGAAGAGCATACAAGGCAGAAAAGACTGCAGACCTCAGACAATGATCTGAGAGGCTGAGTATGAGTTTCAGCAGAGTTTCTTCTGTGCTGAAAGAGATTAGAAATTAGTTAGTAAGTATGTTACTTGAGATCAAACCAAAGTCTTTTGTACCGGAAGAGTAAATCATTCTGGGAGTTGGGAATTGAGTTGAATGATGGTTTAGAATGAGGAATTGGCAAGTGGGATTGGTTTCTGATATCTTGTTAATTGTTCCTGCCAGATTGATCTTTATTGTTGGCTTGAATTGCAGGAATGAGTAAGGAATGAGGGAGTTCAAACTCCAATTGGAGTGTATGCAGCGCATTAGGCTCTATGCATGGGTGAGATGTTGGGAGAGAACCTGCCAAGATGATCAACAGCCCTCCTTGGTTTGATATTGATTCAGGTGGAGAAATGAGCAAAAATTCAAATTATGGAGTCTGATTGTGCAGCCTTATTCAAGGCATTGGAAGTGATTTCTTTCAAAGCAATAAGTTGAAGTTCAATCAATCCATTCTCTCGGTCTTTGCAGAGTCCCTTTGTCTTTAAGTCAATGAAATTTGTTTTTGAGTTGGTCCTGAATTTTGTGGTCTTGTATTCTAAGCCTTTGTTGTTGATTAGGTGAATGTTTTGGGTTGGTTAGTTTTCAAACCTCCAGAATTTGTTGATTAGGTGTCTGGTCCATTGAAATTCAAGTTGCCCATTGTTGAGGGCTTTGCATTTGGCCTTGGTAGAGGAGTAAGTTATATTGCGCTGCTTACAACTGGACCAGTAGAGAGGAGCGCCAAAAAGTAGGCAAAGTATACCAGTTTGAGTCATGCAAGAAGTTGGATCATCCCCCCAGGTGGCATCACTGTAACACACAAGATTTGGGCAATTGTTTTTCTTTGAGATTTTTAGTTTCAAATCTTTGGTTGCATTTAGATAGTGCCAGGTTCTGATGATTTTGTTCAAGTGTGTTATAACAGGTTTTTCAGAGAATCAAGCCAGACTAGAGAAAGAAAATGAAATTTTGGGCCAACCTAGGTTGGATATATGGTTCAGTTTGCCTATTTGGGATTGATAGTTGATACCAAGTGCCAGGAATGATGAGTGGTCTTCTTCAGAGGCCATTGTCAGTTGGTTTCCTGACATGCGGGGAGTGGAGATGGGCCTTGCATTTTCCATTCCAAGCGCCTCTAGCCCCTTGTTGATTTTTAAGGGCAGAGAGAGCAAGATGGAAGTGGAATCTTGGTCAACCTTTATTCTTAGAATTGTGTTTGGTAGGTGACTGGCTGAGTTGGGAAAATTCTTGAGGAACAGTTTTTCAAATTTCTCCGCACAACCCATGACTAGTAGATCATCTACATGGAAGAAAAGTGAATAAAAATTAGATTGATGATGGTATAGACAGGGGTCAGTGTTGGAGGTTCAATTGCATGGATTTGGGAGGACATTTTCCAAACTCCCAATTCCAGCTTCAGCCAATCCTCTGGACAATGGTATCCTTTCTCCAGCTCCTCCAAGAGCTTCTCTGTCCCTAGCTCCTCCTTTTTTCAGACTTTTTGCTCATTGTGTGATTGTTCAATAACCTCAACCAGGCTATGTGTTATATTCTACATTGTAAAATCCAAGGATGATTCCCATTCCTGAAATTGTGGACAAGGACAAGAGCATAGAGTCAGGTTTTGATTCCAGGATCCTGATTAAACTCAAATTTACTACTGTTGGAACCCAGGAAGAAGCTCCTCAACCATCTGCTTCTACTGAGATTCCTGTAACTCATAGTCAAAATCTACCTCAACCTCTTTCTGTGGATCATATCCTCCCATCTCATCTAAAAACAATGAATTAAGCTTTGGCTAAAACATCCAATCCTCAAAAAACCAGTAATTACCACTCTGTAAAATTAAAATCTACATTGATGATTTAGCCTGATAAATTTAAAAGAAATATCCCACTAGGCTCAGACCCTTTGTCCAAGCTTGTGAAATAATCTTTGCAAGCAACAAAGGAACTTTCCATGTGGACCAAACGAAGGTTTTATTTTTAGTATGTTAATTATCCGGGAATTAAATCTGTTGTATCCAACCCTACCTGGCTCAAATTTCCAGCCATTATCCCTCCTTTCTACTCAACCCTTTGTTTCAATTCACAGAGAAACTTCATAAACTCTTTGGCAACAGACTCAAAGTATCCAAATCTGAGAAAGAACTTTTAAGCTTTCAAATGAAGTAATCTGAATATTCTTCCACCCACATTGCAGAATTTTGATCCCTTATGAAAAAGCTTTATGGCTGGAGGTGTAGGGCCTTCTATTTCCATTTTTTCCAAAGCCTCCCTTCTCAAATCCCACATCAACTAGAAAGTTATGATTTTTGTTTGGAAACTCTTCAAGACCTTATGGATGTAGTCTTAGACTATGACACACAGAACCAAAAAAAAATCAAGCAGAATTATTCCCATTCAAACCATTCTAAGAAAAAAGGCATCTCTCAATCTCAGGCCAGCTCAACTCAGTCTGAAAAGGCCAAGAAGAAAGAAAAAGATGCAAATAATCAAGCTTCCTCCACCAAAACTACCTTTGACCTAGGTCCTGATGGCAAGCTCAAGGCATGAAGAGAAGGCAAGAACAGAGGAGGAGGTGTTATGTATGCATTCTTGTGGGAAGCACATGAAGGAAAACTGTAAAAAGAAGACTGTAAAAAATGTTCCTTCCAACTCCAACTATTCTAATCCTTTGAACAAGCCAAAAAAAAATTAGGTGGAAAGTCTGTTGTACTCCAGGACTATCACCCAATTGATGTTAGGTTAAAAAGGATCTAAAAAGATTAATCTGACCCACTTTCCAAAGGCTTAAGTTTCATTCTTCTTAATCAGAACTTGAGTTATAGTTTTTTGAGTGATTCAGGTGCTACTCAATCTTTAATGGCTAATACCATGGTTATAAATTTTTCATTGAAGCCCATTGCTCTGGGAAAGCCTATTCCTCTCTTCAATTTAAGTCCTGTAAATTTTCCCTCTAAACTAATTAACCACAATTTGAACTTGGTGATCTCACTTATTTCTTTTTCTAGCTTTGAATGGGAATTACTTCTAGTAAATGCACAATTCTATGAAGACATTATTCTGGGAATCAAATTTCTTCTTCACTGGAATCCAGAGGTGAACTGGAGGATGGTACTGATCGCTACAAGATTCCAGCAAACCAATTAACTTTTCTCCAAATTTTTTGAACTCAACAGGGCCAACCTACCTTCAACTGGTTTCTCCTCAACTCTGCCTTTGAAGCTGCAGCCCAATGCATTCCCTCCAAATTCAAAACCTTTTCATCCCCAACACAGAATACAATTCCCTTAAAATTCAAAAATAGGCCACCTTTCTTGGATATTCACTGACCCCTTTAATAGTTCTTTGGAGGAAAAATCTAGGGATTTGCTCTTGCATATCATGCAATCAGTTACTTCTTCTAAAATTTCTTTCACTCCCCATGAAGATATTTCAGCTGACTGGGATGAGTTTGATATTGATGAAGACCCTGAAAAATTAGAAACTGTGTTGGAAAAGGTTCCTGCTGACTACCATTCCTTTCTAGATGTTTTCTGAAAGTTTAAAGCAGATCAACTTCCTCCTCACTGCGCTTAAAATAAAAACATAAAACTGGAAAGTCAATTTCCTCCAGTTGCGAAAATATATTTGCTATCTCAAATTGAAAATTCAACCATACAATCCTACATAGAAGACAATTTAGAGAAAGTTTTCATCTGATCAAGCACTTCAAGCACTGGAGAACCTGTTCTTTTTGTCAAAAATAAGGATTGGGTTTGCAATTATGTGCTTATTATTTACAGCTTAGAGCTTTTACCAGGAAGAACCAATATTCCCTTCCTCCCATGAATTTCTTACTTAATTTCTTTTCACATTCTTCTATCTTCACCAAAATTGACTTCAGAGGTTCTTACAATCTTTTGCTCATAAAGGAAGGAGATAAACACTTAACAGAATTCAGGTCTCAGTTTGGAAGCTATGAATAATTGCTTATGCCTTTTGGCCTGGCTAATGCACCAGCCTTTTTCCACAATCACATCAATGATATCCTTGCTGATATCCTTAAAATTTATGTGGTGGTTGAACTTTAAAATATCCTTATCTTCTCCAAGAACTTACAGGAACACCTCAACCATGTGTGTGAAGTACCAAACAGACTGAGGAAGAACAAAATCTATGCAAAGGACTCCAAATGTGAAATCCATGCACCTTCTGTGGACTATCTTGGCTATGTGATCTCAGGGGATGGCATCTTCATGGATAATGCCAAAGTAAGAACCATCCTCTCCTGGAATTTCCTCCAAAACAGAAGCTTACTGCATTCTTTCCTTGGTTTTTCTAACTTCTATGGCATTTTCATCAAGAACTACTAAAAAGAGGTTTCCCATCTCAATTCTATTTCTGGAAACAGATCTCCTTTTTAACTCAACCCTTAATCTTTGCAAAAATTCTAAAAATTCAAGCAATCCTTTATCAAGGCTCTAGTACTTTGCCATTTTGATCACCTCCTCAGAGCAAATGTTGAAACTCATGCCAGAAACTATTTCTTGGGTGCTTTCCTGCACCAGTTAAATTCTTCTAACAAAAAACACCCTATTTCTTTTGACAGCAGAAAAATGACTAGTGCTGAACTCAAATATGAAATTTATGATAAAGAATTCCTTGCAATTGTATTTTCTCTTCAAAAATGGTGAGCTTACTTGTTAAGTATTACTGATACTTTTAAAGTTTTAACTGATTGTTCTTCTTTGAAATACTTTATGTCTTCCAAGGTTCTCACTTGAAGACAAGTTTTTGGTCAGAATTTCTCTCTGAATTTAACTTTTTGATCACTTACAGGCCTGGAAAATTTTCAAACATCCCAAATTTCCTGTAATGTTGGTAAAATGTATATTCAGTGGGGGGAAAACCTTGTTCTGGAAAGAATCCCAGAAATTGTCAACAGCTTCTGAAACAAAATGAATTTGAAACTTCTTAACTCTTTTTTCTTTCTGCTAATATTCCTAATGATAAACTGAGTGAACTAAATTCTAGTCAACAAGCCAAAAAGTTAATTTTATTTATCATTAAAAGATTGAAGAAGAAAGAAGGATTAAACAACTAATACTCAAATACATTTAGTGGCTTACCCCTGTTTCAGGGTAAAGTGGTAACAATTGGCCAAGCTAACCATTTCAAGTTAAAGATCCTTCAACAACTCCATGAATCTCCTGCTGCAGGTCATTCTGGTCAACAGACAACTCTCAAACCTATCAAAAGAGCCTTATACTGGAAAGCAATGTCAACAGAAGTGAAGAAATATGTTTCAGCCTTCCACCTTTGCAACAGGAATAAGACAAGGCATGAAAAGAAAATAGGTCTACTCAAAGCTCTTCCAATCCCTTATGGAACTTGGATCTTGATCTAAATGTATTTATTTTCTAAACTTCACCCTGCCAATTGATTTGATTCTGTCCTTATTCTTGTTGAATTGTTATCTAAGATGGGCCTATTCATTCAAATAACCAGTACACTAACTGCAGTAGAATTGGCTAACTACTTTCTCAACCATGTCTTCTCCAAGAATGGGTTTCCTGCTAACATTATAAGTGACCAAGGCTCCTTGTTCATCTATTCTTTCTGGAAAACACTTTGTGAAAATTTAAAGATTTAAAGGAAACTCTTCAAAGCTTACAACCCTGAAACAGATGTTCAAACTGAAAGATCAAATCAAGTACTAGAAAAATATCTTTTAATGTACATCAGTTATAACCAGGACAACTGGGCTACTTTTCTCCCCTTGGCAGAGTTCTCCCGCAACCACAGTTTTCACTATTCTAATCACCAATCACCCTTCTTCACTCTCTATGGAAGCCCTCCCAGTTTTGACTTCCTGCATGTTTTGGAAAACAAGCCTTCTATTCAATAATTGAACCAGATTCAGAAAAACAAGATTCAACTAAAGAAATAATTACAAGATTCTGTGGATAATTATAAGAACTTTCCTGACCTTAAAAGAAAATAAATTCCAAAATTTATTTACCCTGGGAATAAAGTTTGGTTATCTGCAAAGAATATCAATACTAACAGGCTTTCCAAGAATCTCTCTGAGTGTTGGTTGGGTCCTTTTCTCATTATTTAAAAAATAGTACCTCATGCTTTCAAAATCCAACTCCCTGATCAATGGTCCTCCATCCACCCAGTCTTCCATGCCTCACTTCTAAAACCCAACTCCAATGATCCAAATTCTCCTATTCATAAAACACCTCCCAAACTAGCTCCTATCTCTATCTCTAGTCAGAAGGAAATAATAAAAGGAATCTAATTCTACTTCAGTATCTAAAACCCCTCCTGAATCTTATTCACAAGCTCAGAAATTGTAGTGACCCAAACACTAGCTAGCTTTATATTCATTTCCCTAGCAGAATCTCCCATCTCATAATTTACTCCAGATAAAGAAAAAAAATCTTGAAGCTTTGCCAACAATTCCTTTTTTAAATCCTCCCTTTTCCATTTCTTCTTCACTTCTTCAAATTTATCAAATACCATAATGGTCCTTGAATCTTCACAAAAATTCCCAAGATTTTCTTTTATTGTATTGAAGCCTTCAGCTCGATCATCTTCACCAGCACCAATGGGGCCAACTGCACTTCCTTCTGAGAAATAAAAAAACCAAAATATTGCTTGTTTCTTTTCATTCTTCTATGTTTTCCTCCAACTCCATCCCTTGCCATCATTCTACAAAACAGGCCCCCAACAGAATTTGGGCCTGAACTTCCTAACTAAATTGGATTCTTTCTTCCCTTTCCTTTATCTAACACTTCTTATTCCTCCACTTCTTCTTCTTCCTCTTCTTCAAATTATTATTCTTCCTTTTCATATTCCTCCTCTTCTTCTTCTACCTTATCCTCCTCATATTCATCTGGCTTGCCAGGATCATCTTTTTTGCCATCTTTTGAGTTGAATTTGATGGGGATTGGGACTGGTTTGACAACTGCAGCTGCTTTTATTGGTGGTCTTGCAACATTTCAACAAATTTTGAACTTCAAACCTTAATGCCCCTTTGAAACTTTGAAGCTCCTTTGATCCCTTCTCTGCTATTTTGACCATGCTTTGATCAAAATATGGTCTGTAAAGCCTGTTTGGTCACCAACCCAAGTTTTTTGAAAATTTTCTAAAGTGGGCATGGTGCCTAGCAAAGACGTTTTGGCGCCTAGAAAAGCTCTCTTGGCAACTGTAAAAGGTCAACTTGGTGCCAGGCCAAAATTGGTCTGGTGCATTGCCAAGTTTGTTTTGGCACCAATCAAAGTTGGTTGCATTGACCATGTGTACTAGTTTTTTTAATTTAAAAAAATAAAAATAAAATTTACAACTAATTTAATTTATTGGTAACATTAATTGTTTATTTATTTTCTTTTGTATTTAAATGCATACCTATGAACATAAAAAAAAATGTTAATGTTTTTTTTATTCAATTTCATTTTACCAATCAATTGGGAGTCAACAGGTGCAAGAGAGAGAAGGAATAAACTGGATGGTCCACTGGGAAATTTAACCATTAATCAACAAACCAGAGAAATATTAGGATCCTGGGGACCCCAGGTCATGGACAGCAGTGAGTTTTTTTTGGTGACTCTGATTGGTTTGTGATAGCTTTCTTGATTGCAATCTGGCTAGGTTTGTGTCATCAGCAAGGATCTGTACCTACTTACAGGTTTTTACTCAAGACTGATGATTCCTATGTGTTGGGTTTGCTGCACTTGTTAGCTATGTTAGCTTCCTCAGCCATCTAAACCCCCCTCCCCCCCCCCCAACAAAAAAAAACCAATCAATATGAAGATGAATACCACAATAAAAAAAAGAGAAAAAAAATAATTAAAACTTAAATTTTGAAGTGATCAAAGTATGGATGCAAATGGAATTGATGGATTAAAGAGTGGGAGGAGAGAAGCTGGTCATTCAAGTGCAAAAAACCTTTATTGCCATCAAGGGGAGCTTGGTTGGGTGCCAAGTTTTTACCCCTGAAAGGCCAACCAAATCAAGCAATCTGGGTTTCTATCCAAGTACCTCTGGGCATATTCCTATTCAAACTTGGAAAGGCACCTAGATGCACTCTACACACCATAAAAATTGTTTAATGGGATTCAATCGGTTTGAATTCATAACTTCAAAATTCAATTTGTTCAACCATTTCTCTTCAAACTTTCACCAATTCAACTTAACCTTTTTTAACTTTGACTGTTTTTATGTTGGTTTGACGGCGCTGCTATGAGTTTGGGGTCCCCTATTAAACTTATCAAAGAAAAATAAGGCTTTCCCCAACATATATCTGATGATTTCAAATTTGAGGGCTCCCTCCTTGAAATTCCATTAAACTCTAAGTGGTCCATCTTCCTCAAATCCTTCCTACAGTTCTCCATCCTCTTTATCTTCTCTTGCAATGCCTCCACTGGTAACAGGCCAAAATAAAACTCTTTCATAAGAAAATTTGGAAATCAAACACAAGAGAAGCAACTCACATCAAATGGACCTAACCTACCTGTCAGCTGTCTACTATTCAGAACAAACTGACTAAAGCCCCCAAAAATAAAACTGAATGAATAATAATAATGAATACAAAAATACAGAAATAATCAATTAAAATAAAAATTAAGAAATAAAACCTTAAACTGTAATAAATCTAAAAATATTATGAAATCAATGGATTTGTGTTGCCAATTTAGGTAGGGTAACCCACTTGCACCACCCCCAAAAATTTACTCCTTCAAGTAGAACCATGGTTCACCTGTGTACCCTCCCATCATATCCGCAGGTATGGGTTTCTGACCAAAAATTTGGTCAGAAAACCATAATTATGTCTAGTTTAGGAGCTATGGACAAAAACAGATTTTTTTCATAGCCCCGCGCTGTAAGACTCCAAACGGTGCTAGGCCGTGGCAGTTCTGTGGAGGGGAAAGGTGCTGTTTAGACTGCCCTCCTGAGTGTCACAAAAATATTTCAATGTAACCAAGATCAAAGTCCAGAACCTGGTAAATGAGGAATCAAGGAGTAGAGGATAAAGATGATAATAGTTTGGTAGCGATGGAACAGCAATATCTGAGACAAGATTATGCAGGGAAAAACTTGAACAAAAGAAGTTGAACTCCTCTTAGAGTTCAAAGAACAAAAGCTGTTGTATGTAAACAACACCCGCCAGCTAATAACTCTGGTTGTCAGCAGAAGATTGGGCATGATCAACTCAAACCCAAGAAACCTCCAGGTTCTCAATGAACCTGCCCAACTCTCCGCAATCAAGCGCTTGAAGGGTACCAGATAACTGAGGGGGGCTGTACAAGACAAAGCACAATGTTTAAGAAGCTCTAAAGCAAACAGTAGCTGATTTTGAAGCAAGGATAACCTCAAAACTTCTCAAGGGACTCAAGAATAGGCTGGCAGAATGCAACTCCAAAGAAAATAAAAGGAGGTATAACACTCCAGGTCTTAAGCTTAATAAGACCTCTTCAATCAATCATGATTGGCTCCAGAAAGGTGATCAGGGATCAGGACCAGTATGGTCAGAGAAAGGGATCAAGGAGTGGTATAACACACTCAAAAAAATTCCAACAGGCAGAATTTTTCTTCAACCAGCAAGGCTATTGGTTGGTGATAAGGATCAGGCCACAGAGGGGCAAAGACTCAGGGTCAAAAATGGATCAGGGTGCAATCAAAGATATAACCAGGATAAGGATCAGGATTGAATTTCACAATGATGGGGGGGGGGACACAGGCACACACCCCTATGGATGATTCTATTAACTGAGGATCTGATGTATGATATGATATGATATGATATGATATGATGCTCCCCCAAAAAGCAGGGGAGAGCCCCTCCTTTTATAGACCAGAGGCCTATAGGCTATTTACAAGATAGATTTACAAATGAGAGTGGATTTTTTTTTTTTTTCTTTTCTTTTTTTTCTTTTCTTTTCTTTTTTTTTTTTGATGATCAAGATCATGAGAAAACAAAAGGAAAAAAAAACAAAAAGGTACTCGGAGACAAAGAAATCTGATGGGGGGGACGCCTGCGGGCATCCTGATGGGCCCGGGCGACTGCCGAGGCCGCGGATGACCGCCGGCTGGTGTCCAATGGGCCCGGCCGACTTCCGTGGCTGCAGATGATTTCTGGCCGGTATTTGACATGCATCAGCAACTGCCAAGACACGCGCGGGCAACCAACAACGTAAGAGACCCGCGGACTGGGAGGTGGACTTTGAGAGAGGTTGACGACTTGAGATAGTTTGGAGGTTGATCAAGGGAGAGATGATGATGGATTGATGAATTGAGGTGATTGATTGATTGTCTGAACCAACTTGATGAAGAGCTGGTTGGGGTCATCAACGGGGATCTGATGCTGAGGTTGAGATTGAAGAGTGAGATGGAGTGAGTTGGTGATGTGATGACTTGGTCAAGATTGAGGTTGATTGTATGACTTGGTCTAGGTCTGACAATAGAATACCACAATCAGGCTCAAGATGGTGGTCGTGGTGATAATTAGCATTTGGGGGTGCGGGTGATGGATGACAGGGCGGAAGCAAATCCGGCAGTCTTTTGGCGGTGCGCTTGGCAAAAAAAATTGTAAAGCAAAATAGTGGAGCAGAAGGGATTTGAACACAAGAGCGGGGATACGCCCACCCAGAGATCATCCTTCCCAACTGAGAGAATGAGCAGTTGGGAAGCTGGGAACCAAATGGAACCCCATTCTGGATCAAAGATTCTTTTTTTTTTTTTTTTTTTTTTTTTGATAATGACGCCTATGAATGATGATAAGGAAAAATCATCATAAAATTAAAGTCTCCGCACTGGCCAGGGTGTCCAGGATGGGGCACCACATCTCTCCCCAACTTACAGACTTTCCCTAGTCTGCTCCGGAGTTTGATGCCATAAAAAGAGAAAGGAAAGAAAGATGATTGAAACCAAGGAATGGCCATTTTGCTCTTGAGAGTGAAAAAGAATATTTTGATCCATCCAAAGGAAAATCCTAGAAGTGGCCGAGATAAAATGAAGAAGGCGTCCCAGGTGCTCACATGCGTGGCATGAAGTAGAGTTTCAAAAATGACAGTAGTAGAAGCCCCTGGTGGTGCACAATTGGGAGGACTTACTTCTGGACCAAGTTGCCTCTACAAGAATGAAATTTCTTGACCTGATCAGCAGAGAACCTTCTGGCCATCTGAGTCTCATCCAGTTCCTCCACAACATATGATCCACCTCCAACTTGAGGGACTACTTGGTAAGGACCATTCCAGCGGTTAGAGAAAAGCTTTCCCCACTGAGTTTCCAAGGAATGATTATAAGCCAATACCAGGTCACCAGGGTTTAAAGGGTCCCTGATTTGATTTAGGTGTTTATCTTCCCAATACTGAACTTATTTTGCTCTTGATTCCATCATCTTCTGATAAGCTTTGTTACAAATATCTTCACTCCGCTCCAGTTGCTTTGATCTGGCCACTAATAGGTCAGTAGTTGAGGAAACTTGTTCCCAAGAGATGCCCAAGAAAGACTCCATTTCAAGATCAAGAGGAAGAACAGCCCTCTGACCAAAGATTATTTCATAAGGAGAGGAACCAGTGGTTCGCTTGGTGGAAATTGGATCAGAGAAGAGGACCAAGGGGAGAAACTTCCAACAATTCTTGCCACTCTCACCAGCCAATTTGACAAGAGCAGCCTTCAAATGAGCATGGCCTCTTTCCACCATGCCTTGTCCTTCAGGATAATAGGGAGTAGTAACTCTATGTTGTCCAGGGAGCGATTGGATCATTTCAGCAAGTTTTCCACCAAATTCCAAGCCACCATCCGTAGAATAAGATTGGGCCAAGCCATAGCGCATTTTCCAAGTCTCATGAAGTAAAGCTGCTACTGATTCAGAGCTGAGGTTCTTAAAAACCTTTGCTTCAACCCATCCAGAAAAATCATCTCTAGCCACAATGAGGTACTTAGCTCCACCAGCCTTAATGTGAACCACATCCATAGAAATCCTACCAAAGACAGTGGACTCTCCAGTGGGGTAACAAATTTCGGCCGGGAGCCTAAGATCACGTTTCTGGCACACTTCACAACTCCTGCACCATTGAGCCACGGATTTCTTCAGGTATGGCCACCAAAATTGTTTGGATATTTGTTGATAAGTTTTGGTTTCCCCACAATGACCAAGGCCTTCATGGAGATTTTCCAGGATCAAATCTTTCTTAGAAGGGATAGTGACCACAACAAGTGCACAAGGAGTTGCTCTTTTCATAAGCCTAGAGCCTTGGAAAAAGAAGTTGGAGGACTTCCTTTTAAGCAACCAAAATTCTTTGGCAGAGAGATCAGGGGGTCTTTGGAGAGTTGAAAGGTACTGCTCTAACTTAAGCCAGAAACCTTGCTGGAAACTAGAGTAATTTTGGGAGGAGAAGGCAAAGACAGGGCGGACCAAGGGTTCTTCCTCATCAAAATCCATTCCAACCTCTGATTCATCATCTCCAATAGGGCGTCAAGATAAACCATCAGGCATGGTGAAAGATTTTCCAGGCCTGTGAAAAATATCAAAAGAGAACAACTGAATGAAAGCCACCCAACGAGTCATTAGAGCATTTGGGAGGCTGGGGGCGTTGATCATTTCAATAATTGATTGTGCATTGACTTGTAACTCAAAGTGTTGACCCCAAAAGACAGTCTGAAGATTTTTCAACATTTGGGCCACACCGCAAAGTTCCAGTTTTGGCTGGGAGTACCTGGATTCCACATCTGAGAAAAGAAGAGATTCATACAGAGCAGGAGAATCCAAACCATTTTCATCTTCCTGGGTAAGAACAGCCCCAACAGATTGATAACTTGAGTCCACTGCCAGCTTGATCTTGCCGGCTCCGGGTCCATAAGTGATCTTTTTCAAAACAATGTCTTTCCCAACAATTTTTTTGAGCAACTGAAATGATTGTTTGCAGTCTTGGGTCCAAATCCATTCAGCATCCTTCCTGGTTAAGCAACGCAAGGGAATACAGATTTTGGATAATGAAGGAATGAAGATCCTGACATAAGTTACAACACCTAGGAAACCTCTAACTTCCATTGGATTTATTGGGGTAGGCCAGGAGATGATTTTGTTGACTTTGGAGGGTGCCATCATTCTTCCGTCCTTGCAGACTATATGACCAACAATTTCCAAGGCAGGGATACAGGCGGCAAGTTTTGATCCAGAGACAGTAAGGCCAGATTCCTTGATTCAAAACAAAATTCTTTCCAAGACAGTAGCATACTCCCAGATAAATCATCCAATTCCTGAGTGCCAAGGTAAGAACTCATTATCATAGTCAGAAACTGGACCTTTAATCCCACCATCATCAATAAAGATACCTGCATGATCCGGGATTTTGTCCTGGAGGATTCACATCATCTGAGCCTGATAGACTGCAACCGAGTTGGTGGCACCTTGAGGCAATCAAGTCAGCTGAAATCAACCAAGGGGAGTATTGAAAGTAGTGAGGGGAAAAGAAATAGGATGCAAGGATTGTTTGTCATAGCCACCCATAATGTCACCTAGACCATAGCAAGATCTCCCAGAGAAGGATTCAACAAATTATTCAGTGGCAGGAGGCACGCCAGAGTCTTTAATAGTAACTTTATTAAGAGTTTGGAGATCATGAACTACTCTAAGTTTACCATTACTATTTAGAACACAGAAAACAGGACTGGAATAGCTAGAAGTTGATTGTTTGTATAAACCAGTTTGGACTTGTTTGCGGACCAACTTGATGAATTCGTCAACTTTAGCAGCAGGGATTGGGATCTTTTTCTTTTGCCAAGGGTCATGTTCAACTACAGGGATGATTTAGGGGAGACCATAGGATTCTTTCAAGAGACCTCTCTCTTCTTCACAGAATGCAATAGATTCTTCCCTTAGAGAAAAAATATTCTTGATCAAATTTAACTCATCAGGAAGAAGCCATCCATCTGGACCAAAGTTGACCACTTTCAGATGTTCTTCAGTGACCCGACCAGAGGGAATAAATGAACCAGTGAGGGATTGAGATAGACCAAAGTAAGGATTGCGGGATAGAGGTGGACGCATAAGAGGAGGATTGAGGTTGAGAGGCATTGGTTGGTTGACTGGCTGGACCTTCTTTGCAACTGGTTTGTACTTGGTGGCAAAGGAGAGGAGATCCTTGCTTCCTCCAAGCATTGACCAGTGAGACCTGACTATGAAAACTGAGACCATATTCCAACATCTTCCGAGTCCAATGTTCTGCTGCGTCCTTGAAAGGTGCCTTCTCCATAAAAGAGGATCCAAAAGATAACACATTGCTCACATGTGTGGTACAGGGTCGAGTTTTGAAAACAAAAGTAGTAGAAGCCCCTGGTGGTGCACAATTGGGAGGACTTACTTCTACCCCAAATTGCCTCCACCTAAGACCATACTCCTTCATACCAAAGCCACCAAGAAAAGAATCAAGATTGAGATCTAGTTTAGACTCATTGTGGAGATTCAAAACCAGAATAGAGGATGAGTGATCAGGGTGAAAAGAAAAAGGAAAAGAAGATACAACAGATACAGACAGAGAAGAAATATTTTTGGATTTTTTGTATTTTTTATGTGTTTGGGTTTTGATCTTATTTGGATGAGAAGAAAATGATGAGGAAAAAGAAAGATATGCCTCTGAGGTGGGAGTTGGTCCATGAGTTGAAGTCTGAGGCTGAGAAGAACTACAACTATCAGTAGGGCCAACTACTCTGCTAAAAAATGAGGATGAGAGGAATGAGAGTTTTCTTTCTGCTTTCCTTTCAGGACAGATTTGGGAGGATGACCAGGGAAGTCTCTTTCCCAACGACCAGAATCCAAAGAACAAAGGGGAACTTCAATCTTTCTGCCATCAGCATCAGGGAGGAGAATTCTCTCCCCAACTTGATCAGAAAACATCAGGGTAGAACCAAAGTCCATTAAAAAAGGCCTTCCCAAGATCATGGGACCATCCAGACAAGTGATCCAGAAGTGACAGGTTCCAACAATATTTTGACCAATTTGAACAGGAATATCCTCAGCAATACCAACCAGTTCACAGGACTGACTCCCAATTCCATAAACCGCAGAGTTGAAACTGACCCTTGGGCCAAGTTTAAGCTTGCAGGCCATGGAGTCCAAAATCAAGTTGAGCTGAGAACCCAAACCACAAGGAGAGAAACCGTTTTAGTTGAATCACCAAGACAAAACGGAAGAAAACCAAGAGGATAGGAATACATTTTGGTATCTGAAGAGGGATCTGTTCCACCAGAATCCTCTATCAGAGTACCGGAGGAGACCTTTAATTTGTCCGGACAAATCTCCACATGTTGACAAGACACCCATTTCTTCATCCCTTCTGCCACAGATGGAGAGATCAACAGGAGTTCAGCCACAGATAGATCAGGGATTTTAAGATCAGAAATTTTCTTTAATACTCCTTCCACAGCATTAGGGTAGTCCTTTGAGATGCCCCTCTCAAATTGAACTTTGGGCTGGGTGGAGGGAGGAAGATCAGGTGTAATAGGTGATGGAAGAGGATCTGAGGGTTGGGCAGGTTGAAGAGGGGAAGGATCAGAGTTGTCCTGGAAACTTTCCATAAGTGGTTCCCTTTCTACTTCCATGTCTTCCACATCAGAGGAAGGAGGCTCAGGTGAAGATTGATGTTTAATGGGTTTTCGCAGAATTGAGGATGGAACAGGAGGAGACTTATGAGGTTTTGGTTCCTCATGGCTTTTCCTAGCTGGATTGGATTGATAGGTTCCAGGGAAGCTGGAAGAAGTGATAGCTTGGGGATACAAGGGTTGAGGGTTCGACAGGATGATTGAAAATCCACAGAGACCAAAGATGCCTTCTTAGGAGTTGGTGGTTGGTATGAGGCCACCACATGACGGATTGGTTGAGACAAATTGAAAGGGGTCAAAGCACCATTAGGAAGGAAAAAATTATTTCCCTTCTGCTCTACTAACTTCTCCTCCTTGTCCTTCTGGAGTTGAGGACTTCTACCAGTACCATGGCCTTCCCTATGGCAATAATAAAAGACTATAGTAGACTTAGGAACAGAATTAGCAGGTTTAGGAGTGGCTAAAGAGGATATTTTCTGATATATTTTATTCTGAAATGCCTGAAGTAATTTAGTGATCTCATCTATAGTAGATGTCTCCCGGTGGGTCTGAGGATTGGTTTTAGGTCTGCAATTGGCTTCCATCTTATTCATGATTTTTCTGGATGCTTGAAAAGAGGGGGCAAGGACTGGTTCAGTGATTTTAGGTTTTTCAAAGGTGAGAGCTGTTTGACCTTTCATCACTTTATCCACAGTATTCCTATGAACCATGAAAGCAGGGAGCTTGAACCAATTGTCTCTTGTCATGATCATGGATCCAGATTTCACCAATTCATCCTTAATTCTTTCCTGCACTCCTGGAGAGAAAGACTGAAAAAATTGCACTCAAATTTCATCCAACGTATCAATGTGATTGTTCCGGATAAGATAGGACTGTATAGGGTCCCAAGATTTTCTGAAAGTCTGATGGTCAGAGGCTGAGGAGATACCACCATTGGAGATCCATTGAGAAACCAAGGTATCCAAGTCTTGCAAAGTGAATCTGGCTACATCTATTTTTCCCCAATAGGCCAACATAGCCTCCTTCAGGAGCCGCCAGTTGTGAGTTTTGAATCCATCGAACAATTCAATAACCTCCATAAATTTGTCAGAAGAGATAAAAAATTGTAACTGATAAGCCATATCATATTCACTAGCACCATCCACTTCCGCAGCCATCTCATAGGAGTCCAGGAATTGTTCGACATTGGTCCCATTGAAGCCTATATTTTTGTTCTGAGGTTTGATTTTGACCATCTTGGCCCGAACAGATAAAGAGGATCCAGCAGATTCCATGTTGAAGGGTTCCTAAGAGATCCAAACAAGCAGAGTTCCATGGTGGCTCACAAGTGTGGCAAGAGTAGGATTTCACAAAAAAAACAACAAGGATCTTGCCCAGGTGGTGCACAATTGGGAGGACTTACTTCTGGATCAAGCTGCCTCCACGGATCAGATCTAAAAAAAAAGAACAAACAGAAAAAGAAAAGGAAAAAAAATCGGATTGGATTTTGGAGTTGATTCTTCAAGCTGGGACTTTAAATCCCAAGGTTTTTGGTTTGATCCCGGCCCGGGGGACCAAATGTAAGACTCCAAATGGTACTAGGCCATGGAAGTTCTGTGGAGGGGAAAGGTTCTGTTTAGGCTGCCCTCCTGAGTGTTACAAAAATATTTAAATTTAACCAAGATCAAAGTCCAGAACCTGGTAAATGAGGAATCAAGGAGTAGAGGATAAAGATTATAATAGTTTGGTAGCAATGGAACAGCACTATCTGAGACAAGATTATGCAGGGAAAAACTTGAACAAAAGAAGTTGAACTCCTCTTAGATTTCAAAGAACAAAAGCTGTTGTATGTAAACAACACCCTCCAGCTAATAACTCTGGTTGTCAGCAAAAGATTGGGGATGATCAACTCAAACCCAAGCAACCTCCAGGTTCTCAATGAACCTGCCCAACTCTCCGCAATCAAGGGCTTGAAGGGTACCAGATAACTGAGGGTGGCTGTACAAGACAAAGCACAATGTTTAAGAAGCTCCAAAGCAAACAGTAACTGATTTTGAAGCAAGGATAACCTAAACACTTCTCAAGGGACTCAAGAATAGGCTGGAAGAATGCAACTCAAAAGAAAATAAAAGGAGGTATAACACTCCAGGTCTTAAGCTTAATAAGACCTCTTCAATCAATTGTGATTGGCTCCAGAAAGGTGATCAGGGATCAGGACCATTATGGTCAGAGAAAGGGATCAAGGAGTGGTATAACACACTCAAAAGAATTCCAACAGGCAAAATTTTTCTTCAACCAGCAAGGCTATTGGTTGGTGATAAGTATCAGGCCACAGAGGGGCAAAGACTCAGGGTCAAAAATGGATCAGGGGGCAATCAAAGATATACCCAGGATAAGGATCAGGATTGAATTTCACAATGATGGGGGGGGACACAGGCACACACCCCTATGGATGATTCTATTAACTGAGGATCTGATGTATGATATGATATGATATGATATGATATGATGCTCCCCCAAAAAGAAGGGGAGAGCCCCTCCTTTTATAGACCAGATGCCTATAGGCTATTTACAAGAGAGATTTACAAATGAGAGCGGATTTTTTTTTTTTTGATGATCAAGATCATGAGAAAACAAAAGGGAAAAAAACAAACAGGTACTTGGAGACAAAGAAATCCAATGGGGGGGATGCCCGCAAGCATCCTGATGGGCCCGGGCGACTGCCGAGGCCGCGAATGACCGCCGGCAGGTGTCCGACGGGCCCGGCCAACTGCCGTGGCTGCGGATGACCGCTGGCCAGTGTCCGACGGGCATTGGCAACTGCCGAGACCCACGCGGGAAACCAACAACGTAAGAGACCCGCGGACTGGGAGGTGGACTTTGAGAGAGGTTGATGACTTGAGATAGTTTGGAGGTTGATTGAGGGAGAGATGATGATGGATTGATGAATTGAGGTGATCGATTGATTGTCTGAACCAACTCAATGGGGAGCTGGTCGGGGTCATTGATGGGGATCTGATGCTTAGGTTGAGATTGAAGAGTGAGATGGAGTGAATTGGTGATGTGATGACTTGGTCAAGATTGAGGTTGATTGTATGACTTGGTCAAGGTCTGACAATAGAATACCACAATCAGGCTCAAGATGGTGGTGGTGGTGGTGATAATTAGCATTTGGGGGTGCCGGTGATGGATGACAGGGCGGAAGCAAACCTGGCGGTCTTTTGGCCGCGCGCTTGGCAAAAAAAAATTGTATAGCAGAATAGCGGAGCAGAAGGGATTTGAAAAAAAGAGCGGGGATACGCCCACCCAGACATCATCCTTCCCAACTGAGAGAATGAGCAGTTGGGAAGCTGGGAACCAAATGGAACCCCATTCTGGATCAAAGATTCTTTTTTTTTTTTTTTTTGATAATGACGCCTATGAATAATGATAAGGAAAAATAACAAAAAATTAAAGTCTCCGCACTAACCAGGGTGTCCAGGATGGGGCACCACAGCGCGCAGCTGCATAACTTCTGCAACCGCAAAAAGGAGCTACGGCACACGCAGGCCCCACAAGCAGTCAAGAAACTACCTTGCACAAGCCTGAAGTATTTGCTACCAAATCCCCCGGGTAGTCAAGCAACTACCGCGCAAGGCAGTTGCTACCAACTCCTGCGGGTAGTCAAGCGACTACCGTGCACAGTGGTTGCTACCTGTTGCCAGCCCCACAGGTAGTCAACCAACTGCCTCACACGGGCCCCTAGCAACCAGCCGGGCCATTGCGCAAGGCAACCAGCACCATGAAATAACAATTATCACTTGATTACAAGTGACATACCTCAGGACAAAGGGAACCTTTGTGCATTTTTTCACATGTAATCAGGAAATCATTGTTTTTTTATGGTGCAGCCAGCTCACTGGACAGCCCCCCCCCCCTCTCCCAAAAAGGAAACAGGCTGTAGGGTACTGCCTAAACGCCCTACAGCCCTGTTCCACACCACTTGGGGCCCAAAGAGCGCCGCAATGTGGTGGGGGATAGTATGAAAACAGATAAACCAACAAAAAATCCAGAAAAATGGGCCCTGAACCCTTTTTAAAACTATAATTAAAGGTGGTCAGGGCCCCTGTAAAAGGGCCTGTACAGTAGGTTTGGACCCAAAAGGGTACATGTTAGTTACTGTAACACCCTTAGAGTGTGTAATAAAGATAAAAAGAGGCCTAGCTTTGTGCTAGATTTCTCACAAGGTACCAAACACCCATACAACACCCCCTTGTGTCCCTGGTAACTAAACCTGTACGTAACTAATCATTACTACCAGTGTGCTGTCCAATTAAGTGACTTTAAAACACTCCAATATGAACAAAAGAGCCTCAGACTCAAAATATTCTTGGAGAATGGGGTCTCCAGAGCATGTGTTCAAACCCCTGGCTTCAGGAAGCCATGAATTATATTTAAAAATATTAATTGAATACTACTTCTTTGGTAGATACAATGAGGTCATTAAGGGTACAGAAACATGTATCAAGCCCCAAGCATGATGACATAGGGCTTCCTGTACCTCTGTAGTGACCGGAGAAGGTCTAAAAAAACACACTGATGGCCCCCTGGCCTCATAACTAGCCTTGGTCACCCCCCTTTGGCTGGTAAAGAGACTGTACCATGAGGGGACCCAAACAATATGAATAAAGGCTCTTCCCCCAGCCATTTCAAACTCATTTGTCCAGTCATATAGTCATTACATCTTCAGATATTTTTTTCCTCAAGCCATCAAACCCTTATAAGAAATAAGTGTGTGATCCTGGACCACCTTCTGATAAAATTATAGATAAAACTCTTGAATCCTTACTTTTTGGCCAAAATCAACATCAAACCATTCAGCCTGACTCAGCACCAGCTTGCAGCTTCCAGAACCCTGAATCCCTGCATATTGGTCCATCCATAAAGCATAAGTCCGGATCTAGACCTAGTAAGTGATCCTGCTGACTTATACTCTTTTTGTAGGTCCTGCATAACCCAAACCCCAAGGAAATTACACACACCCTTATGGAAAGGAGTCCTTGTAAACCCCACAGGCACCACAATCGCACATATATTGTCCTTAAAAGACATATACCTGTGTTCCGAAAGGCTCAACAACCCCATTAAGTTCTTTGACCCTCCTTTTAAGTTTATTGTTATAAATATATAAATAAATTTAACCCTTTTAGCCAAAATATATCTCTGGCATTTTTAATATTTTTACTCTAAACTTTCCATCACCTCTAGTAGAGAGAAGGAGCCATGTCCTTGGCATGTAGTAGGCTGACAATTGGGGGTTTGGACGGGAAATAATTGATATAATTATTGATCTTTTGCCATTTTTAATAATTTTTTAATAATTTTTTCAAAAATTAACCAAAAATTCCAAAAAAAAAATCATTATAAATTACCAAGCTTTAAAAATACTTAAAAAATAGTGAAAAAATCTGAAAAATTATTTTCCAATATTTTTCCGGACTCCTTACTCTGAAGTGGACTTAAAGATTAATGCAGAAATTATTAAATACTATATTAAACTTTTAAAACTCCAAAAAGAAGAGTATATTAAAAATTACAAACCAACTGATTGGGAACTTCTATCTCCTTTAGAGCAGAAGAAATTGATTGCTCTCCACTAAAAAATAAGAGATGAAAAAGAATTTGAAGAAAGGTTTCGTGTCAACCTCATCTTGAAGTATCATAGGGATTGGGCTAAGACCCAACCCCCTGCTCACATCAGATTCAAGTTATTAAAAAGTGAGATTTTTCCGAAAATTTCTTCAAAAATTTCTTTATTATAAACTAACTTATAAATTTTATATCTGGTACTTTCTAGTGTCTAGACCGCCTAATTCCCAATCAAATCCAACTGCTGCCACTGCTGAAGTAGCAGCTCCACCAGTTACCACTCCAGTGATATTACCCAACTACCCTGTCATAGAAGCTCCCATCCAACCTAGGTCCCCAACCAGAGAAGAATCTGTGTCCACTCCAAACTCAGAGAGTAAGCCATATTATCTCCCTTATTTTAAGCATTTATATAAGTTACTGATTGCTTTTAATAAAAATTTCTAGACTCAGAGGACCAGAGGGACGCTTCACCTCTCTCACCCACTCCAGAGCCAAGTGGAATAATCCATCCATTGACTCTACAAAGAATGAAAGACTTGGGTATCCAGCCAATCCAGAGGATCCCATCCCCAGCTCCTCTTCCCAGCTCCTGCTCCCAAGCTTTCCCTCAAGGAAAGAAAGAGAAGTCCTGGAAAATCCTAATCAAGGAACACATGTCCTTGTGGCAAAAGGTAATTCAAGCAGAGAAAGAGGCCAATGTGAAGATCCAGGTCTTTTATTGCAGGCAGGCCCAGATTTTCCAAAAATATTTGCAAAAGTTCATAACAAAGCAGGAGCTAGAAGATTACGTGAAGGGGTGGAATCCTTGCCACCACCTCAAGAAAATCTAGCCTCCTCCTAATAAAAAGGGAAAGGTAAGATCCTCTTACAAGAAGAGACCAAAGGAGGATTTCAAAGATCCAAAGAAATGGGCAGAAGTGAGAGCTCTAGCTCAAGAATTAAAGGGGGAATAAAAGAGCTAGTTGTAGATAGTTCTTTTTTCAATAGTCCTAGAAATAACTTTAGTGCTTTAGATAATAATATCTGTTTGTGCCTCCAAAAGATCCACCAACTGGAGGAAAAATTGAGTATCCCTGAGTACCTCCTTGAGTTAAACATGGTATGAACTACTTCCCTTATAAAAAATGGAGTTTCCTCTGATCTCAAATATATCAAGACTCTTATCCTGGAAGAAAGAAACAAGAACAGGATTAATTATGAGAATTCCTTTTCAGCCTTGAGAGAAGATGATATTCAATGTCAACCTTCAGCTAGTAATTAATCCCTTGAAGAAACACTAAGAGAGCATAGGAAACAGTTGGAGAACTCTATAAATGAGCTCAAAACTTGAGTGGATATGCAGCTCAATATAATTGAGAATGATATAAGAGATGTAAAATTATCCCAGATTTTGCAATCTGAAGCTGTTAACCATTCTGAGTGTCACATGCCTCCTCCTAGGTTCCCCAATCCTAGGTTTAATCTTGCCCCCTTGCACAGGAACTATTCTCCTGAAATGGAAAAATCTATTAAGATTCTCCCTCCTATCACATATTGGCCTAAGTTTTCTGCAGAAGGAGAATATGATCATATAATTTTCATGAAATATATCAATCATCATATTCTTTCTTCAGGCTTACTAGAGACCATAGCCCTAGTAGGATTACTCAGACTCTTTGAAGGGGTTACATTGTATTGGTTTTTCTCCAAAAGAGAAAAAGTAGGAGATGTCCCATGGGACAAATGGAAAAAACTCATCAGAGAACAATTTGGTACTTGATTTTGGAAGAAAAAAATGCTCAAAGCCTTTGAGCAAGATTTATTTGATCTGGTTAGAGATCACCCTCACCAATGGTTCTTGAACCAGAAGAAGAGGATTGACTTTTTCTACCCACAGGCTTCTGTATAGGAGATTAATGAGAGATTTCTAGGACAATGCAAAGGAAACCTAGAGCATAATGTCTGGTTCAGAATACCCATTGACGCTGACCTTCCCACTCTCATAGGATTCATGGAAGAAAAAATTGACATGATAGAACTAAATAAAAAGCCAAGAGACAGACCCAGAGAGTTCCAGACCCAAAACAGAGAGAAAAAAGAGGTTGGTAAAGAATTGGTATTAGCCACTCCCCAAGGGAATGCTGTTGTCAAAGCCAACCCCTCTCTTGAATGTTGGAAATGTGGAGAGAAGGGGCACAGACAACCTGACTGTCATCATCCTAGGATAAATATAAATAATATCAACATTGAATCCAATAGTGAAGAGGAGGGCAATGGCTTAGACCTGGTCATCCAACAACATGAGGAAGAACCAGACTTATTTCTGGTCAATGTCATCTCAGGAGATATAGGTTATAACGTGGAGATTAACCATGTCAAAGGAGAGTCCCAAATACCTCAGAAGTGGGATAAATCAATGAATTTAGATCACATCTCTGATGCCAAAACCTTGATGGTGAAACTAGTCACTGGCAGGAGCTATACTTTAGGTAAAAACTGCTTTGCCACAGGACTCTTTGAAAGGAAACCACTCAGAGTTTTGCTTGACAGTGGAGCCTTCTGCTCATGCACTGGTATTAATTTCCTTGATTTTCACTACCCCAAGTGGAAGGAACAATTACTTCCTGTGCCCAAAGCCAGTTTCAGCAGTTGCAACTCAGTTATGGAAACCTTAGGGGTTGTAAGTATTTCTATTGTTTTCCCTCACAGTAAAGGATCCATAAGGCCTCAACTTGAATTTTTATTCTTGGAAAATAGCCTATGTGACTACTTGATACTAGGTAATGATGCCTTCTGCTTGTATTGGATAGATATCATTCATAGAAAGGACAGATACTTGACCATTGGAGGAGAATGGAAGAAGAAATTCCAGATCTGTCACATATCAACCTCCATGGAGAAGAAACCTCTAGAGTCCTTCAAAAATGAATATTTTTGGCAAGCCTCTCTTAATGATCAACTTACGTCTGATCAACAAGACAACCTAGTCAACTTATGTTTTGAAAACATGGGTGCTTTTTGCACCAAAGATCATCCCATAGGTAATATCAAGGGACATGACTTAGTATTAACACTGACTATGGAACCTTCTTTCTCCCCCATCTTGAGGAGACCTGCTTACCCAGCAAGCCCTAAATCCCAAGTGGCACTGGAGGAACACATGACTGAGCTCATGGAGTTGGGAGTCCTTAGGAAAGTAGGGCATTATGAGAAAGTAGAAATCACCACTCCTGTCATCATAGCCTGGCATAACAACAAGTCCAGGATGGTTGGAGATTTTTAAATTTTTAACAGCTATAGTAAAGCAAATTACTATCCCATCCCTAGGGTAGACCACTCTCTCAATAATATTTCCAGGGCAAAGTACATAACCACAATGGATATGTTGAAAACATTCCATCAGATACCTACTGAAGGTAACAGCAGGAAATATATGAGGATTATCTGTCACTTAGGCATCTATGAGTACCTAAGAATGCCTTTTGGGATAAAGAATGCTCCATCTAATTTTCAGAGGATGATGGACACAGTCTTTGGAACTTTCATCCGGCAAGGCTTGATGATGGCTTACATTTATTAGGTTATCATTTATTTGGATGATTGGGAAACTCACCTAAAGAAGATAGATCTTGTGCTGAAAACCATAGCAGATGTTGGACTAAAGATATCTATGAAGAAATGCAACTTTGGTTATGCTGAACTAGAAGACTTGGGACATGTAGTCTCAGGACTATCTTTAGCAGTAGATCAGAACAAGGTTTCTGCTGTAATCAATAGGCCAATGCCTCAAAATAAGACTGAATTACTCTCATTTGTCTGTTTCTGTAGTTATTATCTGAAGCCATACCCAACTTTGCTACCATAGCTAAAAAATTGTATGAGATATGTAAAAAGACTTCTATATTTCAAATGACTCATGAGAGAGTACAGAGCTATGAAACTTTGAAGAAAGCCATGACCACCGCCACTTTCCTAACTCAACCTGACTACTCTAAGCCTTTCAGATTATATATTGATGCCTGTCTTGATGGAATAGGAGCTTCTCTTCACCAATACAAAGTATATAATGATTTCCCCGTGGAAAAACATATCCTATTCATATCTAGACAGATTAAAGATACAGAGAAAAGGTATGGATCAAGCCAGATGGAATGCCTAGCATTGGTCTGATCCTTAGAGAAACTTCACTATTACCTAGAAGGAAGTACCTTTGAAGTAATAACCAACTGCATGGCAGTAAGGACACTCATGAACATGAAAACCCCTAACCACCACATTCTTAAATGGCAAATAGCTATCCAGCAGTATAGAGGACAGATGAAAATCATGCAAAAACCTGGAACCAAACACCAGAATGCAGATGGACTCAGTAGATGGGATCTCACTAATGACCCTAGTAACCCTGCATATGACCCAGATGAGAATGACATCTTCCCAATCTTAGGGATCTGTGTTTGTGATCTAGAACTAGCCTTCTTTGAATCTGTCCAAGATAGCTATGAACTGGAGCATTTCAAGTTACTAGAGATCATGAAAAGCAAGAATCCTTCTAATGATTTAATACAGAGTCTACAAAAGGAACTCTCCATTCCTTATAAAGAAAGGAGATTCTCAAGCTTAGATGGTCTGTTATACTTCCGTCATAAAAACTCTAGTGTGATAGTCCTCAACTTAGAAACCCACATTAAAACTATAATGCATGAATGCCATAATAACTGCACCTCAGGTAACTTCTCATTAGATAGGACTATTGACAAGGTCAAGCAGAAAGCCTGGTGGATTGACTTGAGAGAGCAAACAACTGACTACGTTAAGTCCTGTGACAACTGTCAGAGAACTAACAGACAAACAGGAAAGAGATTTGCTCTTCTCCAAAAGATATCAGAACCCAAAAATAGATGGGAAATAATAAACATGGACTTTGTCACTGGTTTACCGCCAGGGGGAACATACTCCTATAACTCTGTGGTAGTGATTGCAGACATATTCTCCAAGAGAGAAAAACTTATAACTAATCACAGAGATGACACAGCTATGGAAGTGGCTGTGCTGTACTGTAACAGAGTCATGGTTGATGTAGGTATCCCCAAAATTATAATCAGCAACAGAGACCCAAAGTTTAATTCTAAATTCTGGAGGAACCTTCATGATATGTTGGGAAAAAAATTAGCTTTCTCCACAGCTTATCATCCCCAAACTGATGGGCTAGCTGAGTGCATGATCCAAACTTTGGAAGAAATGCTAAGAAGGTTCTGATCTTTTGGTTTAGAGTTTAAAAACCACAATGGGTAAATGCATGACTGGGTAAGCCTCCTGCCAGCCCTAGAAATAGCTTACAACAGCATTATGCACTCAAATACTCAAGAAGTTCCTTCTATTCTAGAGAGAGGATGGGTACCTAGGATCCCTAAAGAGAGTGTCAACCAAAACCTTGTCAATGTCCACCCAACAGCCCTGGACTTCAAGAAAATGTTGGAAAAAGATTTTCAGCCTCCTGAATTCCAAGACCCTTGCTGTCCTTTACCTACCAGAGGTGATAGAATAAATGATGAATATAGTATTCAATAAGTTCAGCAAAAATCCGTGAAATATTTGGATGAAGCTATTGCAAGGTTAATTGGTTTGGTTTTGGTTTAATATTATTAATCAATATTGATAAATTGCTTATTGAATATTTTTAATATAGGGGCCACAATAATATTGGGGATCTTTGACCCCTCTATTCAGTTAATTCACTTTGAAAACATGTATACCTGGTTACTTTGGAACCTTTAATTTATATTCTTAAAGGAGATATTTCCCAAAGATAATAAATATATAAAATATACGGTGGAGTGGAATGGCCTTGTAACCAAGATTCCACGACAGAAGAAGTATAATAAGACTCACTGGTATATCATTAAATCATTTAGGTACCTTTTTGGGACGTGCACTGATGGTTTAAACCTATTACTGGGGTTAAAAAGGTTGTTTAGCAGTTTAAATTGATAAAAAGGGTTGTGGGACGGATATTATTATTCAGACTAAATCCATAAATCACTTAATTATCTCTTATAGGTATTTGATTACTTTGGCATGGTGTCTGTATGTAAATATAACTGGGTCTCTGAGTATCAATATCCTCAAAAGAGCTTTATATTTATAGCTTTTTTTGTCCCAATTATGTCCTTCTGAGGGATACAGGGGCTCAAAGGGACGGGTTCTAAGGCTAGCAGGGTAACCAGTGGTATCCTTTCATGTTTTTTTGGTTCTGAAGCATGGGTAACATCTAATTTCACAGGGTATTGGAATTATTCTACCTTTTGATTGATGTTTTGACTTATAAATAACACTAATCTATCCACATGATCCTCATTTAATTAATTATACTTAGTAAATATTCCCAGTATGTTAACAAGTTTTATTAGTAGAAATTCCTACTGGTAATATGTTTTCAGATGGGTTCTCATTATGTATTAGCTGATGGGAGTAAAATCATAATATTGATTTTGCTCTGTATTTTCAAAATTCTGTTGATTTTATTAAAACAATTAATTAAAAATATAAGCTATGGAAATACATGTAGTATTTTGACATAATCAATTTCCTTGGAATTTCAAACACATAACCATGTCTTGAAGTTCTCACAATTGTGTATTCAAAGTATTTTAAGATATTTTACAAATAGTAGTTATCTTATTTTTGACATATTTGGCATTTTTATTATATTTTATATGAAATATGTAGAAAGTTTATTCAAGTATTTTTATATAATTTTATCTATTTTTAGACTATCTACTATCCAGGGGGACATTTATTACATATGTAGGATGTCCCTGTCTAGGTTGTAGCACCTTTATGTGGTACCTAGGCTTCTCAAGCCATCTGTTACTCTGTCAGTCCATAGTCCTGCGGCTGCGTACCTGTCAGATGGCCAGTGCTACGTACACGGCTTGTCATGGTATGCATACTAGGTGGAAGTGCTTCTGCTCAGCGGCGCATGGATGTGTTGGTTGCCGCAGCTGCGTGCGGGAATTGTGACAAATCACATTTCCCCCCGTAACTCCTCCAAATCACAGAATTCTTGGATTCTGACACCAAATTCACTGTGAAACCTATACATGGGGTTTAATGTGATGTATTAAAAAGGCCAAAATCCCAAGTCTGTGTCTCTTTCAAAATTTCCATAAATTATTTAAAAATATAAGCAGTAGGAATTTGAGGTAGGTGTCAGTCAGTGACCCTACCTTAATTATTATGTAAAATCAGAATTGGAAATAATGTTTCTAATATTATTTCTCCATTAATAAGATTTTTATTTATTTATTTTATTTATGTTATTTTGTTACTTTTGCAGCTTGCTCTACAATAGTAGCAAGCTGAAAAACCTAATACTCATGCCCAAGAATTTGTTCAGAGAGCTGTTGAGTATAATAAAACTAGGTGGGACAAAAGCCACAAGGAACCTGAATTTAAAGTAGTGGACAAGGTCTGACTGTCCACAGTGATTTTCAACAACCTAGGAGGCAATAAGGAACTGAAACCAGCCTATGTAGGCCCTTTCCGCATAAGAATGCTCCATGGAAAGAATGCAGTTGAAGTTATCCTCAGTGAGGAATCATCCAAGAAACACCCAGTTTTCCAATTAGTCTGATTAAGCACTACAAACCTTGGGAAGCTGAAGACCCACCTGCCCAAAATATTCCCTTAGAAATCCCACAGGAAGGGAGCAAGAGCAAGGAAAAAAAAATCCTTAAAGAAAAGAAGGAAAGAGTCAATGGAAAGGATGTCAGGTTTTACGTTGTCAGATACAGAGGATAATAAGCAGACAAGAATGAGTGGCTACCAGAAAGTAACATACCAGATAGCCCCATCCTCCTGAGGAATTTCAGAGCTGCAAAAAGGAAAGATTAAAATCTCAACCCAAGAACCTTTTTTTTAACTTTTTCCCCTCCCAAAATTTATTTTGGGTACACCAATCTTGAAAGTGGGGAATGTCAGCTTGCTACTATTCCAAACCAACTGACTAAAGTATTCAAAAATAAAACCAAATAAATAATAATAATAAATACAGAAATACAGAAATAATCAATTAAAATAAAAATTAAGAAATAAAACCTTAACCTGTAATAAATCTGAAAATATTATTAAAGGAATGGATTCTTGGTGTAAATTTAGGTAGGGTCAGCCACTGGCACCACTCCCAAAAATTTACTCCTTCAGGTAGAACCATGGTTCACCTGTGTACCCTCCCATCACATCCGCAGGTATGGGTTTCTGACCAAAAATTTGGTCAGAAACCCATAATTATGTCTAGTTTAGGAGCTATGAACAAAAACAGGTTTCTTCCATAGCCCCACGCGCAGACGCATATCTTCTGCAACTGCACAAAGGAGCTACATCCCGCGCCGGCCCCGCAAGCAGTCAAGCAACTACCTTGCGCAAGCCTGAAGTAGTTGCTAGTCAGCAACTACCAGCATGGAAGTTGCTACCAACTCCCGCAAGTATTCAAGCGACTACTGAGCACGGCGGTTGCTACCTGTTGCCAGCCCTGCAGGTAGTCAACCAACTACCTTGCGCAGGCCCATAGAAACGGGCCGGGCCATTGCGCAAGGCAACCAACTGGCTCACTGGACAGCCCCCCCCCTCTCCCAAAACGGAAACAGGCTGTAGGGTACCACCTACACACCCTACAGCCCTTTTCCACACCACTTGGGGCCCAAAGAGCGCCACAATGTGGCGGGGGATAGTATGAAAACAGATAAAACAACAAAAAAATCCGGAAAAATGGGCCCTGCACCCTTTTTAAAGCTATATCAAAGGTTGTAAGGGCCCCTGTAAAAGGGCCTGTATGGTAGTTTTGGAACCAAAAGGGTACATGCTAGTTACTGTAACACCCTTAGAGTGTGTAATAAGGATTAAAAGAGGCCTAGCGTTGTGATAGAAGGCTCACAATGTACCAAACACCCATACAACACCCCCTTGTGTCCCTGGTAACTAAACCTGTACGTAACTAATCATTACTACCAGTGTACTGTCCAATTAAGTGACTGTAAAACACCCAAATATGGACAAAATAGCCTCAGACTCAAAATAGTCTTGCAGAATGGGGTCTCCAGAGCATGTGTTCAAACCCCTGGCTTCAGGAAGCCATGAATTATATTTAAAAATATTAATTGAATACTACTTCTTTGGTAGATAAAATGAGGTCATTAAGGGTACAGAAACATGTATCAAGCGCCAAGAATGATGACATGGGGCTTCCTGTACCTCTTTAGTGACCAGAGAAGTTCTACAAAAACACACTGATGTCCCCCTGGCCTCAGCACTAGCCTGGGTCACCCTCCTTTGGCTGGTAAAGAGACTGTACCATGAGGGGACCCAAACAATATGAATAAAGGCTCTTCCCCCAGCCATTTATAAATCATTCATCCAGTCATGTATTCATTATTGCTTCAGATATTTTTGTCCTCAAGCCATCAAAACCTTATAAGAAATAAGTGTGTTATCCTGGACCACCTTCTGATAAAATTATAGATAAAATTCTTGAATCCTTACTTTTTGGCCAAAATCAACATCCAACCATTCATCCTGACTCAGCACCAGCTTCAAGCACCCTGAATCCCTTCATATTTGTAAATCTGTCAGCTTGCTACTATGTACAGAGCAACCTGTCATAGAAACCCAAAACTATAAAAAATAAAAATATCTACATTAACAAAAGAACGAGTGAGAAATCCATAAATATTATTGAAGAAATGGATTCCTCACCCAAAATTAGGTAGGGTCACTCACTGACTCCACCCTTGAAATCCAAGTCCTTACATTTTTAAAATAATTAAAAAGAAAAGTACTAAAAATTAAAACACCAGTATGGCACCTTTTTGCCATTTTATCATTTCACACGTGTTGTCATGTATAGGGTTTACACCTAAAATTCACTCAGAATTGAGGTTTTGTGTATATTTCAGGATTTACACGCAGAAATGTGTTATGTCACAATTCCCACGCGCAGCCCCGCATCATTACATACCCCTACGGACTCATAGTAGAAGTTTCCCGCGTACTAGAGACCCGCCCGCAGCTAATTCTGCCACGCACGCAGCGGATCCCACCCCGCACGCATCTGAACTGACTGATCCCCGTGTCTGGATCCGTTGTGACTAATCTGACAACCAGGTACCGCTCAAAAGAGCTACAACCTAATTAGGGTTTCCTGGCATATGTAACAAGTTGAAATATGAATTAGTCATAATCTAAAAAGATCAAAACTTAATTAAAATTAATAAAAATTAAGTTTAGAAGATTTTTTAATAATAAATTAAAGATCAAGGATTACCATGTAAATCATTGCCTCTGATCTTTGAAGACCACAAAACACTACAAGGAGTGTTCATAAAAATTATTAAAAATTATCGACGTGATCAACAGATAATGGAAAATCAGTAAAAATCCACATCTGCTCACCCCAAAGCAATACTAATAGTACAAATGAAAAATCAGTGCAGAATGATAAAGTTTACGCCATAATAGATTAACATATCCTGTGGCTAAAATAGTAAAGAAATCCAGCAGATCTAAGGTCAGCTGATTAACAGCGCCAAGTGGAGGTGCTAATATTTCTCTGACTGGCTTGCCAGTCTCAGCCCATGAGCAGAACTCTCTCTACGCGCCCTGAGAAGCTCAAAATCACCCCAAAAAGGTATTTATACAGACCTCTTTGGATCCATTATTCCATCATCAGTTTACCAGGAATTATTATTATCAATCAGAACCTGTGTCATTTTTAGTCAAGTGCTTATGAAGAATCTAAGCAAGTTATTTATGACCAAGTCTGTAGTATTATTATTTATTTATTAAAACCAATCAAACCTTGAAGTTTAGTCAGGCAATCCACCCCATCTGCTCTGAAACCCTTCCTATTATTGCAGGATTTTCGTGGTAAAGTGCTCAGAGTGAGTGTTTCCATTCCTGCCTATGCCATTGTGCTTTTGTGCCTGGCCATTAGTGGAATAAGCCATTTCTAAGGCACCCATCTTCATTCCAAGGTTCTTAAACTGCCTAAGGAGGCCCCTTGAAGAGAGTTTGCTTTGTCTGTAAAGACCCCCAGTAGTATAATACTGTGGCCCCTCTTTTATATAAATATTAAAAACCTTTTATTACCAAACCAATTAAACCTTGCAACTGCTCTTATTATATTATTTATTTGAGCCTCTAAGCATTTATTTTTGGAATAATTATTATTATTATTATTCCAGTATTTTTATCACTCTCTGTAGCTAAAGGACTACAAGGTTCCTGGTATCAGAGAGCTGACAAAATCCATCAAGCATAAGTCCAGAACTAGACCTCGTAAGTGATCCTGCTGACTTATACTCTTTTTGTAGGTTCTGCATAACCCAAACCCCAAGGAAATTACACACACCCTTCTTGAATAGAGTCCTTGTAAACCCCACAGGCACCACAATTGCACCTGTATTGTCCTGAACAAACATATACCTGTGTTCCGGAGGGCTCAAAAACCCCATTAAGTTCTTGGCCCCTCCTTTTAAGTTTATTTTTATAAATATATAAATAAATTTAACCCTTTTAGTCAAAATATATCTCTGGCATTCTTTAACACTTTTACTCTAAACTTTCCATCACCTCTAGTAGCTAGAAGGAGCTAGGTCCTTGGAATCTAGTAGGCTGAAACTACCAGCCACTCCAAATGATACCCTTAAGCTCTCTGCGTCTTCTTTCAATTCAAAGTTTGATCCAATATTGTCCTTCACCCATACAACTTGTCCAAGCAAATTCCTTTGAGTTTCAGTAAATCCAGAATGGGTCTTCTTGTAAATTCTAAATTTTTCACACTTTATAGACTTGGGGTTGATACTGGTGGTGCAGATCTTGTCTGTCTCTTAAAAATTGGAGCAGGAAGGAAAGTATTGGTTAAAAGGGTATTAGCCATGAGTCTTCTCCATGGTGAAACTTTGCATGGTTGATCTGTTGTAGGATGAGGATTAAATTGATGGAAAGCTGAAAGGTGGTGATGGTGATGTATAAGGTGAAGAGAATATCAAATCAGGAATTGTGATGAACTCAACTTACTTCTCTCCTCCTCTCATGGATATCAGGGGCTACCCCTTCCTCTTCTGAGGGGGGTAATTTCATAGCCACAACTTGAATCTCTGTCCTCTCAGTCATTCTCAACCTTCAGTACATCCAACCTCTACCCCTGGAGCTACCAGCTGCAACTACTGGAGTATCTCCCTGCACCCCCTGCAAATCACAGGCAATCTCCCAGGCTCTCTCTCTTTTTGTATGGCTTAGTGCATCCTCCATGTCTCCTTCTGGTATGAGAAGTACATACATATTAAATAAATTATATCCATAGCACATAATCCTGGCTGGAAAACATGTTGTTCAAGTTCATTAAATGCCACACCTTCCTGGACAGGCCCATCAAGAAATCTGTAAATCCACTGCCTCCAACCCACCAGGTCAACATGTAAGTTCATGGGCCATCTCAGCTCAAGCACCAGTCAATCCATCCTCAAGGCCTCCTCTCAGTCTCACATATTTTGGCCTCTCCTTCCCTCCTGGACTCATTCCCCCCGGGGAATTAGTATACTATTTCTTATTGGTTAGTCCCTTCCAATATGTGTCATCTCAGCACAATAAAAGCCAACCAGCCTACTATTACTCATCTCACCTTCCCCTCTGGTGTTACTCTTTTATGAATCAGCCAACAAGTCTCCTTTAGAGCCTTACTCTTGGATTCATCTAACCACTTCATAAAACTTTTCCTTACTTCATCCCTCATCCCTTGAAATATAATCTTCTCTATACTGATTTATGTGAGAATTGGTGAATTCAACTTCTTCCCCTTGAATGTCAGGGGAAGTTTTGACATACTTGTACTTCCCAAGTGAAATGGTTTTTTGGCCAAGTAAGAGAAAAATATTTTTTTTTTTTGGGATCCATTTTTCAAGCGGGTAGTCTGATGTAGTGGGATTCCAGACTAGAGAATCTTATTTAAATTTACCATTGTATACTGATTCAATTTTTAATTGAAAAACTGATTCCATGGTTTCTGGAAAATCTTCCATTCATCTTTGCATTTTAATTTCTTCCTGAAGTGGGTTTGAATATTTTTGCAAATGTTCCACAGACAGAGAAGATGAGGAAAAGATGGGAAATTGTTTTTCAAGGCACTAATGAGAGCCTGTTTAGTTTATGTGAAAATAAACCTGGTTTTTTTATTTTCTAATATTTCCTGAAATTTATTGAGGGTCCATTAATATTTATCCCTTTTCTCTTGAGATAGAAAACAGAAAGCAACTGAAAAAATTCTTGAAAAATGGTTTAACCCAACAATATGAAGAAGGGGCCTGCCAAAATTGTTTTTTTTATATGTGGAGTCAATCATGAGAAGAGTAGGGAAATATTTGAGAATTTTGATGGAATCAAGGTGTGAAATAAATAAAGAACTTATGTTCCCATCCATATTGTTAATTTTGTAGAAGAAATAAAAATTGTGGGATTTGATTATGAGGGCTTCAATGGTAGATTTTCCATCAATGTAATTATTTTGAATTTTTGATTTCATTTTAAATTTTACTGAGGGTTGTTAGAACAGGATATGAGTAGAATTTTATAAGAAAATTTAAATTTTTCAACGGGGGAGAACCAGATTTGGCTAGATTTGAGAAGTCCCATGTTGGTTTCCTTGAATTATTCTGTGGATTGGATAAGTTGAAGGATCATTTTAAGGTGGATGGTTAGGGTCATAAAAATCAGGAATTGCAGGCCTTTTTTGCATTATTTCAACTCTCAAATTTTTTAATATAAAATTTTTATTCAAAGCCATTCAAGAAATTCTTGAACATGCCAAATTTTCTCTTTGAATTTATTTGAATTTACTAGTAAATTATTGACATATGCTGAAGTGGGAACTTCTACAAGATCAGAGGAAATGTGTTTAAGAAAATTTTCTAAATTAGAAGGAGAATAAAGCTTTACTCAGAGATTACAAGGAAATAATTTCCAATACCTTTAAAGTAATCATGTACTTCACTTATTGAAGAAAACATATCATATTGAAAGCTCTCCTTTTGATAAATTATTTTTGCTGTGAAAAGGACTTAAAAGGTGAAATATATGCAGCACTGGAGGTTAATTATTGTTAGTAAATTTTTTTATTTTCCTACATCCAGAAAAAAAAGGATTCCATGTTTTGATTTTTTCATCAATGAGACACAAATGAGACACAAATGAAGAATTTGAATTGCTTGTTTTGATAAATCAGTTTAATTAATTTTTTTCTACTTATGCTTGAATATCTACTGATCATTCCTATTAATTATGAAGTCTTAATTATGATCTATCATTTTTTATAATTTGTGATTTTTTATAATTTATTGTTTTTTATTTATTATTCATTATCTATCTATCATATGTTATATATTATATATTCTTTACTCATTATCATTCATAATTTATAGTTTATAGTTTATTTTTTATTTTTTATTATTATTATTTATTATTTATTATTTATTATTTATTATTTATTATTTTTCATTGCGTTCATTATTTTTCTCACGCATCCAATCCTTTATTTCATGCATTTTGTCATTGTTGCGCAGTTGCACACCTTTGATATTTCACACAAAAAAACTTCATTTCATGCAAAATTCAAGAATTAATTTGTTTTGAATTCTGACTACACATCCCCGCAGTAGAGGTTCGTACAAACCTCACAAAATTCATTGGTAATTTTGGAGGCACTAGAACCCCTTCAAAAATGCAATCAAAAAATGAAAAAAACTTGTAAAAACAAATTTTTGCATGTGTTTTTGGATCCTTATATTGGCTATTTTAATTTTTTCTTTTTTGGTTATTTCATATTCCAGAAATTTCAACCAAAGTCCAAAGAGCTTTTGAATATTTTTTTCATATTTTTTTGATCTAACTTTTCACCTTAAAGAATTCCTTCAAAAAACATAAACATTCAAAAGAATCAAATTTCTCTTTGGACATTTGAATCCTTTTTATTTTTTTTGGTTTATTCAAGCTATCACAAATTTGAAAAAAAATTTAAAGAGAATTCAAATATTTTTTCAGATTCTTTGGATGTATTATTCTACCTCAAACATTTACATCAAAAAAGCAAAAATTTCAAAGAATTCAATTTTCTTATTGGACTTTTGGATCCTTATGTTTGCCATTTTGACTAATTTTTTTGGGTTATTCAAGATTTGATAATTTTAAAAGAACTGTTAAAGAGCTTTCTAAACAAATTCTCAGAATTTTTGGATTTCATTTTTTACCTTAAAAAATTCCATCAAAAAACCAAAAAATTCAATTTTCTCACTACATTTTTGAATCCTTTTCTTTGCCTTTGTATATTTGAAGCTATAGTTTTAAAAGGATTATGTGAAGCTTTCAAAAAAAAAATTTTCATTGTTGAGGCACTATTTTTGTCTCCAAAGCCAAACTAAACAAGCCTCATATTTCTATTCTTTGAGCCCTTCACATGGATATATTCAATATGACTTAAAATCTTTTACTGGGACCACCACCCATCTTGGAGAGCTCCAATTATCTTGAAAACCACCCCCTTGACCTTTTCCACCCTCCCATCACCCCCCACCACTACCACACCACACCACACCACACCACACCACACCACACCACACCACACCACACCACACCACACCACACCACACCACACCACACCTCACCTCACCTCACCTCACCTCACCTCACCTCACCTCACCTCACCACACCACACCACACCTCACCTCACCTCACCTCACCTCACCTCACCTCACCTCACCTCACCTCACCTCACCTCACCTCACCTCACCTCACCTCAACACACCACACCACAACACACCTCACCACACCACACCACCAACCACTCATCACAACAACTCAACACTCCAGATACTTCCAAAAATCTGTTTTGCCTCTTATATCAAGTCTCTGAATACCTTCTTTACTCAATTTCTGCTCTCTATATATATATCAACTATCAACTCTTATCTTCAATTCATTTTTTACCAACATCATTGCTTTTTCCAATGGCTCAAGAAAGCTTCCACCCACTTTTCAGAACTGTTTCAACAGTCCCATCCTCCATTATCTCATCTAACAAAACTAGTGACTCAACTCCTCTGGTTCCTTTTTCATCTAATCAAACTGCTGATTACACCACTCTGGCTCCTCCTCCTGAGCTATCATATAATAAAAAGGAGGATCTGGTTGAAACTATCCAATCATGAGCTAAGTCCCAGTGGATATACTATATCTACCAGAGAATCCAATTCCCAGAATCAAGCCTACACTTTTCAATGTGATAAATCTGGGTAATATCAACCCAGCAAAGATACCAACATATTAAAAAAATCAACAAAGATCCATTTTCATTTCAGTTTATTAGGTAATTTCTCAAAAAGATTGGGTTTTGGTGTGGTGAAGGTTATATGTCCAGAGCACAACCATCAACCTTCAATTGATCCTTCCACTAATCCCATCCGCAGAAGAATTCAAGGGAAGCAAAAGGAGGTGGTTGAAAATTTATCCAAAGCTGGAGTTCCCCCATTAAAAATTCTCAACTCTCGCATAAAAAACTCATCATCTCCTGTACACAAAAATCTCAACATTATTTACAACCAAAGATCCCAAATGCAAAAAAATTCCCTTGATGGAAAAACAGATGTTGAATCACTTTTACTGGAGCTCCAGAATTTTTTCTTTTACTAAAAAATGAACAATGTGGATGTTCAGATTAATTCCTTATTCATTTCACACTATGATTCAATTAAAATCCTAAAGCTTTTCCCAAATATCTTTATGATGGACTGTACATATAAAACCAAAAAATTTGGAATGCCCCTTCTTCATATTCTTGGGGTAAAAAATTGTTTCAGAAGCTTCTTGGTTTTTTTCTGTTTTTTATCTCAAGAGAAGAAAAAGAACTATGATTGGGCCCTGACTCAACTTCATGATATTTTAAAAGATAAAGAACCTAGTGTGATTTTGAAAGACAGTAACAAGCACTTATTAGTTCAATTAAAACATTTTTCCTTTCCTCTCATCATCTTCTCTGTGTATGGCACATATTCACAAATATTCAAACCCATTTCCAGAAGCAATTTAAATCTGAAGATGAATGGAAGCTATTCCAGAAAGAATTGTATCAGTTTTTCTATTCCAAATCAGAATCCACTTATCACAAAAAATTCACAAAACTTTCTCCTTTCTGGAATGCTCCAACTTCTGACTACCTCCTTGAAAACCCAATTCCTCTAATAAGAAAATATTTATCCTATTTGGAAAAAAAACACTTCTACTTTGGAAAAACAAGTACATCAAGAATAGAAGGTTCTCACTCCTACATCAAACATTTCATCAATGCTTCTATTAGCTCTTTCTATAATGTAGCTGAAAACATTTACAGTTCCATCACTATCCAAACCTGTGAGGGAGCCATTGAAGCCTCTCAGAAAGAATTCAAGAATCTCATTGGTTTGACTTACTGTTTGGATCATATTTCTGAAAAAACCAGCCACTATTCCCTCAAAATAACTCACTCATTCCATCAAGTTATTGAATCTTCCACCAATTGCAAGAACTGTAATTACTCTTCTTACATGGGTATACCATGTATTCACAAAGTGAAATCGGCCATCAGAAAGGGTGAACTCTTCTAAATTGATGATTTTCATCCTCAGTGGAATTTCAAAGCTAGTTTTTTTTTTGATGCAAGCTCAAATTAATAATTTCCTGATAAATTTGATTTTGCTTTCTCCAGTTAAATCTGAACCCTTATTCAACTGAAGACTCTGAAAACCTTGAAGTTCCAAACAGAGACAGGAATTAAAACCTATATTTCACCAAACTGTTTGAAAAATTCAGAAAATTGCAACCTGGAGAACAGCTATATTAACTTGGTGAAGGCACAAAGCTATAAAGTGGAAGATATTGAATTGCTCTGATTCAAGAGCCCAATTCCACTCAAAGATCCAAAGTAATAGGAAGACCCCAAGGATCAGCCAATAATTCCAAGAAGATCTCTCAGTCATCAATCAAAGGAGATCCATCTGTTTTTGAATATTTAGAAGAACCCAAGCGGAGAGGAAGGCCAAAGAAAAAATTCACAGAAAATTCCAAGGTGCATTCTTTGGAAAAAATAATGTATCAACTTTCATAATTATCTTTTTTTTACTATGTTTTCTGGTTTCAAGAAGGTGAATTGAAATCCAAGGGAAGGGGAAGGGAAAAAAGAAGGAGGAATCAGACGAAGAGTTAATTTTATATCTATAGTTATTTTTTCTTCAATGGTTTTTTTTAATGAGTCCTTGTCCTTTTGTCAAAATAGGGTGACTTTCTGACTGAAGAGGAATATTCAGAAGATGAAGAGGTGCCAGATTTGGATGAAGGGGGAGATTCAGCAGAAGAATAGCTTTCAGATTTGGATTTTATTGAAATGGTGAGATTTCACTTTTTTTTTTTGGTTGATTTTCTGGATACTATTTTTAATTAATTTTTTCAATCAAACTTTCATCAGACGTCTGGAACCATTGTGAAGAAGCAGGTTGCTTCTCCTGAATACACTCCTGGGAGAAAAATCAAGAGACTAAAGGTGTCCAATGAAGATTGTGATGATCCTTACCATCCTCCTGGAAGGAAGGTATTAGCAGCCCCAACAATTAGTGAGAAAATGAGTACATTTGGTGTTTTTTCATTTTTTCATTTTGTTTGATTTATTTTGGTTTTTTCCTCTAGGTTTGCTGCACATTATTGTATTCTTCTTCTGGAATTTCTGACAAAGTCTCAATTGAATAAGTGAGTTGTCTTTAGAACATATTTTCTTTTATTAAAAATTCTGATTTTTGGTTGTATTTCCAATACAAAAAAATATTTGTCCCCAAAACAGCCATTCGACATATATCACATGTTCAAGATATCATAGGGGATGGGAACTGTGGCTTTAGACCAGCAGCCCTTTGTTTGGGGAGGAACTCAGAAGGCTTGATTGAAGTCAGGAAAGAAATGGTGAAGGAGCTTGATTCAAAACCAATCTTCAAGGACACAACATTACTGTGCGATATCTGGGGTGAAACTTTCCAAGAAGCAAGAAGGCAACTGAACCACCTTTATGGCCCAGCTCCCATAAATATGTGGATTAAAATCCCATTCCATGGTTTCCTTCTGGCTGAAACAGTTAAGTGTCCAGTGGTTATTTTTTCTTCTTTAATTCCTTGCACTTATCTTCCTCTGAATTTTCCTCCCACTCCAAAATCCAAATCTTCTCCTATTTTCTGCATTCTTTTAGAATATTTCAAACATATGGTCTCATTCAAGTTCAAGTCTGATCATTGGCCAGTTCCCAGGTTAGATCCACTTTGGAAAAGTGTTTTGAAAAAGGATTCAAAATCTTGGAAAAATATTGTTCAGATAAATTTAGAGCTTGTTAATGAGATTTTTTTCCCTCGAAGGAAATCAAGTAGAAACATAAAACTAATCATAGTTGAATCAATTTTAATATTTCTATCCATATTTAATGGAGTTTTTGAAGGGAAAGTAATACATCCAAAAAATATGCAAAAGATATTGAAATGCTCTTTGACTGTTGATTCAAATTTTTCAAATCTTTAATAATCCATAAAAATGAAATAAAAATGAAAATAAAAGGATTCAAATTTCCAAAGAGAAATTTAATTTTTTTGAATTTTTGTGCTTTTTGAAGGAATTCTTTAAGTTGAAAGAATACAGCCAAAAAATATGAAAAAAAAATATTTGAAAGCTCTTTGAATTTTGGTTTAGTTCAAAATTTTGGTATCTGAAGTAACCAAAAAAAAAATTAAAATAGTCAAAATAAGGATATAAAAACTATGCAACAATATGTTTTTACAAATTTGTTTCATTTTATGATTGCATTTTTTGAAGGGGTTCTAATGCCTCCAAAATAACCAAAGATTTTTTTTAGGGGTTTAATAACCCCTCCTATGGGACTGTGAAGTAAAAATTCAAAAAAAATTAAATCTTGCAAATTGCGGGAAATGAAGTCTTTTGCATGAAATATCAAAGGGGCGCAAGCACGCAAAAATGTAAGAATGCGTGAAATAAAGGATTAGATGGGTGAGGAAAATAATTCCCTATCATTTATTATTTATTATTTATTACTCATGATTTTTTACTTATCATTTATCATTTATTGTTTATTATTTATCATTTATTATTTATCATTTTTTATTTATTATTGAATATTTACTATCTATTATTTATTATGTATTATGTATCATGGATTATTTATTATTTATTGTTTATGGGAAATGTTAAATCTACAACCACAAAACCTCTGTTCAAAACCTAAACAGGGTTGTGTGGCAAAATTTTCAATCCATTTTGGGTTGTGAACAGCCACTCACGACTCATTGTAGTTGTGAATTGCCACTCACAATGCAAAAAAAAAAATAAATAAAAGAAAGAACAGACATTCAAAATAAAATAAATTAAAATTGATTAAAATTTATTAGAACAAACAAAAAAATAAAGGGCTCCTAAATAAAAATAAAAACAAATAAATATTAACACCAAAAAAGAAAAAAAAATGAAAACATACAAGTAAGTTCAACTTGACTAGCCCTGAAGTAAAAGTGCCAAAAAATACAAGTTCAACTTGACTAGCCCTGAAGTAAAAACACCAAAAAAAGTTCAACTTGTGTTAAGCTGATCCCATCACAAGAAGTAAAAATACTCATTATGATGGGATCAGCCCAACACAAGTTGAACTGACTTACCAATAAAATCTCATTCAAAACACTCAAAATAATGATGTTAACTCAAAACACTCAACATAATGATGTTCAAAGTTTGATAAACCTTTATATTAATAGGATAAAAAGATCAGCATCAGAACTCAAACCCAAATGATGAAATAAAAATTATTCTTATAACTTAGAATTAAAATCAAGATGATCCTTTAGATGTTCAACCCAAAGAGAAGCTTTTTTATAACTCAAAGGAGCAGTTTTGGAAAAAATGTGCGGTATTGGAATCATTTCTCCCTCAAGTACAAGATGAACCCAGTGATTCATGTTGACAAAGAAAATGAAGCTTGGATCTGATTGTTCTTTTACACCCATTGTCATAGGAGTATAAGTACAACATGAATCCAATGAAATGAAGCATATTGATCTTCCATAAGTATCTGCTATTATTTGACCCATATCCAAATTTGCAAGCCATTTTGAAGAGGGAATATATTCATTGATTTCATTAACATCAAGTCTCTTTTCTATCTTTTAAACATCTTTATTTCCTCCAAGGATACTAGAATAGCATGTCTTATTTTCCTCAATGTTTCAATCAATTCCTTTTTTACATTAAACCATCCATTCTCATCATACCCAAGTGAGTTTGCAATGCTCTAAATCCACAATTACCATCACCCACTGGATACCAAATCTCCCCCAAGAACTTATGTAAGTTCTCAGGTATTTGATTGAGGTAATTCACTTTTGGTTCCTACCATCAAAAATTACTTAGTCAAAATCCTTATCTCATTAAAGAAATTGATACTCACCAAAATGAGCTTATGTTTGAAACCTCCATTTTTTCTTCCTCCTCCTTCAAAAATTATTCTGATTCCAACAGAAGGTACCCTAATGAAATTTCAGTATCTTACACTGAACTATGAAATTCATATGAAGATCCTTCCTTGCACAATAGATGATTAAACCATAAAAATGAACTTTTCTCAAAATGAAAGATTTACTATCTTTGGTCTATTTGGCCCCCTTTTAACCCTTTTTTCCCTCTTAATTGCTCTTTCAAAGTGTTCAAATTTTGAAATTTAAAAACAAGTTGCTTTTGATTTCCATCAACCATGGATGGACCTTAACACCTTTGGCTCAAGCCTTGGCTTGGCAATCAAAGTTGCTGTATAATTGACAATGGAATTTAAAATCTCCAATCTAGCATGTTGAGGTTGTCCCATAAGAATGGAATTCAACTTGTTGAAAAATTTGAGTTCTTCAAGCACTGGATCATTGTCAATATTTCAAAAATCAAGAAAATAATAAATAATTAATGTGACAATCCTATAATTAACTTCTGCTTAGTGTTTTAAATTTTTCTATCATCAATTTTTTCTCCATCATCAATCTTGCTCAATTTCCTTTTTATTTGAATTGTATTGAGCCCATATTTCATGCCTTCTTTAAGTTTTTCCAAGGCTTGACCAGAGATTCTCTTCAGTTGAGGATGCACTGAAGGGCTATCAGATGGTTGATGATTGTGTAGGCCATTTCTGATTGAGAGATGCAACATGGGATCTGCTACTTTCCAACTTTCATGGATCATGAATTGACACCCTACCTTCCTGGTGTGAGTTTTCCTTTGATGTTTTGTGAGGAATTTCCCTTCAAATACCCCAAATTTTTCACATGCTAGATCAATTTATTTATCTTTCCTTGAATTGAAATTCATCAATGCATAGCAATGCATGGCTGCCCATTTTTGACAATAAATCTTGGCTTCTTTCCTACTAGCAAAGGCTCTCACAGGAGGAGGGTCAAGCGGTTCTGGAATCCCTTAGTTAAATTAGTATTTTTCAAGCCAAATCCTTCTCATTCAAATGGCAATCAAATGTGACCCACCCCCTTTATTCAATTCCAGTTTTGAAGAAAAATGTTTTAATTCCAGCTGTGAAGAAACATCTTGTTCCTCAATTGTAACCCTAGATGAGGATGCAATTGGGGTTTCCAATTTTTTCTTTTCCAACTCCCTATCCAATGTTTTCTTTTCCAGCTCCCTACTCAAATCCTACATTCCAACAAAGCTTTGTTAAGTAAACTTTTAATTGAGTCCCTTAATTTAGCCATGTTTAGAACAGGAGGGCTTGGGCTTGCCAATGTTTCCATAAACCAACAAAATTTAACAGCAATTTGGTATGCAATTCAATTTTAAATCCAAAAACTCCAAAACTTTGCTCACTTTTGGGTTGAGAAAAATAAATTTATCCAAAGGGTGTGTGTTGTGTGTCTTTGATGCCAATATGCAGAGTTTTTGATACAAAGGTTAAAATTTTCTTTTGTGGTCCAATAATAGTCCCTTATAGTATGCCAGATCCCCAAACTTGGGTTTACAGCACTCAAATGTGGTCCAGGGGTGCCTAGGTACCCCAAATCCCCCCTCAAATGGCCTATTTGGGGGGGGGGGGTACCCCAAATGGGCCAGGAAAACACGTGCGGCCCCCAGGGGGTTTTACCCCCAATTGCAACCCTTTCTAGCTTTCAATTCCCCAATTTTGACTTACAATGGGTTGCAATTGGGGGTTCGCAACCCCCTGGGGGATGCGCAAGTTGTGAGCAACTTGGCTTGCTTCTTGTTGGTCTGTGAATTGCCGTTTGCAACCCATATGGGTTGTGAACAGCAATTCAGGCCTGTTTGAAATGCTGAGGTTGAAAATTTATCATTGGCCATTATTTATTATTCATGATTTACTATTTCAGTTATTAATTTTCTCGTTCCTCCAATACTTTATTTCATGGAATATTAGGTCTACCCGCCATTGCACGCCTCTGCTGCTACACAGAAAAATACTTTATTTCAATGTAATTTCAAAAATTCTGATGCCGCAGTCCCGTAGCTGGGGTTTGAAAACGCCCCAAAAGAATATTTGGTAATTTTTGAGGCATTAGAACCCCTTTGAAAATGCAATCAAAAAATTAAAAAATTATGCTAAAACCAATTTTTCAATGGGTTTTGGAATCCTTATTTTGGCTATTTTAAGTATTTTTTTTTTGTTGTTTCAGCTATCAGAAATATTAAACACCATTCAAATAGCTTCCCAATATTTCTTTCAGATTTTTTGGACTCAAATGTTTACCTTAAAAAATTTCTTCAAAAAATCAAATTTCTCATTAGACAGTTTCTTCCTTTTATTTTCCTTTTGATTTCATTTTTTTGGTAATTAAATCTATCAAAAATTAAAAACAACATTTAAAGATAATTTCAATACTTTTTTCAGATTTTTGGATGAATTATATTTCCTTAAAAAATTCCTTCAAAAAACCAAAAAAGTTGAAAAAATTGCATTTTCTCACCAGAATTTTGGATCCTTTGTTTGCCTTTTTAATTATTTTTCTTTGGTGATTCAATCTTTTAGAAATTGAAAAAAAATATCTAGTATCTTTTCAATATTTTTTTTCAGATTTTTTGGTTTTCAATTTTTACCTCAAATAATTACTTCAAAAAAACCAAAAAATTCAAAAAATTGAATTTTCTCATTGGATTTTTGGATCCTTTTGTTTGCCATTCAAAATGATTTTTTGGGGAGATTTTTGAAGAAATATTTTAAGGAAAAATAATATCTCCAAAAATCTGAAAAAAAGATTGAAATTCTCTTTGACTGTTGTTTTGAATTTGTGATAGCTTCAATCACCAAAAAAATGAAATCAAAAGGAAAATAAAGGATACAACTTTCCAATAAGAAATTTGATTTTTTAAAGGAATTTTTGGAGTTAAAATTATAAGTCCAACAAATATGAAAAAATATGTGTGGGCTCTTTGAATGGTTGTTGAAATTTCTGATAGCTTAAATAACCAAAAAAAAAAAATTCAAATAGCCAAAATAAGGATCCCAAAACCCATGGATAAAATGGTTTTGGCAGAATTTTTTAATTTTTTGATTCCATTTTCAAAGGGATTCTAATGCCTCCAAAATTACCAACATTTCTTTGGGGTTTTTTCAAACCCCAGCTACAGGACTGCAGCATCAGAATTCAAAAATGATAAATGCATGAAATTACTGTGAAATAAAGTATTTGTCCTTGTAGCAGCAAAGGGGCGCAATGGCCGGTAGATTGAATATTCCATGAAATAAAGGATCAGGGGCATGAGAAACTCAATGCCCTATCATTCATTATTTATAATTTCTAATAAATTATCTAATATCAATTATTCAATATTCAGTATTGATTGTATTTTTCAATCATTATGTTGTTGATTCCTGATTTATTATCCATTATTTGTATTGGTTATTTATTATTAAGGATCCTTTTTGAATACATTTTATTTTTGAATGAAACTTTAATGGCCATGAAATAAGTTGAAAAAAAAATCTCAAAACAAAATTCTGGTGGCTCTATACACTCAGCTAAACAGCTGCAGCATCAGATTTTTAAAATACAAATTTCTTCACAAGCCCATGAATTTAAAGAAATAACCATGTAGCATTTATATCATAGAGACATGAAATAATGGCAAGTTTGAATATAGGGAGGGAAAATATGAAAAATCATGCCCTCAAAAGAAAAAGAACAGGAAAAAAGAAAAAGAAAAAGAAAAAGAAAAAGAAAAAGAAAAAGAAAAAGAAAAAGAAAAAGAAAAAGAAAAAGAAAAAGAAAAAGAAAAAGAAAAAGAAAAAGAAAAAGAAAAAGAAAAAGAAAAAGAAAAAGAAAAAGAAAAAGAAAAATAAAAATAAAAAGAAAAAGAAAAAGAAAAAGAAAAAGAAAAAGAAAAAGTAAAAGAAAAAGAAAAATAAAAATAAAAATAAAAAGAAAAAGAAAAAGAAAAAGAAAAAGAAAAAGAAAAAGAAAAAGAAAAAGAAAAAGAAAAAGAAAAAGAAAAAGAATAAGAATAAGAAAAATAAAAATAAAAATAAAAATAAAAATAAAAATAAAAATGAAAATGAAAATAAAAATAAAAATAAGAATAAAAATAAAAATAAAAATAAAAATAAAAATAAAAATAAAAATAAAATTAAAATTAAAATTAAAAATATAAAGAAAAGTAAAAATAAAAATAAAAATAAAAATAAAAATAAAATTAAAATTAAAATTAAAATTAAAATTAAAATTAAAATTAAAATTAAAATTAAAATTAAAATTAAAATTAAACTTAAAATTAAAATTAAAAATAAAAATAAAAATAAAAGTAAAAGTAAAAATAAAAATAAAAATAAAAATAAAAATAAAAATAAAAATAAAAATAAAAATAAAAATGAAAATGAAAATAAAAATAAAAATAAAAATAAAAATAAAAATAAAAATAAAAATAAAAATAAAAATAAAAATAAAAATAAAAATAAAAATAAAAATAAAAATAAAAATAAAAATAAAAATAAAAATAAAAATAAAAATAAAAATAAAAATAAAAATAAAAATAAAAATAAAAATAAAAATAAAAATAAAAATAAAAATAAAAATAAAAATAAAAATAAAAATAAAAATAAAAATAAAAATAAAAATAAAAATAAAAATAAAAATAAAAATAAAAATAAAAGTAAAAATAAAAATAAAAATAAAAATAAAATTAAAAATAAAAATAAAAATAAAAATAAAAATAAAAATAAAAATAAAAATAAAAATAAAAATAAAAATAAAAATAAAAATAAAAATAAAAATAAAAATAAAAATAAAAATAAAAATAAAAATAAAAATAAAAATAAAAATAAAAATAAAAATAAAAATAAAAATAAAAATAAAAATAAAAATAAAAATAAAAATAAAAATAAAAATAAAAATAAAAATAAAAATAAAAATAAAAATAAAAATAAAAATAAAAATAAAAATAAAAATAAAAATAAAAATAAAAATAAAAATAAAAATAAAAATAAAAATAAAAATAAAAATAAAAATAAAAATAAAAATAAAAATAAAAATGAAAATAAAAATAAAAATAAAAATAAAAATAAAAATAAAAATAAAAATAAAAATAAAAATAAAAATAAAAATAAAAATAAAAATAAAAATAAAAATAAAAATAAAAATAAAAATAAAAATAAAAATAAAAATAAAAATAAAAATAAAAATAAAAATAAAAATAAAAATAAAAATAAAAATAAAAATAAAAATAAAAATAAAAATAAAAATAAAAATAAAAATAAAAATAAAAATAAAAATAAAAATAAAAATAAAAATAAAAATAAAAATAAAAATAAAAATAAAAATAAAAATAAAAATAAAAATAAAAATAAAAATAAAAATAAAAATAAAAATAAAAATAAAAATAAAAATAAAAATAAAAATAAAAATAAAAATAAAAATAAAAATAAAAATAAAAATAAAAATAAAAATAAAAATAAAAATAAAAATAAAAATAAAAATAAAAATAAAAATAAAAATAAAAATAAAAATAAAAATAAAAATACAAATACAAATACAAATAAAAATACAAATACAAATAAAAATAAAAATAAAAATAAAAATAAAAATAAAAATAAAAATAAAAATAAAAATAAAAATAAAAATAAAAATAAAAATAAAAATAAAAATAAAAATAAAAATAAAAATAAAAATAAAAATAAAAATAAAAATAAAAATAAAAATAAAAATAAAAATAAAAATAAAAATAAAAATAAAAATAAAAATAAAAATAAAAATAAAAATAAAAATAAAAATAAAAATAAAAATAAAAATAAAAATAAAAATAGGGCATTATTTTTCTCACACATCAAACCTCTTATTTCATGCATTTTGACATTGTTGCATGGTTGTCCCCCTTTGATATTTCATGCAAAAATACTTTATTTCACGCAAGCTTCAAGAATTAATATTTTTTTGAATTCTGAATCTGCAGCCCCATAGCAGGGGCTCTTGAACCCCTAGCCAAAATCTTTGGTAATTTTGGAGGCATTAGAAACCCTTCAAAAATGCAATCAAAAAATGAAAAAATTCTGTAAAAACAAATTTATGCATGGGTTTTTGGATCCTTATTTTGGCTATTTTGATTTTTTTTGGTTATTTCAGGTTCCATAAATTACACAAACATTCAAAGAGCTTCAAATATTTCTTTCATATATTTTGAATAAAAGTCCTTCAAACAGCACAAAAAATCAAAAAAAAAAAATCAAATTTCTCTTTGGAGGTTTGAATCCTTTTATTTTTATTTGTATTTAATTATTCCAGGTTATTCAAGCTATCAAAATTTAAAATGAAAATTTAAGAAGCATTCATATTTTTTCTTCAGATTTTTTAGATGTATTATTTAACCTTAAAGAATTCCTTTAAAAAGCAACAAGTTTGAAAAATTCAATTTTCTCACTGGACTCTTGGATCCTTATGTTTGCCATTTTGAATATATTTTTTTTCAAGCTTTGAGAATTTTAGGAGAACTATGGAAGAGCTTTTTAACATTATTTTCAGAATTTTTGTATGTCATTTTTGACATTGAAAAATTCCATCAAAAACCCAAAAAATTTGAAAAATTCACTCTTTTTTGGACCCTTCACATGCATATATTCAATGTGACCAAAAAACCTTTCCTGCGACCACCACTCATCTTGGAGCACTCCAATCATCCTTTAAACCATCTCCTTGACCTGTTCCACCCTTCCATCACCCACCACCACTACCAGACCTCACCTCACCAGACCTCACCTCACCTCACCTTGCCACACCATACCTCCTCAAACCACACCACATCACACCAATTACAACTCAACACTCCAGACACTTCAAAACAAGAAAATCTCTTTTTTAAATGGCTCAAGAAAACATCCCCCAATTTTCAGAACTGTTCCAATGGTTTCACCAGGCCTATCTTCCATTATCTCATCTAATCAAACTACTAATTCAACTCCTCTTGATCCTTCTTCATATATTCAAACTCTTTATTTCACCCCTCTGGACCCTCCTACTGAGCTATCATTTAAGGAAAAGGAGGAGCTGGTTGAGGCTATCCAATCATGTGTAGAGTCCCATAGATATGTCATGTCTATCAGAGGATCAAATTTAAAGAATCAGGCCTACACTTATTAATTTGATAAATCTGGGGAATATAAACCCAGCAAAGATACCTCCAAATTAAAAAAAATGAAGGAAGACCAATTATCCTTTCAGGTTATCAGGGAATTTTGTAAAAAGATTGGGTTTTTTGGTGGTGAAGTATATATTTCCAGAGCACAACCATCCCCCTTCCATTGATCCTTCCACTCATCCCATTCACAAAGGAATCCACAGGGAGCAAAAGGAGGTGTTCAAAAATTTATCCAAAGCTGGAGTTTCCCCTTTGAAAATTCTCAACTCTCTTATAAAAAACTCATCATCACCTATCCATACAAATCTCCCTACAATTTACAAAAAAGGATTCAAAATACAAAAAAAATTCCCTTGATGGCAAAACTCCTGTGGAAGCACTCATACTGGAACTCCCAAATTCTTCTTTTCCTATGAAATGAAAAATTTGGATGGTCAAATTACTTCATTATTTATTTCACACCCTGATTCCATGAAACTTCTCAACCTTTTCCCTACTCTCATTATGATGGACTGTACATATAAAACAAAAATATTTGGGATTCCCCTTCTTCATATTCTTGGGATAAAAAATTCTGCTATACGCTTCTCAGTTGCATTCTGTTTCTTATCTCAAGAGAAAAAACAGAACTATGATTGGGCCCTGACTCAACTTCCGGAAATATTTGAAGATAAAGAACCTAATGTTATTGTGAAAGACAAGGAACAAGCACTTATTATTTCATTGTATCAGTTTTGTCTTCCCCTCATCATTGTTTCTGTGTCTGGAACATTTTCAAGAGTACTCACACTCATTGCAGGAAGCACTTTAAATCTGAAGATGAATGGAAGCTATTCCAGAAACAATGGCATAAGTTGAACAATTCAAAATCTGAATCAAGCTATCACAAAAACTGCACAAAATTTCTCTGGTCTGGAATCCTCCCACTTCTGACAACTTCTTGAAAACTGCATTCCTCAAAATTTTTCTCCTTTTTGGAAAAAAAAGACTTTCACTTTGGGAACAAAATTACATCAAGAATAGAAGGTTTTCACTCCTAAATTAAAAGATTCATCAATTCTTCTATTGGTTCTTTTTATAATTTAGTTCAAAAAATTTACAGTTCCATCACCATACAAACCTGTGAGAGAGCCATTGAATCCTCACAGAAAGAATTCAAGCATCTCATGGTTTGCCTCACTGCGTAGATCATCTTTCTGGAAATATCAGCCACTTTTCCCTCAAAATCATTCATTCACTTCATCAAGTTCCTTATCCTTTGGCCAATTGCAACAACTGTGAGTACTCTTCTTACATGGGAATAGCATGTGTTTACAAAGTCAAATTGGTCATCAAGAAGTGGTAACTCTTCCAACATGATGATTTTCATCCTCAATGGCATGTCAAAGCTCCCATATCAATAATTTTTTCTCTTTTTTTGGGGGGATTTGAGCTGAAATGAATAATTTCCTGATTGATTTTTATTTTCCTTTCTCCAGTTAACTGTGAACCCTGAATCAACTGAAGATTCAGAAAAACTTTAAGTTCCCACCAGAGAAAGTAATGAAAAAATATATTTCACTAAACTGTTTGAATGATTCAGAAAGTTGCCACCTGTAGAACAGCTATATTATCTGGGTGAGAGCATGAAGCTGTACAGAGGCAGATATCAACTTACCCTGATTGAAGAGCCAAATCCACTCAAAGATCCAAAGTAAGAGTAAGACCCAAAGGACAAGCCAATAAGTTCAAGAAGATCTCTCAGTCCTCAAGAAAAAGAAATCCATCTGGTTTTGAATATTTAGGAGAATCCAAGAGGAGAGGAAGGCCAAAGAAGAAATTCATAGTAAATTCAAAGGTCAGACCATTTTTTTTGAAAAAAAAACATATCAACTTTCATAATCAATTTTTTTTCTCATGTGTTCATGTTTCAAGAAGGTTCAAGGCCATCCAAGGGAAGGGGAAGTGAAAAAAGCAGGAGGAACCAGAGGAAGAGGCCATTTTATAACTATACTTATTTTTCTGCAATGGTTTGTTTTTTCAATGATTCCTTGTCATTTTTTTAACATAGAGTGAATTTCAGACTGCATAGGAATATTCAGAAGATGAAGAGGTGTCAGATTTGGATGAAGGGGGAGATTAAGCAGATGATGAGCTTCCAGATGTGGATTTAATTAAGATGGTGAGCTTTCATTTTCTTTTATTTTTGGCTAATTTTTTGGATATTATTTTTCATTAATATTTTCATTCAAAATTTGATCAGGAGTCTGGAACCATTGTGAATAAGCGGATTGGTTCACCTGAATACAATCCTGGGACAATAATCAAGAGGAAAAAGGTGTCCTTTGAAGATGGTTATTCTCCTTACCAGCCTCCTGGAAGAAAATTATTAGCACAAACAGCCCCAAAAATCAGTGAGAAGGTGTGCAAATTCGATATTTTCTCATTTATCCATTTTTTCTGATTTTTGGGGGTTTTTTCTCTAGGCTTCATGCACATTATCTTATTCTTCTTCTGGAATCTTTGCCCAAGTATAAATTTAAAAAGTGATTTTGATCTTGAGTCCATATGTTATGTTATAAAAAATTCTACTTTTGGTTTTGGTTCCAATTCAAATATTTTATTTACCCAAAAACAGACATTCCAAATATATCACATTTTCAAGATTTCATAGGGGATAGGAACTGTGGCTTTAGAGAAGCAGCCCCTTTTTTGGGGAGGAACTCAGAAGACTTGATTGAAGTCAGGAAGGAAATGGTGAAAGAGCTTGGTTAAAACCCAATCTTCAAGGACACAAGATTACTGTGTGATATCTGGGGTGAATTTTTCCAAGAAGCAAGAAGGCAACTGAACCACCTTTATGGCCCAGCTCCCATAAATATTTGGATGAAATTCCCATGCCATGGTTTCCTTCTGGCTGAAACATATAAGTGTCCAGTGGTTCTGTTTTCTTCTTTAATGCCTTGCACTTATCTTCCTCTGAATTCCCCTCTCACTCAAAATTCCAAATCTTCTCCTATGTGCTTCATTATTTTAGAAGAATCCAAACCTATAGTCTCATTCAAGTTCAAGTCTGATCATTTGCCTGATTCCAGGTTAGATCCACTTTGGAAAGCTTTGTGAAAAGGATTACAAATATTTGAAAATCATTGTTCAGAGAAATTTGGATCTTTGTAATGAGTTTCTTTTCCATCCCAGAAAATCAAGTAGAAAAATGAAACCAATAAGAGTTGAATAAATTTTAATATTTTCATCCATATCTGTTCTTTACATTTATTATTTTGAATGAAGTTTGTCAGGCGTATGCATACATGCAGATGCAATTTAGAAAGTATTAATGAATTTTTCTGTTTTTTTTTCTAATATTCTGAAAGGTTGAATTGCAAAAAACTGTAGATTATCAAGGCAAACAAAAGGACTCAAAACTCCAGTGAGAAAATTGATTTTTTGGAATTTCTTTGTTTCTTGATGTAATTTTTAAAGGTAAAAAATGACATCCAAAAATTCTGAACAAAAAATGAAAAGCTCTTTGAAAACTTTTTTAAATTTATAACAGCTTAAAACATGCCAAAAGATTAATAAAAAAAGCAAACAAAAGGATCCAAAAGTCCAATGATAAAATTGAATTTTTCAAAAGTTTTGCTTTTTTGATGTAAATGTTTAAGGTAAAATGACACCTCCAAAAAATCTGAAAAAATCTTTAAACATCTTAAAATTTTGGTTTACCTTTTTTATAGCTTGAATCACCCAAAAAATGAAATAAAAATGAACATAAAAGGATTCAAATTTCCAAAGAGAAATTTGATTTCTTTGAATTTTTTTGTTTTTTGAAGGAATTTTTCAAGTTGAAAGGATACAGCCAAATAAAATATGGGAAAAATAATTGAAAGCTATTTTTATCATGAATGAAATTTATGGAAGCTGAAATTGCAAAAAAAAAACTATTAAAATAGCCAAAATCAGGATCCAAAAACCAATGCAAAAATTTGTTTTTATGGAATTGTTTCATTCTTTGATGGCATTTTTGAAGGGGTTCTAATGGCTTCAAAATTTCCAAATATTTTGGTTAAGGGTTTCAGAACCCATGCAATGGGGATGCTGGGTCAAAATTCAAAAAAATAATGAATTCTTGAAACCTGCGTGAAATAAATTCTTTTTGTGTGAAATACCAAAGGGGCGGGACTGCGCAACAACGTCAAAATGCATGAAATAAAGGTTTGGATGCATGAGAAAAATAATTCCCAAAATTTGAAATAAAAAATAAACAATAAATAATGAAAAATAAAAAATAAAAAATGAAAAATGAAAAATGAAAAATGAAAAATAGGGAGTATCAGAGTTAGCAAACCCACCATTTTTAATGGTGTGTTTCTGAAATACACATACCCCCTCACTGGTTTATTTCAAAATGGCAGGCTTCATGAAAATGGCGGATTTCAAACATCAAACCCTTCATTAAACCCACAATTTATGCATCATCATCCATCCACCATCCATCAAATCCAAAAAACCCATCCATGTCAGCAAATCCATACCAATCCCATCTCCATCACATCACACACATCTCATCTCCATTGCTTCACATCTCTATTGCTTCACATCTCTATTTCTTCACATCTCCATCTCCACAAAAATTTCATCATCTCATCAACCCACATCAAATTACCATCTTTCTCAACATGTCCCATCAAACTTCCCGGAAGCAAGTTGAAAATGCAAAAAATCTGACTGAACTTTTGTTAGTATTTGACTGCCATTCAGACGCCAATTCAGACTCTGATTTGGAATAAATTTTGTTTGTCTTTGAATGATCTATTACAAAAGTAATACATGATTCCAAAAATACAAACTCTCCACAACCCTATGTATGAAAGGCAAAAGCTTCATCTCCTCCCCAACTTAAGCTTCCAGCAACTGTTCCAAACTCTATTTCCTTCATTCATAAAACTTTTGGAGATGATTGAAGACCACCACATCTTCCAGAACAATTCTTGGAATCCTCAACGCAATCCAGCTATCCAACTTGCTGTTGCTCTCTGTAGATTGGGATCAAATGGAAATGAGGAAGCAATTCATCCATTAGAAAATCTATTCTCAGTTGGTTATGGAACCATTGACTCATACACCAAAAGAGTCATGATTGCTATCCTATCTTTCTGTTTCTCTGTCCTTTGTTGGCCAACCAATGAAAAACACAAGGATATATCTCAATTAATGGAGACTGAAGGCTTTCCTGGTTGCATTGGGTTTGCTGAGGGAACCACCATCCCCTTGAGTCAAAAACCCAGTCTAGATGGAAACCACTGTTTTGATCAGAAAAAAAGGTAATTGATTCATTTCATTTCCAAAGCCTTTGATAATACACTCACCAAATTTGTTTTATTGGTTTGTATAGATACTCTGTGGCACTAAAACTTGTTTTTGATAACAGCAAGAAGTTCATATACCTCAATGCTGGCCTTCTGGGTTCTTGTCATTATTCATATGTTTTCAATTGGATGCAGATTGCCCAACAACCAGAGAACTACTTTGACCAAGATCAATACCTTCTGGCCAATTCAGCTTATTCTAGCAAGAAATATGTGGTTCCAGCATACTGGAATGTTTTTCCCAAAGATAAAGGAAAAACAAGTGTCAACTATCATCTTTCCCAATCACAAGTTTTGATTGAGCATGCCATAGGAGTCCTGAAAGGAAGATGGACCAGCTTAAGGGAAATGCAAAATCAGCTTTAAAATCCCAAAGACATGAAGTTCCTCATCAACTGGATTATCACTTGTGTAATCCTTCACAATCTTTTGGCTGAAATCAAAGATGAATGGGACAAAATATTTGAATATGATATTCCGGATCCACCTCAAGTCATCCCTGTCTCATCTTGTCCCTCATCATCTTCTATGAGAGAACAGATTCTTCCTCTCACCCTTGCTCACTTTGATGAGTAATGTTTGATTTTGAATTAGGTAAAAAATCCCTTCACCAATTTTTTTTGGTTTTGGTTGTTCACCCAAGATTCCTAGGCTGTGACCTTTTTTTTTCTTTTTTTTTCTCATTTGGTGTGGTGGACTTAGGCAAAACAGACTCAAAACTTCCAAACCCCCCACCTCACCCCACCAACCACTGTTCAAACCACCCACCTCACACCGTCAAACCACCAGGAGGTCCACTGCTTCCTCCTCCTCACCAACCACCTCCACCTCACCCATCACCTCCACCTCACCCACCACCTCCCCTCCCCCTTTGGTTGGAACCCCTGTTAAGCTTCCCCCCCTCCTCCTCATCCTCCTCCTTATCCTCCCCATCATCCAATGCTCATCCTTTGATTCATCCACCTCCATCCCCCTTCAGGCCCCCCCCCCCACCCCCTTGGTGGATTCCCCAGGTAAGCTCCCCCCTCCCTCCTCTTAACTCCCCTTTTCCCTCCCTCTCACCCCCTCTCACTCCCTCCCACTCACTCACCAACACCCCCCCTCTCCCCCTCCCCTCTGTCTCCCTCCCATCTTGCTTGTCTTGCCTCCTTGCTCTTGCTTGCTTTGCTTGCCACCCCCCCGCTCCCCTTGGCTCCTCCTCACTTGGCTTGCCGCCCCCCCCCCCCTTGTTCCTCCTCACTCAGCTTTCCGCCCCCCCCCCCTTGCTCCTCCTTGCTTGGCTTGCCCTTGACTTTCTGGCCCCCCCCGCCCCTTGCTCCGCCCTTGGCTTGCCAGACCCCCCCCCCTTGCTCCTCCTTTCCGCCTCCCCGCTCCCCTCAGCTCCTCCTTTCTTGGCTTGCCGCCCCCCCCCTTGTTCCTCCTTGCTTGGCTTGCTGGCCCCCCCCCCTCACTCCTCCTTGTGCGGCTTGATGGCCCTCCCCCTCACTCCTCCTTGCGCGGCTTGCTGGCCTCCCCCCTTGCTTGGCTTGCCCTCAACTTTCTGGGCCAACCCCCTTGCTCCGCCCTTGGCTTGCCGGCCGCCCCCCCTTGCTCCTCCTTGCCGGCCCCCCCCCCTTGCTCCTCCTCACTAGCCCCCCCTTGCTCTGCCCTTGGCTTGCCCACCCCCCCTTGGTCTGCCTAGGCTTGCCAGCCCTGCCCACCTTGATCCCTTGCCTTGCCCCCTGGCTCACCTGGCCTGGCCCAAATCCCAACCCAAGGCCTGCCCCAGAGCCCAGCCCAATTTTCTCGCACCCCAGTAATTTTTTTTTTTTTTTTTTTGGTGATGACATTAATTTTTTTTTTCTTTTTGGTAATAAGCCCAGACCAATTAGCTCATGCCCACGCCCAGTAATTTTTTATTTTTTTTGTTTTGTTTTTTTTGGCGATCATGTGACTGAAATTGTTTTTTTTTTTAAAAAAAAACCCCTTCTTTGACCCCTTTTCCTTCAATTCCATCCCTTCTCCCACTGCACTGACAATTTTATACTCCAAATTGAATCTCTTCTTGATACTCACCCCAAGTGCAGAATTTTCCATGGAGGGAACAAGATGGAAGGAGATGAGGTGACAAACATAAAGAGAGGTGTCAAGCAGAGGGCTTTGAAGCAAAAGAGGAATCAAATTAGGGCATCAGAAATCTCTTTGGAACTTGAAGAGGGGTGCATCCATAAAAAATTTGTATGGTCAGGACGGAAACTACAACCTTTGGATCTGTATCCTGCCATCACTGCCAAAAAGAAAAAGAAAAATAAAAAAACCTCACCCATGGAGTTCAAACATTCCAAGCAGACAATCAAGAAATTCCGTTGCTTCATCCATGGCAAAGTGATTGTTCTCAATAAATTTGATCACAATGTTCTTGTTGCAATAATTGAATTTGTCCCATTGGAGAATCTTTCTGACCAAGACAAGAAGGACATCAACTTTGTGACAACTTTCCTTCACCAGTCAAAAACATTTGTCAACACTGTTGGTCCCTCAAGATCTTGGGGTGGAAAAATGCGGGCAATTGGATGGCAAAAGTCAATGGACCCCTTTGAGTTACTTGGACGCTATTTGAAGAAATCATCTATTCAATCTTCCCCTCAAGAGTATGATTTTCTCAATCTTAAGGCAGACAAAGTCTTGCCAATTTTAGGACAAATGTTTTGCAATTTGGCCAGACTTCCCTTTGAATCAAATGGTGAAATAATGAAGGAAAACCGCATCCCCTCCTTCTCATCACTTGAATTTGGTTCTTGGCCTACTCCTTTTGACTTCTCTCTGCATGTCACCTTCACATCTGACTCTTTTTACAACTCACCTCACATTGACAAAGGTGACATCTCTGAGTATTCATTTTTAATTTCAGTTCCAACCAAGAAATCTAATGGACAACTTATTGAAACTATGGATGAATATGGAGTATCAGACGGCCATTTTGTTTTTCATGACCTGGGGTTTGGAATTGATTTCAAGCAAAAAATTGTAGTGAAAATGGTTTGGGCAGCCAATAATTACAAGCACTGTACTTTTCCTGCTGTGGATACTGCCACTCATACAAGAATGGCAATTTAAATTCAAATAAACAAAACAAGTAGAAATTCTTTCAGGGACTTGGGGAGCGGGAAAATATACTCCAGGAAAAAAATAAATAAAAAGAAATTTTTTTTTTATTGGTGGGGTTAAAAATAGTCTTAAGCATTGTTGTAATCAAAAATGATTTTTTTTCTTTTCAAGTTTTTCATCAAAGCAAATATATTTGCAAGCCCAGAATTTGAGTAATCTGCTTTAATTCATCTACTGCTCTACTGCTACTGATGTATGCCGCAGCCATTGACCACTTATCCTTTTTTTCTGCTGCCAGTTGTTCCCTCTCCATTTCCAGTTGTGCTTGCTGTTGATCCTTCTCCTTTTCCTCTTTTTGAAATTCTAGCTCAGCCTGTTTCAAATTCCTCTTGGAATCCCATTTTTGTTGATGAGCCAAACTCTTGGATTTCTGCTTTTTCAAATCAATAGCCAGTTGACTCTCCCACTTCTCCTTTTCAAACTGAATTTTTTCAGATTCAATTTTTGATTTCACTGTTTTTCAGAGGGGAATAGGAATGAGCTTTATTTTGAAAGCAAAGAGAATCCAAGGGGCTTACTTGAATCTTGCTTCTCCATGATATCCTCAAAGCCCAAAAAATTGGAAGTGTTTCTCCTCTTTTGAAGGCTATTGGGGTTTATGTTGATGGAATTGGATGCCTTTTGCTTTCCATTTGCAGAGGAGGTTTGTGTGGTAACATCATTGCTCTCATTTGAAGGGGATGTTGGAGGCCCCATTGGCTTGAGTTTTTGGCCATTCAGGAATGGATGATCCTGTTTCTTTGGAATCTAAATCAGTCAGGATTAACCAGACAGAAGAGAAAAGAACTTGGTTCCTTACTTGAGCAGATTTTAATGGCAATGGTGATACGGGAGTGAAATCCTCCTCATTGGCCAAGTTCTCAAGTTCTTCCACCCCAGGAAGAGGGAAATCAAAAGAAGTGAGTGAGGGGTCCAAGTTTGGGTCTGACTCATCAATAAATGTGGAATTAGAGGTGATTGGAGCTGATTGTGTTTTAATATCCTCCTTGGCATCAGATGGGGGTTACTCAAAGGCAAAGGTTTCATCAAGGTCCTCCTTTCTAGGCTGAGCTTCCCCATCCAAGTCCTTGGCATCAACTGAATCAGATTTTTGGGTGTCAAAAGCAGCTAGAGGGGTGATGTTGGCCTTCTTTCCAAAGATTTAATCCATTTGAATATAAAAAGGACAAATGGAGTCCAACTTATCAACCGGCAAGTTGATTCCCTTGGATTTATTGGAGTCAGTGATACCAAAGTCAGTGGAGATTGACATGGAATGGGCCTTTTTGTACTTGGATTGATAATTATTGAATTGCTCCCTCATCTGTTTGGATGAAAGATCCAGCCTACCTTTTGTTTTATTCTTGAGTTCATTGGCCATCAGGAGATAACCATTGACCTTAGAGGATCGAGGTTGGCCAATGTGTGTTTCATTGTTAGATCCAAAGCAAGCATTGTAGTTGGACAGAATTTTGAGCAAGTTTACCAGGATGATGTGATCAGCTCTCTTGAGCTGACTTCAGCCTTTGGAAGCTGATGGGGTAGGATTGTTGTATGTTGAGTTCCTGGGGGATGTTTGCTTTGGTCCATTGCATTTTTTAGTGAAATTGCGGGGGGATTGCTGAGGGGCCATTATGAGAGTGATGAAGCAAAGAGGATAGCACTAGATGAGAGTGATGAAGTGACAAGAGCAATAAAGCAATGAGAGTTAGGATGTGATGAAAGCAATAAAGCAATGAGGGTGAGGGATTGATGAGGATGGGGATTCAATGAGAGTTAGCTGGATGTGATGAAAGTGATACAGGGATGAGAGTGAT
>CM062638.1:33061022-33206022 GCA_025617555.3 Puccinia polysora
TTTAAAACAATTCAAGTATTTTCATCCAAGGGGAAGAAGCATACATAAGATTTTTCCATTTATTATGCAATTTGTTTAGTTTTTTTGAAAACAAAATTTTGAAAACTTGTAGATAAGACTTAAATAAATGAGCATCCCCACCATTTCAATCACTGAAATTTGTCCCACCTAGGATTTAAAAGTTTATTTTTCATATAAGAGGGCTTAATCCCGAATTGAAGAACAGAAGAATCAACATAATCTCAGTGATTGGTGGTTAAATGCTAGAAGGAATAAACAGCAATATAAACAATCGAAACAGATGGGAAAGGAGAAGTTCCTTCATCAGAAGATAGCAAAAACTGGTACTAAAATTTGATGGTGATAGAAAGACAACAATGGCCAAAGGCATAATAAGGCTGTAAGAGTTCAAGATAAAGAATTCAAGACTGTATTAGGCACCAGGATCAGTTGAGCACCAGATGAGGAGAGTAAAAATGAATGGAGTGAAATCCACTATTACAGTAAGGGCTTTAGTAGGTGAGGTGAAAGGAAATACTTAAATGTGGTTGAAAAGGTTAAAATAATAATGAATAATGAATGGTCATTTAAGATTATGGCAGGAGAGTAGGAATCACAATACTAGGAAACAGAGAGATGATAAAACTTTTCAGCCTCCTGGATTCCAAGATCCTTGCTATCGTTTAGCTACCAGAGGTGATAGAATAAATAATAAATATATCATTCAATAAATTGAAGCAAAAATCCATAAAATATTTGGATAAAGCTTATTGCAAGGTTAATTGGTTTGGATATGGTTTATTGTTATAAATCAATATAGATAAATTGATTATTAAATATTTTTATAGAGGGGCAAAAATTATATTGGGGATCTTTAACACCTCTCTTCAGGGAATTCAGTATGAAAAAACATAGGCCTGGTTACTTTGGAACCTTTATTTTAAAGGATATTTTGCCCAAAGATAATATGTATATAAAATACACAGTGGAGTGGCAGAGCTTTGTAACCAAGCTTCCACAACAGAGAAAGGATAATAAGACTCACTGGTATATTATTAAATCTTTTGGGTACCTGTTTGGGATGTGCACTGATGGGTTAAACCTGTATACTGGGGTTATAAGGTTCTTCAGAAGTTTAAATTGATAAAAAAGGGTTGAGGATGGATATTATTAATCAGACTAAAGCCTTAAATCACTTACCTATCTCTTATAAGTATTTGATTACCTTGGGACGGTGTCTGGATGTAAATATAACTGGGTCTCTGTGTATTGATATCCTCAAAAGAGCTCTTTCTTTATAGCTTTTGGAGTCCCAATATTGTCCTTCTGAGAGGTACAGGGGCTCAAAGGGACAGACACTGAGGCTAGCAGGGTATCCTATGGTAGCCTGTCATGTGTCCTTGGTGCTTTAACACGGGTAGAATCTATTTGCACAGGGTATGGGAATTATTCTACTTTATAATTGATGTTTGGATGTTTGAATAACACTAATCTGTCCTTTAATTTATTATTTAATTAATTATCCTTAGTAAATGTTCCCAGTAAGTTAATAATTATTTTAATAGACATTCCTACGGATATTCTCATGTCAGGTGAGTTCTGATTATGTTTTAAATAATTGGAGTAAAGTCATGATATTGATTTTAATCCTTATTTTCAAATTTCAGTTGATTTACTAAAATAATTACTTCAAAATATAATACATGGGTATTCATGTAATATTTTTACATAATTAGTTTTCTTAGTATGTCAAGAAAATATTGATGTCTAGAAATTCTCATAATAGTATATTAAAGTATTTTAATATATTTTTAGAAGTAGTCATTATCTTATTTTTGAAATTTTTGGTACTTTGAATTATATTTCATAAAAAATACGTATAAAGGTCATTTAGGTATTTTTATATCAGTTTATGTATTTTTAGACTATCTACTATCCATGGGAACATTCATTAAATTGTAGAATGTTCCCTTGTAGGTTGTAGCATGTTTACTCGGTACCTAGGTTTCTCAGGCGGCCTGTCACTTTGTCAACCCGTAGTCCCGCGGCTTTCTACTTGTCAGAGGCCTGGGTCTGCGTACACAGATTTGACAGGGTGAAAGTGCTGTAGCTCAGCCGCGCACAGGTGTATTGGCGGCCGTGGCTGCGTGCGGGAATTGTGACAGAACACGTTTCCGTCTGTAACTCCTAAAATATACACAACACCTCAATTCTGACAGAATTTTAGGTGTGAAACCTATACGTGACAATAAATGCGAAATATTTAATTGGCCAAAAAGTTCAATAGTGGTGCCGTGGTATTTTGGTCATTCTTTCTTTAATTATTTAAAAATTTAGGGAGTTGGATTTGAAGGGTGGGGTCAGTGAGTGACCCTACCTAAGTTTGGTTGGAGAATCCATTTTTGTAATAATATTTATGGTTTTCCTACTCCTTCTTAGGTTAATTTTATTATTATTATTTTTATTTTATTTCTGTTACTTTTGCAGCTTGCTCTGCAATAGTAGCAAGCTGACATTCCCCCACTCCAAGATATGGCCCTATCTGAAAAAAAATCTGGAGCATGTTGGGAAAAAATGAATTCCATGTGTGTTTCAGTTCCTTTTGCTGGCTCTGTAGTTGTTAAGATGTATTGGTCCATAAGTTATATTATTTCCTTGTAACCATTCATCTTTGTCTGCAGATTCTCCTTTGTATCTTTCTAAGTATAGTCTAACATCTTTTCCTTGCCCTCTCTCTTTCTTGTCTCCCAATATCCTGCTGAATTTCCCTTTTTCTTTCACAGGGTCAGGTTCTATTGGGATTATTGCTGGAGGGAGGTTGCTACCTTCTCTTGGTTGAAGGTGTTTTACTAGGCTAACAGGAAATAATGGGTGTTTTCTTGATAATTCTTCACTCAAGATTACTTCTACAGCATTTTTGAAATGCATCTTTTTGATAAAAAATGGTCCAACAAAGGCTGGTTTCAGCTTTCTGTTACTAGCTAGATTGTTGAAGTTGGTAGTGGATATCAAGATCTGATCTCATATTTTAAAGTCAGGTTCCCCATGTGATTTGTCCCATCTTTTTTTGTTGTATTCTACTGCTTCTTCTACACATTTTTGAGCATGATTATTTGCCGGATCTATCATTTTCTTAAATTCAAGAGATGTTGGATGAATGGTGGCTAAGTTATAGTTTAAGTTATTCCTAGGGAGTTTTGGAATCCATCCTCTTTCTAGTATGTAAGGAGCTTCTTTGTTAGTAGAATGTTTACTGCTGTTATAAGCCATCTCTAGAGCTGGGAGTAGGCTTATCCTATCATGGAAATAACCATCTGAGTTTTTGTATTCTATACCAAAGCTACAGATCCTTCTTAACATATATTCTAGGGTCTGTATCATTCTTTCAGCTACTCCATCAGTTTGGGGATGGTATGCTGTAGAAAATGCTAGAGTAGTACCCAGTATATCATGTAGATTCCTCCAAAACTCAGAGGTGAACTTGGGGTCTCTGTCACTGATTATAATGTTGGGTATACCAACATTGGCTATGATCCTATTCCAAAAAAGTAGAGCTACATCCATAGCACTATCTTCTTTGTGGTTAGGTAAGAACTTTGCCTTCTTAGAGTATACCAAAATCAGCTATGATCCTATTCCAAAAAAGTAGAGCTACATCCATAGCACTATCTTCTTTGTGGTTAGGTAAGAACTTTGCCTTCTTAGAGTATCTGTCAACTATAACTAGGAAAGAGTGATATGAATGAGTACCTCCAGGGGGGAGGCCGGTGACAAAATCCATATTAATGATTTCCCATCTATTTTTGGGTTCAGAGATCTTCTGTAGGAGTCCAAACCTTTTTCCAGTAGTTTTATTATATTTTTGGCAAGTCTCACAGCTAGTAACATACTTAATAGTGATTTCTTTCCAGTCTATCCACCAAGCAGTTTGTTTTACTTTCTCCAAGGTTCTTTCAGTGGATAGATGCCCTGATTAACAGTTGTCATGGCATTCCTGGAGTATGTGTTGTATATTTTCTTTGTTGCTTAGTAATAATACACTGGAATGTTGGTTTCTGTAGTAAAGGAGACCATCCCAAAAGGTAAACCTTCCTGCTTTATAGGGTTTTAGTAATGAAGCAGGTAAACTATTTATCAGAGCTGCTTCTGGGGATTCACATTCCATAATGGTAATCAGTAGCTTGATTTCAGGGGATCAGTTGTCCCTCACTAGATTGAAGAAAGCAGTATCTAATTCACATAAGTGGATCCCCATTATTGGAGCATTCAATGCAAAAAGATTGATGTTCAAGATAAGAAAGATATCTTGATCCTCAGGGTCAAATGCTGGATTGCTAGAGTCATTAGGCAAAGCATTCCTACTTAGACTATCAGCATTCTGATGTTTAGCTCCAGCTTTATGTACTATAGTCATCTGACCTCTATACTGTTGTATAGCAATTTGCCACCTGAGCATATGTCTGCTGGGGGTTTTCATGTTCATGAGAGTTCTTACAGCATTACATTCTGTGATCACTTGGAAAGTGGTGACTTCTAAGTAATGGTGTAGCTTTTCTAAAGCCCATACTAGAGACAAGCATTCCATCTGACTGGCTCCATATCTCTTTTCTATATCTTTGATCTGTCTAGATATGAAGAGTACTGGTTTCTCCACTGGTTTGTCTTCTTCTATTCTTTCTTGATGTAGATCAGCTCCTAACCCTTCCATACAGGTGTCAATTTACAGTTTAAAGGGCTTGGAGTAATCTGGTTGAATGAGTCAAGGAGTAGAGGTCATAGCTATTTTTAGTTCCTCATAGTTTTTCAATCTCTCATGTGTCATTTCAAATAGAGTGTTATTGTTGCATTTTTCATACAGACTTTTAGTTAGCATAGCAAACTTTGGTATTTATTGTCTGTAGTAACTGCAAAAAACTAATGAAAGACAGTAAATCTGTTTTGTTTTGAGGAATGGGTCTTTTCATGACAGCAGCTTTCTTATTTTGATCAGCAGCTAGAGTTAGACCAGAGACTATATGCCCTAGGGCTTTCAATTCTCCATATCCAAATTTTCATTTCTTCATGGATACTTTTAATCCTGATTTGGAGATATTTTGTAGTACTAATCTTATTTGGTTAATATGAGTATCCCAATCATCAGAATATATCATAACATCATCTATATATACCATCATCCATCCTTGTCTGATGTATGTACCTAAAACTGTATCCATTGTTCTCTGGAAGTGTGATGGGGCATTCTTCATACCAAAGGGCATCCTAAGATATTCATATATTCCCAAATGACAGATTATTCTCATAAACTTTCTGCTTTCAGGGCTTATAGGTATCTGGTGGAAACCTTCAAGCATATCCATAGTAGTGATATATTTGGCCTTGGACAATTTATGTAGAGCATGATCAATCCGGGGTATAGGATAATAATCTGCCTGAGTATAATTATTGAGCATCCTGAAGTCTCCTACCATTCTTGACTTGTCATTATGCCAAGCTATGATTACAGGTGTGGTCACATCTACCTGCTTATTGTGCCCTACTTTCCTTAATACTTGTAAGTCTATCAGTTTTTGGATATGTTCCTCAAGAGCTATTCTAGACTTAGGAATAGAGGGATAATTTGGTATTCTTAAGTTTGGAGGATAAGGAGGCCTAATAGTCAATTTTAATACCATTTTGTGTCTTTTGATATCACCAATGGGGTTATCTTTAGTACAAAAAGCATTTTGGTTCTCAAAACAGAATATCAATATATCTTTCTTCTGTTCCTCAGAAAGTTTCATATTTAGAGCTGCTTGAGAGAAGTATTCTTGATTGAAGTCTTCTAAATGCTTTTGATAAGTGGAAGAGGGGAATTTAGATTGGATGGTGCATATCTTCAACTTCTTGTCCCAATTACCACCCACTGTAAAGTATCTCCCTTTACTCTGGAACACATCTATACCATATAGACATAAAGCATCATTACCTATTATCAGGTAGTCACATAATCCATTGAGCAATACCAAAAATTCCACTTGTATTCTCAAAGATCCTTAAGTATGGGGTAATATTATAGGACCAGTCCATACTCCAATAGCATTCATGGTAGATTTTCAAGAGCTAAACTTAGCTTTTGGGATGGGCAGAAGGTGTTCTTTCCAATTGGGATCCCATTTGTTTAAGAATTCAGTACAGACACATGAGCAGAAAGCTCCACTATCCAGTAATAACCTTATAGGTCTGTCTCTATACAATCCTGTTGCATAGCAAGTTTGACCAGTAGTATAACTCTTACCACTCATAGGTTTAACTTTTAATGGTTTAAAATCCGTGATATGTCTAGTTTGCCCCAAAACTAGAGTCCCCATGGATGTTATTGATTTCTATAGAAGTGCCTATATCTCCTTCTATAACATTAGCGGGGTTGGTCAGGATCAATTCACTTTCAGAAAGGGATCCTTCAGTACCAGCTTTATCTTCATAGTTCTGATTCCCTTCAACCTCCTTCTCTCCTTCCAAGACTTCTATCTTTCTTTTTGGTAATGGGCAGTCTTGTCTTATATTCCCTGTCTTGTTAAAATTCCAACAAGTTCCAGGCATTCTCTCTTTGTCCCTGTTCTAATTAGGTTTCTTATTATCAGAGGTATTTATCAGAGGGTGTTGTTCTCTGTTTTTGTTAATGTTGAAGTTCTCTTTAGTTCTAGAAGGAACCTTCTTGTCTAACCCATTCATTTCTATGACTTCTTCTAACACATTGATTAGAGTTGGTAAGTCAGCATCCATACTCATCCTGAATCTTAAACTATGGTTAAGATTTCCAGGACACAAGTTGAGGAATCTTTCATTTACTTCCTCTTTATAAGCATCTGGATAGAAGCAATCTATTCTTCTCTTCTTTCTCAAGCACCATTTGTGAGGCTTATACTTGGAGGGATTAAATGAGGAATTTTCAAAATTTTTATCATTTTTCTTTTCCACATTCTAGAACCAAATTGTTCTTTAATTAGAAGTTTCCATGAATTCCATGGTAAGGATCCCACTTCTTCTCTTTTACTGATAAACCAGTCTAAAGCTACTCTTCAAATAGTCTGGGAAGCCTTACTACAGCTATAGCTTCTGGTAAGTCATAAGAGTTAATAGTATAGTGAATAAATTTAATGAAATTTATATGATTGTATTCTCCTTCACTGGAGAACTTAGGCCATTCAGAAATTGGGGGTAAAGGTTTGAGGGCTTGTTCCATTTCAGGAGTAGGACTAGGCCTGAAGGTGTCACTCCTATGCATTCCTAGTAAGGGTGGTGCATAAGGTGTAGTTGTTTGTCTGGGAGGTTTTGGTTCCTCTGTGGTACTCCCCAAGGAGTTGGTCAGACGGACTTTTAAGTCTATAAGATCATTCTTGATCAGATGAAGTTTCAGTTCCACTTTATTAATAATCAGATATAATTTCTCACTAAGGGACAGAATGGAGCTTTTAGTGGTAGTTACCAATTCTTCTTTTAAAGGTTGAAAAGACATAATAAAATCTTTTTGGATACCTGACAACATATTCTCAATTGTTTGAGTCTGTCTGATTTTAACTTGATTAATTGTCTCCAATAATTGTTCTGTATGTTCTTTAATATCTTCCATTCCTACAGTTTTGTTTTGGTTATTAATTAATTTGGCTACTACTGAGGTTAACTTATCCATCTGGGTATAAACACCATCCAAATTTCCACAAAAAATCTTGAAATTGTGGCACATATTATTATAAAAGGAAGTAATTACATCAGAGGTTGGTTTAGACAAGTTACTGGGTTCAGAATTAGTTGCTAATTGTTGTACACCTTTTTCCACTTTTGAGCTAAGGATATTATCTGATCCCAATCCTTCTTTCCCTTTGTCTTTGGATGGGAAGAATATCTCTTCTTTCCTGATCCTTTGCCTTTAAGTTTGGCTAATTGATCCCAAGGATTCCACTTTTCTACTTAGGATTCTACCTTTTTCCTTGCAATCATTTTCTGAAGAGCTATCTGGGTAGCTTTTGCCTGGGAGATTATCTTTTTCATAGATACCATGTCCTCCTTGGATTGGGCTTCTTTGAACTCTTCCCAATATTTCACATGCTCTCTGACTATATCTTTGATCCTGGCTTCCTTGGCCAGATTCTGCTGGGGTGGCTGCAGGGAATCTTCTTGTAATGGAGGGGGGCTTAATTCTACTACCTTCTCCGGCTCTAGGTTGGGGGAGGGCAGAAGTACTTGGAGCTTTTCCTTGTCCATCAACATTTGATTTACTGGTTCCAGTCCCCTCATGGTTTTCATTATTGGTGGTCTCACGGTGTGGTGTCAATTTATAGACACGGATTGGGAACTGCGTCGCGGCTGCGCGCTCAGCATTGGGGGCAAGCGGGCTCAGCACTAGGGTATGCGGAGTGCTCAGCAGCGGCAGCTGCTGGATCAGCAGCAGCCGCTGTTTGGCTCCGCACCTAGTGGACGGGTTAGGCTCAGCATCGAATGCGGCGTGGGCGGCGATCTGCCCCGGAGCTTGGATTTGGAAAGTAGTGCGTTTGGCTAGGTTTGCGGGCGCGCCGTTTTGGATACATAGGGGCGGAGCAATCCGCGGGCTATGAAGGAACGGATGAAGCGCGCGCGCAAGCGCCCGGATCATGCCGGATATTACCAAACACCCACAACGGGCGTGGACAAACAGATACGGACAGGCGCGGGGGGCTCCGAGTAGGCAGCGGTGCGAGGACCACGTCATGAGAAGGACAAACCGGATGAACGGAACGGCGTACGGACAACGGGGGGATTTTGGTACAGAGGAGGTGGGGAGAGGAGGCTAGGGTTTCTGTTTTGGGATTGTTGTCTTTTTTGTTGTCATACTGTTATTTGCGCATGTACTTAGGTTAGGGTTGAGAGGGAGGACTTATCCTCACTCTCAACTCCGGGTTAGAGAAGGAATGGATGCAGAGGAAGAAGAATCACATCACATCATCAGGATTGGATCACTCATCTCACCAAGAGATTAAAGGAACTCATACTGGATACACATCCAGGTGGAAAGTTCTTAGGATTGAAGGATTGGCAATTTCTCTCTCTCTCTCTACTTTTCTTTATCTCTTTATCTCTTTATTTCTATTTCTTATTTAAGTGCAACTTTGGACATCCTCATCTCCTTTCAAACGCAGGGAACCGTTAACTTCCGAACCTTGGGACAATTATAGGGGGATAACCTTTATTCTTTCCACATCTGGGGGTCTGGCCGGGAAGTAACCTTCCGTTTCTTGTCTTTCAAAGGTAACTGGGTGTGATGTCCTATTCATACCTCCCTACAGTCGCTCCTTCTTCTTCTTCTCCTTCTCCTTCCGTCTCCGGGTCCGCTACTCCGACCCCGCTCTTGTCTTCCATCCCTCCGCTCGACCCAGGAAAAGCTACGCCATTCCCCCATTGGTCTCCAGTGACCATGAACCCACTTGTCCGGTTCGCATCAGGCCACGCAACTACCCTCACATCCAATTCAACACCGCGGATGTGGAGCAATTTATCTTGAGATACAAAGGTATTGCAGATGCAGAAGGTGCGTCGGACGCTGATAAGGCCCGGCTCGTTGTCCTGTTCATTATGGACAAAGAGAAGCTCCGGAATGTGGAGGAAATGGAAGGCTACGAGTATCAAGATTGGCCAAAACTGAAGGCGGAGATCCTAACGCGGTGGGGTAGGCACAAACCTTGGTTCCTGGAAAGCGATTTTGACTGTGTGGCCTTGGAGGCAAGCGCGCGCGGAGGAGTCAGAACGCGGGTGGAGCTGGCGGAGTACACCTCGACATTCAATTGGATCTATTGGTACTTTTCAAAGAACAAGGTGGTGGCGGGACAGACGGGGGCTACGAAACGCGCTTTTCTGGGCGGTTTAGGCGCTCAACTCCGGGCAAGGGTGTAGCGGCATCTTTACAATCACAAGTTGGTAAAGCGGTCATTGGATGGGAGCATTGCGCTCCTTCCGGAGTTGGCTGTCATTTGCCGGGCTGTGGAGAGTGAGCTTGAATTAGAGGAGCTTATCGAGGACACCGCTAAGTCCTTCCCAGGGGGACCAAAGAAATCCGCCCCCCAGGTTCTGGCTCCGGCGCAATTTCCGGCCCCAGTTCCACCTACTTCCACACGTGTTCTGGTTCCTCAACCCGCGCCAGCCCCTCTGGTAAGCGAATTGACGGAGCTGATGAAGGACCTGAAGATCTGCATGAGCCGTATGGGCCAGCAGCAGCCGCAAGGGCCTCCACCTCACATGGTGGAAGGTTTTTGGCTTCCCGGTACCTTCGTGCCAAAGGGGTGCTTGTACTGCGGGGCAAACGGTCATTGGCAATTGGCGTGCAAGGAGCTTACAAAGGATCTCAGCGCGGGATTGGTTTGAACGGCGGGGATGGGGTACATGTTTCCAACGGGCGAACAGATTCCGATGGAGCCAAGCCAGCCAACCGCAATGCAGCAGGTGCGCACGCGGGGTCAGGAGGCAGGAACAACGGGGAAAGCGTCACTGGGAATCTTTACCGGTCCCGGATTGTGGCAACCACCTTGGGTGGAAGCTGAGGTAAGGGTAGTGGCAACGGAAGAAAAGGTGGCGGTCTCCAATAAAATGGAGGTGGACGCGAAGGAGCGACCCCCGTTGGCCGTTCCAAAACCGGCCGCGCGCGCGCCTGGAACCAAGGCGCTGGCAGCAAACCCTGTAGGGAAGAAGAAAGCGGCGGACATTGTGCAAAGGGTGATGGGTAACAAGACTCCGGTTCTGCTGAACTTGCGGGAACTGGCGGCCGTGTCTCCGGTGGTGGTAGATGAGATGGTTCAGGCGTTGCGGGATTGCGGTCAGGGACGGGTACCTCAGACGGTGCAGCGGGTTCACATGGCGCGGAAGGAGGAGGGGCGCGGGGAGTGTGAGTCGAAATTGGTTTTGACTCCGCTCGCTTACGTTCCGATGGTCATAGCGGGAAGGAAGGTGTGGGCTATGGTGGACAGCGGTTCAATGGTGAACCTGCTGCCATTGCGGATGGTGGATGATTTGGGGTTGGTTTGGCGGAAATGTGCAATGGGTCTCTGCGCGCTTAACGGAGGGGAGTGTTGTGTGGATGGAGTAGTCAAGGAGGAGGAGGTCAAGGTTGCAAGGGTCTGTAGGCCCCTTTCTTTTCTTTTGTTTGATTGTGGGGATGTGATTTTGGGAAGGCTGTTCATGTTTGGGTTTTGAGCACACATGGTTTTCAATCCGGAGGCAGGAACGGAGGCGTTGACGGTGGAGGATTTGTCCGGCAGAAGGTTTGAGACAACTATCTGCGATCATGGGCAAGGGAAGCGGAGGAGAGTGTTGGAGTATGAGGAGGAACTGGATGCGGAGTTGGTCTGCAACGGGCAACCTTTGGAGGATTTTTTCTAGTCAACCAAGGAGACTGCGCGGAACAAGCTCTGGTTTTGCGTGGGCGGTCAACTAATGAGGAGCAGGGAGGGGGAGGAAGGAAAGTGCAGGGCGCGCACGTTGCAGAAGTAAGTCCCTTTTCTCAGTATGCATTGCCCAAGGGTACTACGCTTTGAAAACCCTATCATCATGCCACACTCATGAGCAAAGGCAAAAGCCGCGGTTCCTTTCTGTGGAGGACTTACAGCAAAGGATGCGTGCAGATGATGCGGTGCAACGCAGGCAAGTACAAGCCGGTTTCACGGAAGGTCCGACCGAGGAATGAGCCAATTCCCCAGGAACTGAACGGACCGCTTGGACCAATTGCTTGGTCGCGGGACCCTTGGGTCACGCCAATTAAGGCTTTGGGGTGGGTTACTAGTTTGGCGCAGATCACAGAGGAGCAGATTTCAGCTTTCAACTTCGGCAAGACGGGATGGTTGAGTACGGAGGAGCGTGAGTTGCTGATTTTGGTTCTGTTTCTTTGGGAAAGAGCGCTCACGTTTGGACCGGAAGAGCGGGGGCTCCTGTTAAACAATATTGTCAACCCCTATGTCATCCCCACTGTCAATCACAAGCCGTGGCAGATCAAGCCAATTCCGATACTGCGGGCGGTCCGGGAGCAGTTTATGGAGTTGGTGCAGGAGCGGGTGAAGACTGGCCTTTACGAACAGTCAACGTCTAGTTACTCCAGCCCAATCTTTGCGGTGGTTAAGCAGGACAGAAAGTCATTGAGGATTGTTCATGATTTACAGCGGCTCAACTCCTTTACGATCCGGGATGCAGGACGGCCCCCTCGCGTTGACGAGTTCCTTGAGTCAATGGCGGGGCGCGCTTGTTACGGTTTAGTGGATGTGATGGGGGGATACGACCAGCGCGAGTTGGATCCTTGCTTGCGGCCTCTAACGGCATTTGAGACTGGGTTGGGAAGAATGCAGCTGACTTGGCTCCCACAAGGCGTGACCAATTCCGTGGCGGTGTACCAGGCGCAAATGGCTTGGATCCTGAAGGACGATCTTCCGGAGGGATTCCAAATCTTCATTGACGACGTGGGCATCAAAGGTCCGAAATCCAATTACGGGGGAGGGGAGCTGGTTGAAGTTCCCGGCGTCCAACGTTTTGTGTGGGAATATGCGCAGACATTGGAACGCATCCTGTTTTGCATCGAGGAGGCAGGACTGACGGTGTTGGGGAAGAAGATGGCGGTTTGTGTCCCAGCGCTTGAAGTCCTTGGCCATGTTGTTGCTTCCAATGGCCGGCGCATTGCAGAGAAAAAGAGGAACAAGGTCCTCAAATGGCCGACCCCGCAGACATTTTTGCATATCCTTCAGTTCTTGGGGTTATGTAGCTATGTCCATATGTTCATCAAGAGGTTTGTGGAGGTGGCGAGCTTGCTCCGATTGCTAACGCGGAAAGGCGCGGAGTGGAAGTGGGGGGAAGAATGTGATTGCGCGTTCTGGAAGCTCAAGCAGATTGTGGGACGTGACACTGTGCTCCGCAATCTTGACTACAACGCGGGAGGAATTAGGCTAGAGGTCGATTCCAGCAAATTTGGCGCGGGGGGGTTCTCACTCAAGAGGACAACGGCAAGGATAGGCTGGTACTTTACGGGTCGGTCACCTTCACTCCAACGGAGAGCCGGTACTCCCAGCCAAAGTTGGAGTTGTGTGGGGTCACCAAGATCATGCGGCGGCTCCAGTATCTTTTGTGGGGGGTCCATTTTGAGCTTTTGGTGGATGCGGAGGCGCTGGCGCGGATGATCAATTCCCCGGCGTTACCCAACGCTCCCATGACCAGGTGGGTGGCATTTCTCCAACTTTTCTCCTTTGCTGTTGTTCATGTTCCGGGGAAAGCGTTCACTATTCCCAAAGCGTTGTCGCTGTATCCAAGGGACAACCCGTTTGAGGACGCGGAACTGCTCAATGTGGAGGCCCCGGTTGTCAAGGTAGGGGTTGTGGAGGCAGGCGTTCAACTGCCGCTCCGGCAGACCGGGCAGTACGCAATCCTTTGTGACTACTTGCGGGACCTTTTCTTTCCCAATGGAGCTATGGAGAAGGACATGCAATGGGCGAAGCGGCAGGCGGGGAATTTCTACGTACAGGAGGGGCAGCTTTGGCGGCGGAAGACTCCGGTTCCTCTTGTGGTTACCACTTCAAGAGCGGATCAGGAAGCTATCCTCTGGAGCCTTCACAACAATCTTGGTCATTGAGGAGAGGTTGAGACGCGGAGGCGGGTCAAAGAGCGGTTCTGGTGGCCGGGGGTAGTGCGTGCAGTGCAGGAATGGCTGGCGTCCTGCGAAGCCTGTCAACGGCGGAGCGCAAGACTGCCCAAGGAAGTCGGAAACCCCACAGGGGAAGACACCCTCTATGGTCGAGTCTTGCTTGATGTCGTCCACATCAAGGCCGGTAAGTTTGCCTATCTGCTCGTCGCGCAGGACAACCTGTCCGGTTGGGCAGAAGCGCGTCCGTTGGTCAAGCTCTTGGCGGACAAAGTTGCTCTATTTCTGGAGGAAGATTGGTTTGCGCGGTACGGGTTGCTCCGTCTGGTCACAGTGGACGGAGGGGCTGAGTTCTGCGGCCGTTTGGTCAAGTTTGTGAGGAGTTGCGGAGCCAAGTTCGGCCGAGTAACGGAGTACTATCCCGAGGGGGCTGGCATGATCAAATGCGGGCATCAGCCAATTGAGGACGCCCTGGTCAAGATGTGCGGGGAGGACAGTAAGTGCTGGCAGGAGACCCTTCCAATGGTGCTGTTTGCGGATTGGATTTCGGTGAAGCGGTTGACAGGCTACTCGCTGTACAAGTTACTTTTTGGGAAGTGCCCCGTGCTTCCGGTGGACATTGATTTGGAGACATTCCTGGGGGTTGACTGGTGGAAGGTGAAGACTTCTGCCCAATTGCTTGAGGCTCGGGCCGAACAGCTCCTTTGACGGGACGGAATGCTCGCAAAGGCCGCGGACCGGCTAAAGAAGACTTGGACGGCATTGGTGCGCTATTGGGATGAGCGCTGCTTGCATTGTCTCCGGGATCCCTTGCGGAAGGGGGATTTGGTGCTCCTGTACAACCAAAGTCTGGAGTCTCAGTGGGGAAAGTTGTTTGCTAACTGGTGGAACGGCCCGTTCTGCGTGTTGTCCAAGTTTGAGGGCAGCAGCTATCAGTTGGAGGAATTAGATGGTACTCCGCTGAAACGGAAGGCGGCGGCTTTGCATGTCAAGCGCTTCTTTGCGCGAGGATCTACCTCATTTGATGAAACGGTGGAAGGGGGTGAAGGATCTGACAAGGGGAGTGTGGAGCGCGGCAATGGTGTAGGAACGCAATCCAGGGATTTGTCCTTGGGCGGAGAAGCAGAGACAGTGCCGTTGCAACAGAGTAGGCGGTTGCGACCAGCTGGGGACAGTGGCCAAGTTGGGGGGGAGGTAGAGGGGGTAGGGGATAAGTTTTGATTTGGTGAGGGGGTGCTCTAGCCGGTTCACAGCCGGAACGACTAGACACCCCAGAATGTTTGTTTCTCTATGTCTCTTTCTTATCTGGATTGTGGGGTCTTTGCTGGCTTGGGGTTTTTTCAGGAAACGCAGGCGCGGCGCAAAGCCGGGTCCGTAAACGCGAGGACAAGCCCCGCGGAACCGGGACGCGTGGGCAATCCCGCGGATGGGGGAAGCGGGAAGAAGAGCAATTTGCGGGCAGTCTACGGGTGTTGCGCGAAAAAAAGGGGGTTCTTTTCTACTTTTATTCTCTGTTGGTTTCTTTTTCTCTTTTTCTTTCTCTCAGGATATCTCAAGGATGGGTGGTTGGTATGGGACTAAGCTTGACTTGGTGAGGGGGTGCTCTAGCCTGTTCACAGCCGGGACAACTAGACACCCCAGAATGTCCGTTCTCTTACTCTTTCTCTCTCTCTTCCCTTACGGTGGTGCGCGCTGGTGTTTTGGTTGTTGTTTTTGTTACAGGAAGGGTACGGGGAACTGTGTGGCAGTTTGTCTGGGGCGGTCCAGGTGCCTCTTTTGGAATGGCTAGTCACTTACGGTCGCTCACAAAGCAAGCGCGCGGGCGCGGACTCAATCTCAGACTCACTCTCTCAAAGCGCGGCCGCGCACTTCTTCTCAGGAGGTTAGGACCTCGCGCGGAGACATGTATTTTCTTAATGGAAAAGGGATGCGCGGTACAAGCAACAAGAAGAGAAGAAGTAGGGGAAAGGAAGAAGGGGAAAAGGGGGGGTGATGTGCCTACGCCATCTTCATCATTTCCTCCATTTCTGCCCTCAAGGACGCCAGTAAAGCCCAGAAAGACTCCAGGATTTCGCGCCGGGATTCCAAGGATTGTGCGCCAGGGATTGCAAGAAAATTCAAAAGCATCGTGGTCAACCGTTTTGCGAAAGCCTCGAAGCCGGCCGCCGGGAGCACCATTACAATGGGAATCTCCAAAATCTTGGGAGGGCTGGGGGAAGGAGCGGCCGGTGAATATGGGGCCTCTGGGGAGCCAACAGGGGGGCTTGGTCCAGCTGGAGGTGATGATGGGACAACAATCAGTGACGGAGGCGGAGGGGCGTCGGGGGTTGTAGGCCTCTCATCCAAGTCTGCTGGTGGCGGGGGTGGTGTCGGCGGTTGTGGAGGAGGAGGAGGGGGTGCTGGCGCAGCCGCGGGTCTTCCAGAGAGTCTTGGGTCTGGTACCGTTTGGTTCACGCCAACAGCAGCGACCCAAGCGCGGGTTGCCGCGCGCCATTCCTCCAAAGTTTTGTATTTGCCCCGTTGCGGAGGTCCGGACCGGCGGAGAGGTGATGCCGGGTCGCGGCTCACGTGCAAAGTGGTGGGTGACGGAGCTCGGGGGCGGCGGGATGGAGGTGAACTGGGTGGTGTCCACAAGCCTTCCAAGATCGACTTGTCTTCTGAAACCACAAACGGGTCTGGACGAGCCCTCTTGCGCGGCCTGGGGTGAGAGCCGGATTGGGGGGGAGCTTGAGGGATGCTGTTGCTAAGCAAGCAGCGACAATGACCACAACGGCAAGCTACACAGGCGCGTCAACCGGGGATGATTGAAAACGCGTGCCTGTTCCGAGCGCATAACTCGCATGGGAGCATGATGGCAATGGAGAGGAGGGGAGACAGAGAAGGTGGTAGTGGGAAGTGGTGGGGGTGGAGCGGAAGTAGCGGAGGTGGTGGTATGGTGAAGCAATGGGAAACTTCTGGGGACAGAACTCAAGTTGGGGGGGGATGTGGTGTCAATTTATAGACACGGATTGGGAACTGCGTCGCGGCTGCGCGCTCAGCATTGGGGGCAAGCGGGCTCAGCACTAGGGTATGCGGAGTGCTCAGCAGCGGCAGCTGCTGGATCAGCAGCAGCCGCTGTTTGGCTCTGCACCTAGTGGACGGGTTGGGCTCAGCATTGAATGCGGCGTGGGAGGCGATCCGCCCCGGAGATTGGATTTGGAAGGTGGTGCGCTTGGCTAGGTTTGCGGGCGCCCCAGTTTGGATACATAGGGGCGGAGCAATCCGCGGGCTATGAAGGAACGGATGAAGCGCGCGCGCAAGCGCGCGGATCATGCCAGATATTACCAAACACCCACGATGGGCGTGGACAAACGGATACAGACAGGCGCGGGGGGCTCCAAGTAGGGCGCGGGGGGCTCCAAGTAGGGCGCGGTGGGAGGACCGCATCATGAGAAGGAAAAACCGGATGAACAGAACGGCGTACGGACAACGGGGGGAGTTTGGTACGGAGGAGGTGGGGAGAGGAGGCTAGGGTTTCTGTTTTGGGATTGTTTTCTGTTTTGTTGTCATACTGTTATTTGCGCGTTTACTTAGGTTAGGGTTGAGAGGGAGGACTTATCCTCACTCTCAACTCCGGGTTAGAGGAGGAATGGATGCAGAGGAAGAAGAATCACATCACATCATCAGGATTGGATCACTCATCTCACCCTGAGATTAAAGGAACTCATACGGGATACACATCCAGGTGGAAAGTTCTTAGGATTGAAGGATTGGCGATTTCTCCCTCTCTCTCTACTTTTCTTTATCTCTTTATCTCTTTACTTCTATTTCTTATTTAAGTGCGACTTCGGACATCCTCATCTCCTTTCAAACGCAGGGAACCATTAACTTCCGAACCTTGGGACAATTATAGGGGGATAACCTTTATTCTTTCCACAACGGTTACTGGGGGCTCCTGGCAAAAATCCATAGGAGGGAATTCTCCCTGAGGCTCTTGTGTTACGTCTATTCATATTGAATAAAATGTTTATAAGTATTTATCTACAGAAAAAAATCCATAAAAATAAGTTTTATTTAAAACTCACTTAAGTTGATATTCAAAGGTACCAGGAATTTATTGGGATTAAATTGGTTCTTAATAGGTAATCCTGCGGGGTCTTGGTGTTTCCCAATGAGTTCTTCACCCATCCAATCAATATTTTCAGGGCTTCCAGAGATATCTGGGACTTCTTGATCCAATAAATCAGTTTCAGTGGTGGTGGTTTCTGGTATAGGAGGGTTCACTGATGGTAAAAGGTTATTTTATTGGTCAATAAAATATATTAATATTATTTTAATAAAAATAATATGGTAATACAAGTTTTATACTTACTTTTATATTTTAAAAAGTAATTTATACATTATTTCTTCCAAGCTTTATGTTTTCTCAATAGGACCTGGAAGTTGATACACCTCTCAAGATCTTCTTGTTCAAGGAGTTTATCTAAGTGTTTACGTGCAGAGGAGATATTAAGTTTCTCAGCTTGAGTTAAAGCTTCTCAACCAGTAGGTTTATAATTTTGGTATATTCTTCCTTTCTTATCTTTAAAAGATTTAAATAATAGATTATTAATTCTGCATTTGTTTTTAAATCCACTGCAAAAGAATTTAATGATGAATCACAGTTAAAAAGTCAGATAAATTTATCTTTGATTTAATTTTACATGAAATGTCTGGTCCAAGGTATTGAATATAATAAAATGGAATAATTACCAGCAAGAACCCCAATTGTCAGCCTCCTGGACGCCAAGACTCTTGCTATCCTTTAGCTACCAGAGTTGATAGAATAAATAATAAATATATCATTCAATAAATGCAGCAAAAATCCATAAAATATTTGGATAAAGCTTATTGCAAGCTTAATTGGTTTGGATATGGTTTATTGCTATAAATCAATATAGATAAATTGATTATTAAATATTTTTATAGAGGGGCCACAATTATATTGGGGATCTTTAACACCTCTCTTCAGGGAATTCAGTATGAAAACATGTAGGCCTGGTTACTTTGGAACCTTTAGTTTAAAGGATATTTTGCCCAAAGATAATATGTATATCAAATACACAGTGGCGTGGCAGGGCTTTGTAACCAAGCTGCCACGACAGAGAAAGGATAATAAGAATCACTGGTATATTATTAAATCCTTTGGGTACCTGTTTGGGACGTGCACTGATGGGTTAAACCTGTATACTGGGGTTATAAGGTTGTTTGACAGTTTAAATTGATAAAAAAGGGTTAAGGACGTATATTATTAATCAGACTGAATCCATAAATCACTTACTTATCTCTTATAAGTATTTAATTACCTTGGAACAGTGTCTGGATGTAAATATAACTGGGTCTCTGGGTATCAATATCCTCAAAAGAGCTCTTTATTTATAGCATTTGGAGTCCCAATATTGTCCTTCTGAGAGGTACAGGGGCTCAAAGGGACGGACACTGAGACCAGCAGGGTAACCAGTGGTAGCCTGTCACGTGTTCTTGGTTCTGTAACACGGGTAGAATCTAATTCCACAGGGTATTGGAATTATTCTACTTTATAATTGATGTTTGGACGTGTGAATAACACTAATCTGTCCTTTAATTTATTATTTAATTAATTATCCTTAGTAAATGTTCCCAGTAAGTTAATAATTATTTTAATAGACATTTCTACGGATATTCTGATGTCAGGTTAGTTCTTGTTATGTATCAAATAATTGGATTAAAGTCATGATATTGATTTTACTCCTTATTTTTAAATTTCAGTTGATTTACTGAAATAATTACTTAAAAATATAAGTCATGGGTATTCATGTAATATTTTTACATCATTAGTTTTCTTAATATTTCACAAAAATATTGATGTCTAGAAATTCTCATAATAGTATATTAAAGTATTTTAATATATTTTAATATATTTTTAGAAGTAGTCATTATCTTATTTTTGACATTTTTGGTACTTTGAATTATATTTATTAAAAAAAATATGTATAAAGGTTATTTAGTTATTTTTATATAAGTTTATGTATTTTTAGACTATCTACTATCCACAGGAAAAACTATATAAATATGTAGAATGTTCCCGTGTAGGTTGTAGCATGTTTATGCGGTACCTAGGTTTCTCAGGCCGCCTGTCACTTTGTCAACCCATAGTCCCACGGCTGCATACTTGTCAGAGGCCCAGGGCTGCGTAAACAGCTTTGACAGGGTGAAAGTGCTGTAGCTCAGCAGCGCGCGGGTGTATTTGCTGCTGCGGCTGCGTGCGGGAATTGTGACAGAAGACATTTCCATCTGTAACTCCTAAAATATACACAACACCTCAATTCTGACTGAATTTTAGGTGTGAAACCTATACATGAGAATGCATGTGGCAATATTTAATTGGCCAAAAAGTTCAATAGTGGTGCTGTGGTATTTTGGTCATTCTTTCTTTAATTATTTAAAAATATAAGGAGTTGGATTTGAAGGGTGGGGTCAGTGAGTGACCCTACCTAAGTTTGGGTTGAAAATCCATTTTTGCAATAATATTTATGGTTTTCCTACTCCTTCTTAGGTTAATTTTATTATTATTATTTTTATGTTATTCCTATTACTTTTTCAGCTTGCTCTGCAATAGTAGCAAGCTTACAAAAAGAGTTCAATCCAAAGTGGATAAATACGCACAATTTATGCCCAAGTGTTGATCAATTAGCCATATGGGAAAAAAATTCTCAAAGAAACCAAAATATTCCAATTTTGAATTGGAATTATTTTAATTTTCAATAAGAGTGGTCAGAATTATTTCAGATTTTAATTTTCTATTGGTAGGCTTTCTTCAAGCTTAAAATTTTCAGCTAGTAAGAGAGCCAAATTTCAGAGATTTAGACATTTACTTTATTGGATATACATAAGTTTTAATGGTTTTTTTTCTTTTCTTCTCAAAAGGATTTTCTCAAGATCCTCCCATATTCAATGTTGAATATGCATTGGGATCTAAAGTTTTCCAAGTTAAATAGCTGATTCCATAGGAAAATTTCCTACCATTTCATGGTTCCCCCTGATCTCTGAACCAGGTGAAAAGGGCATTCCTTCCAAAGTGGCACACTTCAAGCCTAATGCTTTATTTTTACAGATCTACTATCAAAATTTGGATATTTTAGAAAAGAATGACAAGGGTAGCAGTCAAACCTTCAACCTTAGTCTTTGGAGCTAATACAATATACCAGAAGTGCTGCCTTTACCACTAGGCTAACAGGCGGATTACTCCAAGTGTGTATTTTTTAAAATTATACCTACACATGTGAATGGGTCTTATTTTTTGAATCCTTCAAATTTCACAATGTGGATTAGCATTCCAAAAAAACTCCAAATCCTTTGGGTCTATGTGTGAATTTAAAAGTGTGAGATCTGATTAAAAGTACAGAAATAATCCAGTGATTTTAAATCACCAATTGTTACCTCTGAGATTGGGGAACCATCCAATTTGAAGCCCATTTATTTTTATTCAATCATTTTTTTGAAACTTTTGGTCTACTTTGAATCAAGAACTGACAAATTTGAAACTCTTCAAATAAAAATAATCTTTCAATTTAGATTCATTTTACTTATCTATTGGCCACCCTTGGAAATTTGGTTTGCATCCCGTTGATCCTTTGCATTGATTCTTCATCATTACAGCTCTACTCATGCCCCTATCTGTTTCATTAACTCTGACATCATCCCATTAAAATCTTGCTTACCACTATTCTCATCGTCAATCAGCATTCACATTACTGTCAACTTCATTTCAATTTTGTTCTTGGAATTGAAAAGCTTGGTGATGGTCTCTAAAGCCTGTTTGGGGAAACAGGTAGCAACCAAATTTATCGTTTGTTTTTTGTAAAGTGCACATGGCACCTATCAAAGCCACCTTGGTGTCTAACCAAGTGATTTGGTCACCATGTCAAGTGCTAGTTGGCACATGGCCAACTTAACTTAAGAGTCCCTGGGCACCAACAAAAGCTGATTGTGATGATCAAATCTTCCAGTTGGTGGCCAAGTTCTCTAGCTTTGGCCTGGCTTTACTCATATATCAAGTAAGACTTTTGCTGCATTTCTCTAATTTTACGATTGAATGTGTTTTTTTCTTTTTGTATTTGCTTCTGAAATTTTCGAAGTTAAGTTTGTGATTTGATTTTGTTAAATATTTATTTTTTTGGAAGCCACCTGAGGTCTAGCATAGGCCTCGTTCGATGTCTTCAATCGGCCCACACCTAACTCCCCATCATGAGAACCAAGTTGATTGAAACAGTCCGCGAATTGTGCAGCAATACTCTAGTAAGTGAAGTCACCATTTGAATGCTTTGCGAGTGTGTGTGGTCGACTCGGTGTAATTTGGACATCGCGATTTCAATGGATCAATCTGAGGCATCCTCATACATATTTATTTCAACCCGTGCTACGTTGAAATCCTACGTCGCCGCCGTCTATCGTACCCATCGTCATACTTATCCCTCCTGGGTGAAGAGATGGGGATCGGGAGGGGCGTGTGGAGGTTCGATGAGAAATGGTCGTGACTGCTTAATACGTATACTCTTGTCTCCTGAGGTGAAACGGATGATGATGATGATTAGCATACCGGGGTCAATACCGATGATGATGATCTGTACCGAGCCTCAGACTCGGACGGTAGATGGAAGTGGTGGTGTATCGTTGTATCCAGACCTCTAGGTAATACATATTTATGGGTGTTGTACATAATACATATTTACAACAGATGAAAGAAGTTGGATCAGTAGCTTTGTTACATCCTCATATGCATATGATATACAAAAGTACAGCTAGCTTGATACAAACAAGATTCGTCGGAGTCGAATTTCGATCCGATTCATCATCAGCCCAGCTCATGAAGAAGTGTCGAATGGAAAAAGGTTGAAAAATCCACTTGACTCCGATGGCGATCGAAAGACTTGCTCGAGGCCATCGTCCCTGAAAGTGAAAACCCATCGTGGCCTCCTTGGTTGAAACTCTCTGATTCAGATCGTCTTGCAAGGTGTTTTTTGCGCTTGTTGTACCGTGTGGCAAGTGTAGACAAAGGCGTAGATCGACTAACTCTCCAAGAGCTCACAGATGCTCAAGATTGCGCATTCATGACTGTCATCTCCACACACCACCGCCATATCGGTCCATCCGACACATTCATCACAACAGCCATTGCCAACTCATTTGTCGATTTGGTGGGGAAGGGTTGTCGTTGAATACATACAGTAGATTTATGAATGTGCTAGTAGATGGGAAGTGACCCACTCTCAAGGATTGATAGATTGATTGGATGACCACTAATTCTAGTCATCATACCAAGCACACCACACCCCACCACACCACACCACACCACACCACACCACACCACACCACACGATACCCCAGTGGTATTTACCTCAGCCATACAGCACCAGGGCTTACTTTTCGAGATTCCACTCGGTTCTAATCCATCTGCAAGTGTACACCCTTACATCTCGACATATTGAGATACATCATCTTCTGATGAGGATTGCTGCTTGTTTGTGGATGTAACATTGTATATCCTGGTGGTCGTCGTATACATACAGCAGCTCACAAGCCTCAGTCATGACAGCAGCCATCCACACCAATCCATCCTTGCTGCAGTAGCCAGAGTCCTCATTCCATATCAGGATCTCTTGTATCTTCTTCACCGAGTTCCTACCCCCCCCCCCCCCCCTGCCTGCTCTGACTTCTTCCCTAATCCTCCGGATCAGATCCTCATCAGTCCTCTCTTGCCTCCCCTCCTCCTACCCCCCTCTCCCCTCCTCCACCCTTGCCCATCCTCATACTCCCAACCCACTCTGATCGCTCTGATCACTCACTCACTCGTTTCACATCCTAATCTCTATCGGCTTCTTTAACCGATCGGCTCGGTCGTCGTCGTTAGTACACCAATCGCCCATCCCAGGTCCCCCCGCCACCACAACTCTCTTTGCTATCGACTCTGCTGCTGACCGGCCGGCCGACCGACCGGATTCGATTCGATGAGATCTCCGTCGATCCAGCCGATCCTTCTCTTCTCCCTCTCGTTCTCCCTCATCCTATCCTACATCCTCACCGCCGGACCCGCCCCGGGTGAACTCGATCAGATCTACTATGGAGTCTGGGTCGATCCCGATCTTGGCTTTCAGGACACCCCGACCTTGTACAACTCGAGGCTCCAACGCAACGCTTCCGTCTTCCACATCGCCCAGCGGATGCCACTGCAGCCGTACAACTATACCACCGGTGTCGGTGGCCCTGCTCCCGAGTATCTCATCGAAAATACCGCCACCGATGCCGCCGTCTTCCTGACCGTCTACCCGACCACCCTGTCTGCGATCTCCAACGACGATTACGTTCTCCTCGGCAATCAACTCCTGGCCTGTCAGTCTCTTTCCCTTGCCTCGCTTATCCTCCTGCTCCTCCTGCCCCTTGATTTGTTTGGCTCTGGTCTTAGATCATGACCATCATCCTGCGTATGTATGCACATCCCACGCATATACCGTCATACGTCATCTCTCTCTCCCCCTCTCTCTGCCCTGTCTACCATGGTTTAATTCGATCGATCCAAACAAACCCAATCGGATTAGTCAGCCTTCAACCGTCGTGGGAGTCATCTCACCCCTGGTGGATCGATGACCTCATGACGTCATCCTTCATTACCTCTCTCCTCAGCCTTGACCTCCTTCCCTTGATCGATCGCCGGCCAAGGACTCGATTATAAATACCCTCCCCTCTGCTTCCCCTGGCCCGCTCCCAAGGTTCCATCGGTCGTACTGAACTCTCATCCCCCATCTCAACCTGCTCACAGACCAGAAGGATTTCAATCGAACCGCTTTCTTGAGATGGGCTCCCGAAATGCAGGGTCGCTGGAACGAGTAAATCATCCTGCGATACCTCATCATCATCATTCCAACCTCACCACGCGATTGACCTCCTCTCTCCTCCCTCTTTAGCTACGGTCAACAACCAGTGGCCTACCTCCAAGCCTGGCGGACGATGTACCAGACCGTCAAATCGATCGCACCTACCGCAATCGTCGTATGGGCCCCCAACTTGGGTCATGACTATCCGTACGGTCAAACCTCAGATATCGCCCCCGAGGATCTCGCCGCACTCGATACGAACCACAACGGTCGACTGGATAAGGGTGATGATCCTTATGCTCCCTACTATCCCGGTGATGAATTTGTCGATTGGATCGGAATCTCCGTCTGTCAGTCCTCCACTTCACCCCCCTCATCTAACCTAGGGGGGCGGTATCTCTTGATCATCGTCATTGACGCACGCCTCATCTAGATTTCAAACAATTTTCTCGAAACATCAACTATGCCCAACCACCCGGATTCTGTAGTGATATCATCACCGGAATCGAGTCTCAAACCAGGGCAAACACCGGCTTCAGCTGGTACGATCAATACTGCGCCTCCAAGCCTGACAAGGCCTGTCTGATTGCAGAATCCGGGGCGGCTTACCACCCCGATATCACTGATGGAAACGCGAGCGAGCTCCAGATTCAACAAGCGTGGTGGCGGGATTGTATCACTAACGCCACCTTCTTTCAAACTTTCCCACGGATCAAACTCCACATGCACTTTGAGTTTCAAAAGGTCGAAGCTGATATCGGCCCACCCGATGTGCGTGACTATAGACTGACCAACAAGACCGAGATCTTGACGGCATTTCAGGCCGATTTGAATACCGTCCAAGATAGTTATGTTTGGTCAGTCCTACTACCACCCTTTTCTTATCTTGATTAGATATCTTCTGAACCATCTCTTCTTCTCAGGGCTCAATATCGACCGATTACCCGACCGACTCAACTCAGTGGTCCTGGTGTTTCAGCCCCCGCTACATCATCCTACTCGATACCGGCCTTAATACTTCAAACCGCACGGAATCCTCGAATGACTGGTTTGCCGACCCTGTTTGGGGTTAAACGACACAGCGGAGTCGGCAAGCGAAGGACAGATATCACTAGGGCCCTCTGCGTCGTCGGAGCTTCGTGTCTAGTATTGATGTGGGGTTGGATTGGCAAAAGTCGCAGAAGAGCCTTAAACAAGAGACGAAGTTTGCAATCTGCACCAGATGTGTCTCGTTGACAACACTTCGGAGACCACTCGGTTTACTATCTTTGGACAAATGCATTCCCGCCCCTCTCCACCAAAAAAATAACAAAATAGAAAAAAATACCAAGACCTAACTTGAATGAAAAGACAACCAAAAGCAAATAAAGCCTACCACGGTGGGAAATGTCTTCCAATGGCTTTTCCTCAATTGTAGCTAATAGGTCCGAAAAAGAAAAGCCTTCATGCCATGATTTCATTCCCGTTTTTCTTTACCGCCCACTCAGCTCAGACATATTTCTCTACTTGCCATCTCCGATCCAGGATCTAATCATCCTAATCTTTTTATACCCTTGCTTCGAATGATCAATTCAGGTTCAAGAAATTACATTGGTTTTTATTTTCTTTTGCGATGTCTTCCCTGATCATTTCGAACTTGGAGTTCTTGCTTCATCTGTCCTTTCTCGACACCCATGACGATTCTTCATTTATGATCTTGGTTTAATTTTCAAATGACAGGCTGATCCCCGCTCGTGTTCTACTTAGAATGTGTTCTCCTTTGTCTTGTGATGTATGAACGATTTGTCTTGACTGGATTCAGTCAAGAGCCGACATGACCAGAAACTTAATGAAAGGTTTCTTTTGAACTTGATTTAGGTTTTTTTTTTCTCCAAGTTCTCCCCTTCGATTCATCCATTCGTTCATCTCATCGTTGGCTAACATGACCTCAAAGACAGTACATAACACCATCAACTCGCCGTTCGCTAGACCCCACATCTCTAGCCCCCATCATCACCATTGACCGGGTGATCCTTCGAACTCTTGCGTCGCGTGATCCAATTGATGATTGAAGATAGGATCGCCGGGTAGAGGAGACTCAAGTGGGCCAGGTTATGCGACCACGGGGACAGTCAACGCGGAGTCGAATCAAATTTTGCAAAGACTCAAAGAAGTCTTTAGAAGCAATTATTTAAACCTGTAATTATAACATCTGCGATGCGAATTTCAGGAACAAGATCCAATCACCTCACTCTAATACGACCAACACACTTGCTGATGAAAATAAGGCAAAATATTCTAGTAATGATAGCTAGACATGGAGAGAGGTTTAAGGTGGCGAGCTATACCTATAGTAGCAGGTTCCCCCAGCACGGGATAGTGGGGTGATGAGGAAACTCGGCTAAAGAGGTTGACAAGCGTTACGTTTTCATGCTAATGAAAGGGTACAGGTCAGGCTAGCAGGGGTCATGGTTGGTTTCCGGATGAGTGGCAGCAGGTGGTGTCATGAGTTTGGCCCACATCATGTTCGGACTTCAAGGAGCAGAGATTGAAATGGGGTGAACCCAGCAGGCGCGAGTAGTAGACGTTGGAATGGAAAATGTGCTGCAAGTTATCTTTGATCTCTGATTGATTGCTCATGGTTGTAGTACTTGAGTAGGGCGCATTAAAGTTGATCTTACTCAAGCAATAGAATGGTGGACTTGATGCACATCCAAAATTTTTTTCTTGAACCATAAAAATCTTTTCATATTTAACAAAGGCAAAGGCAAGGTTTCATTCTTAATTTTCATGATTTTTTTTTTTTTTGAAAAACTCATTGTTTTCCTGAAATATGTACATACCTTAAATTCATGTCCCCTTGCCCACATTTTTCAACGCCTCTTGCAGGGGTTGTCTGTCCCTCCCCTTTCTAAAAAGGGGATGGTCAATAGTTCCTGTCCACTCAAAAGAAGAAAAAAAAGGGTGATGATAAATTCACAACTCAAATGAGTTGTGTACATGATATCTGAGCTGTGTGGCCTCAACACAACTACAATTGAGTTGTCCAGCCTTCACACAACTTGAGTGTAGCTGTGCAGCCCCCACACAATGGTCTGGTGTTATGTGGCACCTCCTGACTACGTTCAAGTCATCTGGGGCTGAACAAAACTTGAAAGTAGTTGTGTTCAGTGCCAAATGATTACAAGTGTTGTGGGTCAAAAATAAAAATAAAAATAAAAAATAAAAAGGGTGATGTTAAACTCACGGCCCCAGACGTGTGGGAGCCATGTACACGGCTCCAGCCGTGTGGGAGCTGTGTACACTGCTCCAGCTGTGTGGGAGCTGTGCACAAGGCCCCACACGGCCTGTGGGAGTCGTGTAGGGCCCCTCAACGCATGGGGGCCCATACACTACTCCACATAATTTATTTACTATTATGTATTATTAATTATTTATTGCTTATTATTTATTATTTATTATTTATTATTTATTATTTATTATTTATTATTTATTATTTATTATTTATTATTTATTATTTATTATTTATTATTTATTATTTATTATTTATTATTTATTATTTATTATTTATTATTTATTATTTATTATTTATTATTTATTATTTATTATTTATTATTTATTATTTATTATTTATTATTTATTATTTATTATTTATTATTTATTATTTATTATTTATTATTTATTATTTATTATTTATTATTTATTATTTATTATTTATTATTTATTATTTATCATTTATTATTTATTATTTATTATTTATTATTTATTATTTATTATTTATTATTTATTATTTATGATTTATTATTTATAATTTATTATTTATTATTTATTATTTATTATTTATTATTTATTGTTTATTATTTATTATTTATTGTTTATTATTTATTATTTATTGTTTATTGTTTATTATTTATTGTTTATTATTTATTGTTTATTATTTATTGTTTATTATTTATTATTTATTATTTATTATTTATTATTTATTATTTATTATTTATTATTTATTATTTATTATTTATTATTTATTATTTATTATTTATTATTTATTATTTATTATTTATTATTTATTATTTATTATTTATTATTTATTATTTATTATTTATTATTTATTATTTATTATTTATTATTTATTATTTATTATTTATTATTTATTATTTATTATTTATTATTTATTATTTATTATTTATTATTTATTATTTATTATTTATTATTTATTATTTATTATTTATTATTTATTATTTATTATTTATTATTTATTATTTATTATTTATTATTTATTATTTATTATTTATTATTTATTATTTATTATTTATTATTTATTATTTATTATTTATTATTTATTATTTATTATTTATTATTTATTATTTATTATTTATTATTTATTATTTATTATTTATTATTTATTATTTATTATTTATTATTTATTATTTATTATTTATTATTTATTATTTATTATTTATTATTTATTATTTATTATTTATTATTTATTATTTATTATTTATTATTTATTATTTATTATTTATTATTTATTATTTATTATTTATTATTTATTATTTATTATTTATTATTTATTATTTATTATTTATTATTTATTATTTATTATTTATTATTTATTATTTATTATTTATTATTTATTATTTATTATTTATTATTTATTATTTATTATTTATTATTTATTATTTATTATTTATTATTTATTATTTATTATTTATTATTTATTATTTATTATTTATTATATTATTATTTATTATTTATTATTTATTATTTATTATTTATTATTTATTATTTATTATTTATTATTTATTATTTATTATTTATTATTTATTATTTATGATTTATTATTTATGATTTATGATTTATGATTTATTATTTATTATTTATTATTTATTATTTATTATTTATTATTTATTATTTATTGTTTATTATTTATTATTTATTATTTATTATTCATTATTTATTATTTATTATTTATTATTTATTATTTATTATTTATTATTTATTATTTATTATTTATTATTTATTATTTATTATTTATTATTTATTATTTATTATTTATTATTTATTATTTATTATTTATTATTTATTATTTATTATTTATTATTTATTATTTATTATTTATTATTTATTATTTATTATTTATTATTTATTATTTATTATTTATTATTTATTATTTATTATTTATTATTTATTATTTATTATTTATTATTTATTATTTATTATTTATTATTTATTATTTATTATTTATTATTTATTATTTATTATTTATTATTTATTATTTATTATTTATTATTTATTATTTATTATTTATTATTTATTATTTATTATTTATTATTTATTATTTATTATTTATTATTTATTATTTATTATTTATTATTTATTATTTATTATTTATTATTTATTATTTATTATTTATTATTTATTATTTATTATTTATTATTTATTATTTATTATTTATTATTTATTATTTATTATTTATTATTTATTATTTATTATTTATTATTTATTATTTATTATTTATTATTTATTATTTATTATTTATTATTTATTATTTATTATTTATTATTTATTATTTATTATTTATTATTTATTATTTATTATTTATTATTTATTATTTATTATTTATTATTTATTATTTATTATTTATTATTTATTATTTATTATTTATTATTTATTATTTATTATTTATTATTTATTATTTATTATTTATTATTTATTATTTATTATTTATTATTTATTATTTATTATTTATTATTTATTATTTATTATTTATTATTTATTATTTATTATTTATTATTTATTATTTATTATTTATTATTTATTATTTATTATTTATTATTTATTATTTATTATTTATTATTTATTATTTATTATTTATTATTTATTATTTATTATTTATTATTTATTATTTATTATTTATTATTTATTATTTATTATTTATTATTTATTATTTATTATTTATTATTTATTATTTATTATTTATTATTTATTATTTATTATTTATTATTTATTATTTATTATTTATTATTTATTATTTATTATTTATTATTTAATATTTATTATTTATTATTTATTATTTATTATTTATTATTTATTATTTATTATTTATTATTTATTATTTATTATTTATTATTTATTATTTATTATTTATTATTTATTATTTATTATTTATTATTTATTATTTATTATTTATTATTTATTATTTATTATTTATTATTTATTATTTATTATTTATTATTTCCTATTTATTATTTATTATTTATTATTTCCTATTTATTATGTATTATTAATTATTAATTATTTATTATTTATTATTTATAATTTATTATATATAATTTATTATATATAATTTATAATTTATAATTTATAATTTATAATTTATAATTTATAATTTATAATTTATGATTTATTATTCATTATTTATGATTTAGTGGAGGCTACACAACTTGATTTTAGTTTTTTAGCGTGCCGTACAACTCGAATGGGACGTGTAGCATGCCAAACATCCCATTTGAGTTGTTTAGCATGCCACACAGCCCATTTGAGCCATGTAGCATGCCACACGGCCCATTTGAGCTGTGTAGCATGCCACACGGCTCATTTGAGTTGTGTAGGGTGCCACATGGCTCAAAGAGCCGTGTTCAGAGCCGTGCACACAGCTCTGTAGCCTTGAATTTAACATTACCCAAATAAAAAACTAAAATAAACTAAATAAAAATACAAAAAAAAAAAAACAGAAATCAACCAAAAAATCAAAAAGTATCAATTTTCTGGTTGAAAAACCAAAAAAATAAATATAAAATAAAAATGAGTACAAATGAATCAAAAACAAGAAAAACTGAAGACAACAAAAACACCAAGAATGAAATAAACAATGAAAGAGTCTATGGAGCAGCCCTAAATTATAAGTGCCAAAAAATACAAGTTCAACTTGACAAGCCCTAAAGTAAAAACACCAAAAAAAAAGTTCAACTTGTGTTAAGCTGATCCCATCACAAGAAGTAAAAAATACTCCTTATTATGGGATCAGCACAACACAAGTTGAAATGACTTACCAATAAAATCTCATTTAAAGCAATTTAAAGCACTCATCATAATGATGTTAACTCAAAACACTCAACAGAATTATGTTAAAAATGTGATAACCCTTTATATTAATAGAATTAAAAAATCAGCATCAGAACCCAAACCCAAATGATTAAATTGAAATTATTTCTATAAATTAGAATACAACTCAAGTTGATCTTTGAGGTGATCAACCCAACAAGACGCTTTTTTTATAAATCATGGAACATTTTTTGGAAACTATGGGCAGGATTGGAATCACATCTACCTTAAGTACAAGCTGGACCCAATGGTTATCCAAAAAAATGAAATGAATTTTGGGTCTGATGCTTCTTTTACACCCATTTTCATAGGATTATAAGTACAACATGAAACCAATGAAATGAAACATATTGGTCTTCCATAATTATCTGCTATTATTTGACCCAAATACAACTTTTAAAGCCATTTTGAAGAGGCAATCTTTTCATTGATGTCATTAACATCAAGTCCTTGTTATATCTTTTCAACATCTTTACTGCTGCCAAGGATATTAGAATAGAACTCCTTATTTTTCCTCAATTTTTCAAGCATTTCTTTTCAAACTTTAAACCATCCATCCTCATCATACCCAAGTGATTTAGCAATGACTCTAAAACCACAATTTCCATCACCAACTGGGTCCCAAACCTCACCCAAGAAGCTTTTTAAGTTCTCAGGGATTTGATTGAGGTAATTTACTTCCTAAAATCAAAAAGTAGTTAGCCAAAATTCTAATCTCATTAATGGAATCACCACTCACAAAAGATGAGCTTCTGTTTGACTCCTCCATTGCTTCTGATTCATCCTTCAAAAAGGAATGAGATTCCAACAGCTCCAAACCCAAAGAAATTTCAGTCTCTTCCACTGAACTCTGAAATTCAGATGAAGAGCCTGACTTGGAATATAACCATTTCTCAATCAGTTCATTAAACCCAAAAAATGAACCTTTCACAAAATAAAAGACTTACAATCATTTGTCTTTTCTTCTTTGGTGCCCTTCTACTTCTCTTTTCCCGCTTAAGTTCCTTTTCAATGTATTCAAATTGCAAAGGATCTTGCGGGGTATCTGTCAATTTTGGACGGCCTCTGCTTGATTGCAAGACTTTAGGTTCAATTCTTGGCTTTGATTGATATTTTTCAGTCTTCTGAATCAAGTAATTCAACAGCCCACAATGATCTTGTTCAGGATATCCCAAGATCATTGCATTGAGCCTGTCATGTAACTGAGAATTGTTGAGCATTTCATCAACATCAAACTTTAAAAATTCAAAAGGATCAAAAATTATTAAATTAGGAATCATCATTAAAGAATCATTTATCAAAAAGCATTGATCACAAAGTGATTTGAACAATCCAACTGAAACCAAATTACAGAACTAGAACTGCAAGGTTCATAATTGAACCTCCACTGAGGATGAATATCCTCCGGCACAACAGATCCTCTTGAAGCTAGTAGGTCATCTATCTGGTGGAGTAGGTCATCTATCTGGTGGAGTAGGTCATCTATCTGGTGGATTAGGTCATCTATCTGGTGGAGTAGGTCATCTATCTGGTGGAGTAGGTCATCTTTCTGGTGGAGTAGGTCATCTATCTGGTGGGAACAGGGAAAACCCATAGTCTTGGAGTATGACTTGGTGCACACTCCCCCATCATGTTTCCACTTTCACCTCTCTAATTGTTCCACAAAAAGTTTAATTTCCTCTAAAGACAACTTGTATCCCAACAGTAACAGTTCAGTGGTAAGAACTATTCCTATCTTTATTCAAGAGTTGTAAAGGGCAGCCTGAACCAATTTAGTTTGATTAGAAAATGTTCCCTCTAGGTTCCTCCAGACATCCAACATGTTTCCCAAATAATTCACAAGGAATTTTTTGAGAGTAGCATGGGCCCCCTCCACCTAAAATGTGGTTTTATTTCCAAATTCAGATTTTTCAAAAGTCCAAGCCATTACAAATGTCTCTTGAATACGGAAAATTTGATGATCCATTTACTCAAGCACATCCTCATGGTCTGCCAAGAAACACTTTATACAAGTCATAATTTAAGCAACACAAAACTAGGAAGATTTAAAGTAGAGGCAGTGATTTGGCACTTACTGTAAGTTCAGCATCATTGGGCTCTGCCTCCTCCTTGGTTTTTGAGGCCCCATTCTTAGCCCATAAGCACATAAAGCTTTTCCATCCTTCAAAATAATAATCAAAGCAAGAAATACAGTTTTCTTGTACGTTTTCAGGCAGATGCCACTCAAAACACTGTCTTGTTGACTCAGGGAAACTATTTTCTATAGCAAAAATCAGAGATTTTTCACTGTCTGTCACAAAGAATTTGGTAAGTCTCTCAGGATCTTAATCCAGCTCCTTTAGTGCTCTTACAGACCAACTGTAGAAATCAAATTTTTCTCTTGTTATAAAAACCAGAGCTTTTGTTAAATTTTTTTGGTTGGCTGTAATTCCTACAACATGCAATAAGGGGATGTTGTACTTATTTGTTTCATAAGTAAAATAAAACATAGAAATATGATGGAATTGTTTGAAAATCTTTCATGACTTGGGGTTGGCCAAGAATAGGGCCTCCAAGAGACCCTCTCCACTGAATTTTGCTTTATGAACCCAACCTGAATTACCAAGTTGTTCAAAGAAGACCTACATAACACTTTTTCCCTTTAGTTCTGCAAGCTCTAAATTATGCTTAGTGTTATAGATTCTTTGGTCATCAAAATAGTTGCTGCCATCAATCTTGCTCAATTTTCTTTTCAGTTGAATAGTATTGAGCCCATCATTCATGCCTTCTTTTGAATTCACTAAGGCCACCCCACAGATTCTCCTGAGGTGGGGATTCACTGAGAGGTGTGGAGATGGTTCATGTTTATTTTGATCATGTCTGGAGGAGATTTTCCACAAGGGTTCTGCCTTTGTGTGATTTGCATGGATTAAAAAATTGCAACCAAACTTACTTGTGTGAGTTTGCCTTGACCATTTGGTGAGCAATTGCCCAGAGTAGGAACCATGTCTATCACAGGATAAATTCACATATTTATAATGCTTTGAGTTGAAAACAGTCAAAGCATAAACATGCTTCATTTCCCATGTTTTACAATAGTTTTTTGCCTCTTCCCTAGTAGGAAAAGCTCTCACAGGAGGAGGGTAAAGTGGATCTGTCATATTTAAATAGTCATAGTTCAGTTTACATCAAATTAAATCAGCCAAAGGCCAGATTAACATAAAATTTTACTCACCACCAGAGGTCATGTCAATTTGTGAAACATTTTGTTCCACAATTGTAACCCTAGATTAGGATGCAATTGAGGCTTCCATTGTTTCCTTACCCAAATCCTTCTTTTCTGCAGCTTTTTTAATTTCACTATCAATGTAGTAATTTAGCACAGCCATGTCACAAACAGGAGGGCTTTCCAATGTTCCCATAATGAAAAACAAAAATGCAATGGTACTTCAGTATTCAATCCAACTTTCAATTGAACAGCTACAACAAAGATCAGGTGTTTTGGGATGTTTATTTTCAGTTTCAAAGATCAAGTGTTGTGGGATGTTTGTTTGCAGTTTCACTTTAGTTTCAATGATTTGCTTTGCAGTTTCACTTTATTTCACTTTAGATTCACTTTATTTTTGCTTTGGGATTGCTAGTTGTTGCACAAAAGTCCCACATAGTATGCTTTTATCCCAAATTTGGGTTGATGCAACCAAAATGTGGTCCAGGGGGTCCCATAAAATTCTGGCACAACCCCCGGGGGGTTGTATACCCCCAAACACACGTCAAAATGGCGGTGTATGAGGCTACAAAATCTTAAACTGCCATTTATGGGGCCTATACAAGCCCTGGGGGTTGCACATGTTTGAAACAACACTTTGGACGCATGTAGACATGTGTATGGCCCCTCACACGCACTTTGGATGTGTTTATGGGCCCCCACACGTCCATTGGGCCGTATGGGGCTGTACACAACTCCCACACAACTGGGAGTTGTTAAGTTATCATCACCCCCCAAAAAAAAACTGGAACATCAACACCCCAAAAAAAAACTGGAACATCAACATTCAATAATGATTTAAATGGAAAGCTAATATTTGATGTGGAATTTAATTTGAAAGCTTGTAAAATAATTCAAGAGAAAAGGAAAAGAAATTAAAGCTTAGAGAAGCCTGTCAGGAATGTTTTTTTTTTTTGGAATATGTGACCCTGCTCCTATGATTTCATGTGATCTGAACCCAAGATCTACAAAACATAAAAAAATTTTTAAGAAATTAGCTGGATGAAGATAGTATAACCTAATATAACCTAAAAAAATCAAGTCCATAAGGACATACATGCATAGATTATACACCCCATGTTTCCTTGTAGTCCCTACCTCCACTACCTACCCACCAAACAAACCCACTGAATCTCTAGATTCAATGGATTTTACCACCTGGGTTCCCTTAAGTTAACCTGCAATGATCATTCTTGGATTTCAAAAGGTGAAAAAAAATAACATTGGATGAGGAGGATGAGAAAGAGATGAAAAAAGAATCTGATTGACTGATGTTTTTTTTCTCTTCTCTTTGTCTTTTTCTTTTTTCTTTTTTCAGTATTTTTGCTTTTACTTGTTAAAGCTTGATTTAACCCTTCAATAAAAAGATTACTCAGCTTTTTATTTATTTATTTTTTTTTTTTGGGGGGGGGACAAAGAAAAGGGGCGGGGAGAACAATAAGTTTTAGAGGAAACTTGAGAAATCCTTATTTTTATTTAATTTTTTTCCCAAAAAGAATTAATTAAATAAACAAATAGAGTATGAGGTTTGAAGACTCTTAGAAGAAATTCAAAAAATCAACTGGGGAGGTACATGCAGGATTTTTTTTTTGGATCAAGTAAGTTGGAAAGAACTCATTGAGACTCAATTTGAGATTTATACAGATGTGAGATATAAATTCCAAACTTTACTTTTGATTTTGATGATTATCTCTTTCTTTTCAATTCAAAGGATGATAGATGGTTATCAATAGTTAAACAGACAGACAAATTATTGAGTTCATCAACTATAAATGGATGTTGATTAATGAGGATTGGGATGTTCATGATTCCTAGCTCGATGAGAAAATTTTCATTGTTCTTGTTCTTGTTGTTGTTGTTTCTTTATTTTTATTTTTTTATTTTTTATTTTGTATTTTGTATTTTGTATTTTTATTTATTTTAATTTTAATTTAATTTTATTTTTATTTTTATTTATTTTTATTTTTATTTATTTTTATTTTTATTTATTTTTATTTTTATTTATTTTTATCTTTATTTTTATTTATTTTTATTTATTTTTATTTATTTTTATTTATTTTTATTTATTTTTATTTATTTATTTATTTTATTTTATTTTTATTTTTTATTTACTTTTATTTTTATTTTTATTTTTATTTTTATTTTTATTTTTATTTTTATTTTTATTTTTATTTTTATTTTTATTTTTATTTTTATTTTTATTTTTATTTTTATTTTTATTTTTATTTTTATTTTTATTTTTATTTTTATTTTTATTTTTATTTTTATTTTTATTTTTATTTTTATTTTTATTTTTATTTTTATTTTTATTTTTATTTTTATTTTTATTTTTATTTTTATTTTTATTTTTATTTTTATTTTTATTTTTATTTTTATTTTTATTTTTATTTTTATTTTTATTTTTATTTTTATTTTTATTTTTATTTTTATTTTTATTTTTATTTTTATTTTTATTTTTATTTTTATTTTTATTTTTATTTTTATTTTTATTTTTATTTTTATTTTTATTTTTATTTTTATTTTTATTTTTATTTTTATTTTTATTTTTATTTTTATTTTTATTTTTATTTTTATTTTTATTTTTATTTTTATTTTTATTTTTAGGGCAGTGATAAATTCACAACCCCCAGTTGTGAATGGGCCTGAAACACTGTTCACAACATGCAGGACCCCAGGGGGGTTGCACACTATTCATTTGCAACCAATTTGGGCCGCAAACAGGGGTTTAAAACCCAAATGAGTCATGAACAAGTAGTATACAACCCCCTGGGGTTGAATGTGTTGTTCATGACTCATTTGGTGCAAACTAGCCCCAAATGGACCATTTCAGGCAGTAATTAGGGGTACATAGGCACCCCTGGACCACATTTGAGTGCGGTCAACCAAAATTTGGGGATTTTGCATACATTGTGGGACTATTAAGCCACAAAAGGAACTTTTTTAAACATTCTGCCTATTGGGAAAGAGCAAAGACCCTACACAATAATCACCTGTTGAATAATTTTATTTTTCTCAAACCAAAAGTGTGCACTTTGGAGTTGTTGAAACATTTGGATTGAATAATGGAGGGACTTGGGATTTTTTTGGATTATGGGAACAGTGGAGAGCCCAAGCCCCCCTGGTTTCAACATGCCTGTGGTAAAGGAGTTAATTAATAGTTCCATTAAACAAGATGTGGCAGAAGCTAGGGATTGGGGAAATAAAACATTGGACGCGAAAATCTCATCCTCATCTAGGGTCACAATTGAGGAACAAGATGTTTCACAAGTGGAATTGACTTGTGGTGGTGGGTCACATTCCATGTGCCATGTGATTTATTTGGTTTGATCAAAACTAATGTATCCATAGCTGCTGTAAATATGTAACTATGAAGTTCCAGAAACCTTTGAAACTCCAGAAGTGAGATCCTTTCATAGTAGGCAAGAAGCAGAATTATTTTTCCAAAAATAGGTGTCCATGCATGGCTACACTCTGAAAAAATTCAAGTCAAAGAGAGATAAATATGTATTCCTAGCATGGAATATACAAAGCACCATTACTCACCAAAAATCAAAGTAAAACTCACACAAGAAAGGTTGGGTTTCCATTCATGATCTGTGCAAGTTTCACAGTAGCGGGTCTCATGTGGCGCCTCTCCATTAGAGATGAACAACACAATCATGAACCATCTGAAAACCCCTCAGTGCAGCCTCAAATGAGGAGAGTCTCTGCTTTGGCCTTAGATCCACTGAAGGCAGGCATACAAGATGAGCTAAATACAATTCAACTCAAAATGAAATTGAGAAAGATTTATGGGTGAGAATAAATTTAAACTAGAAAAATCCATAACACTAAGAAAAAGTTAAAAGCAGCAGAACTCAAGGGTAAAAGTGTTATGGATGTGCTATTCAAAAACCTTTAAGATACTCAGTGGTTACCCAGGTCAAAATTCAGTGGAGAGGTTCACTTAGAGGCCCTGTTCTTGGCTCATCCTGTCAGCTTGCTACTATGTACAGAGCAACCTGTCAATAGCAACACAAAAATATGAAAAATAAGAATACCTCAATTAACAAAATAAGGAGTGAGAAATTCATGAATATTATTACAGAAATGGATTCCTCACTCAAAATTAGGTAGGGTCACTCACTGACCCCACCCTTGAATTCAAAGTCCTTACATTTTTAAAATAATTAAAAAGAAATGTAATAAAAATTACAACACCAGTATGGCACCTCTTGGCCATTCTAATATTTCACACGTATTGTCACGTATAGAGTTTACACCTAAAATTCACTCAGAAATTAGGTGTTGTGTATATTTTAGGAGTTACACGCGGAAATGTGTTATGTCACAATTCCCGTGCGCAGCCCCGCATCATTACATATACCTACATACTTGTAGTAGCAGATTCCCGCGTACTAGAGACCCGCGCGCAGCTGATTCTGCCACGCACGCAGCGGATCCTACCCCGCGCGCATCTGTACTAACTGATCCCCGCGTCTGGATCCGTTGTGACTAATCTGACAACCAGGTACCGCTCAGAAGAGCTAAAACCTAGTTAGAGTTGCCTAGTATATGTAACAAACTGAAATATGCATTACTAATGATCTAAAAAGATTAAAACTTAAATAAAATTAATGAAAATTAAGTTTAAAACATTTTTTAATAATAGATCAAAGATCAAGGATTACCACGTAAATCATTGACCCTGATCTTTGAAGACCACAAAACACTATAAGGAGTGTTCATAAAAATTATTAAAAATTATCTAAATCATCAGCAGATGATGGAAAATCAGTAAAAATCCACATATTGACCCTTTAATGCAATATCAATATTACAAATGAAGGATGAGTACAGGATGATCAAATTTATGCCATAACAGATTAACAGATCCTGTGGCTAATATAGTACAGAAATCCAGAAGATCTAAGGACAGCTGATTGAAAGTACCAAGTGGATGGGCCAATATTTCCCTGACTGGCTTGCCAGCCTCAGCCCATGAGCAGAACCCTCTCTAAGTGCCCTGAGAAGCTCAAAATCACCCAAAAAGGTATTTATACAGACCTCTTTTGATCCATTATTCCAGAATCAATTTACCAGGAATTATTTATTATCAAACAGACACCGTGTCATTTTTGATCAAGTGCTTATATGAAGATAAGAAAGTGATTTATAACTTAGTCTGTAGTAGTATTATTTATCCTTATTAACAAATCAACCCTTGAAGTTTAGTCAAACAATCTACACAATCTGCTCTGAAACCCTTCCAATTATTCCAGGATTCTTGTGGTAAAGTTCTCAGAATGAGTGTTACCCTTCCTGTCTTGGAAATTTGTGCTGTTAAGCCCGGCCATTAGTGGAATAAGTCCTTTCTAAGGCACCCATCTTTATTCCAAGGTTCTTAAACTGCCTAAGGAGGCCCCTTGAAGAGAGGTTGCTAGTCTGTAAAGATCCCCAGTAGTATAATACTGTGGCCCCTCTTTTATATTATATTGAAAACCATTTATTACCAAACCAATTAAACCTTGCAACTACTCTTATTATATCATTTATTGGAGATTCTAAGTGTTTATTATTGGAATAATAATTATTATTATTATTCCAGCATTTTTATCACTCTCTGTAGCTAAAGGACTTCAAGGTTCCTGGTATCAGAGAGCTGACACATCCCAAGTCTATAAAAATTTGTAAAAATTTCAATCATATTGCTTTTTTGGATTGTAATTATAAAAAAAATAAGTATAAAATCCTACTATTGCATGTTGTAGCAATGACTGCCAACAGGAAAACTTTGAAAAAGGCTTTTGGTTTTAAAACAAAAGAAATGTTTGATTTCTACAGTTGGATGGTTAATGCACTAAAGGTGTTTGTTTATGATCCAGAGAGACTTCCCAAAGTATTTGTGACAGACTGTAAAGAAGTCCTTATTTGTGCTATTCAACATAGCTTCCCTGAGTCATCCAGACAGTGGTGCCCTTGGCACTTGTCTGAAAATATTCAAGCAAATTGCAAAGTTTGCTTCAGTAATGAAGATGAAGGATGGAAATGTTTTATGACTCTGTGGGCAAAGTATGGGTCCTCTGAAACCAAGGGGGAGGAAGAAGTCAATGATTTGGAGCTCAGAGTAGGAAGATTTATGGCTCCTTCTGTTCATCTCTGCTGGGATTGCTTATGTTGAAACTTTTATACAGTGTTTCTTGAAAGACCGTGAGGGTGTGCTTGAGTATATGGAAAAGAAAATTTTCCCTATCAAAGAGAAATTTTCAACTGCATGGACTTGTGTCAACCCCAACTTTGCAAATAAAACAATGTCTTGGGTAGAAGTTGACCATGCTAATTTCAAACAATTACTTGCAAGTTAATTGGGGAACATTTTGGATGTGTGGAAACACCTTGATGGAACAATTGACAACCAAATCAAAGCAGTGCATGCATTGCTTAAAAAATCTAAAATAAATTCAGGAATAGTTCTTCTAACAGAATGGTTACCTTTGGGATAAAAATTGTCAATTGAGGCAATTCAACTCATTGGGGAATAATTCAAGAATTTAAAGCATTATCATGATGGAAAATTGTGCACCAAGTAATATTCCAATAAAATGGCCTTGCCCAGTTCCCACATATTAGGTGAAATACTAGAATCAACAGGATTTGTTCTCCCTGAGGATTTTCATCTTCAGTGGAGGTTAGACTATAAACCTTCCAGTTCAGTAAGTTGGATTTTTTGAATTGCTTTTTGATGAATGCTTTTTGATTTATTATTCCTGTTTGATTGATGATTCCTGAATGTGTTTACTAATGAGTGATGGTTTTGCTTTTTGAAATTTTGAAACTGATACAGTTCTCTACTCTTCTCAATTTTTTGAGAAGGTCAGTTCAATTTTTATGGGAAAACCTGAAGAAGTTAAAGTTGAACTTATTAAGTACCTCATCAATAATGCAAAATTTTTTTTTGCTAAGCCAAGGCTCAATCCAAAAGCTTTATGTTACAGCCAGGGTAAACCCAAATTAGAAAAAAACCGTTGTAAACTTTCCAGATGTGAACATGTTGAAAAGGGGGGTTAGAAGGGCACCAAAAAGAAAAAAAATTGCAAGTCTTATATTTTGAGAAGTGTTAATTTTGATGGTTTAATGAACTGATGCCCATATGATTTTTATATTCTGATTAATCAGACTCAGAATCTTAATTTCATAGTTCAGAGGAAGTTAATGAAATTAAATTAGGCTCCCTTCATTTGCAATTGGAAGCCTCTTCCAAGGAAGAAGAAGTGCAGGAGAAGTCAACCACAAGCTCACCTTTGGCAAGCATTCATTTTATTAATGTGATTTTAATGTTGGCTAAGTGAGTTTTGATTGTAGGAAACAAAGGTGAAAAACCTCAATCAAATACCTGAGAACTTACATAAGTTCTTGGGTGAGGTTTGCGATGCTGTTGGTGATGGTAATTGTGGATTTAGAGTTATTTCTAAGTCACTTGGCTATGATTAAAACAGATGGTTCAAATTCCAAAGTGAAATGATAGAAACATTGAGGAAACATAAGGAATGCTATGCTAAGATACATGGTGGAAGTAAAGAGCTAGAAAAGATCAAACAAAAACTTGATTTTAACAAAACAAATCAAAATATTCCCTCTTTGAAATGGCTTTCAAATTTGGATATGGTTCAAATAATAGCAGATACTTATGCAAGACCAATTTTTTTCATTTAATTGGATTAATTTTTTACTTTTACTCCTATGAAAATGGTTTTAAAAGAACCATAAGAGGCCATCTTCATTTCCTTTGTTAACAATAATCACTTGTTTCATTTATTACTTGAGGAAGATATGATTCCAATCCCACCATTTTACCAAAAAATTCTTCATTGAAATCAAAGAAAGCTTCTGGTTGGGTTGATCATCTCAAAGACCAAAAGGATTTTTATTCCAATTTATACAAATCATATTATTTCATGATTTGGTTTTTCATTTCATCATTTGGATTTGGTCTAACATTTATGTCTGATGCTGATCCTGTACCTCTATTAATATAAAGGTTATCAAATTTTGGACATCATTATGTTGAGTGTTTTGAGTTAAAATCAGTATTTTGAGTGTTTTTAATGAGATTTTATTGGTAATTCAGTTCAACTTGTGATGGGATCATCTCATCATAAGGGGTATTTTTACTTCTTATGATGGGATCAGCTTAAAACAAGTTGAACTTGATTTTTTTTGTGTTTTTACTTTAGGGGTAGTCCATTGAGGTGGACTTGTATCAAGTCCCCCTCAATGGAATAGCCCTATTTTTTTTGGGGGGGCTGATTTAGTTTTTCACTAGTCAAATGAAATAAGTTCAACTTTTGTTGGGCTGATACCATCATAAGAAGTCTTTTTAATTCTTATGATGGTATCAGCTTAACAGGTTTTTTTTGTGTTTTTAATTTAGAGCTAGTCCATTGAGGTGGACTTTAATTCCTATTTTTGGGGGTTGATTGATTGAATTCATGAAATGATCAAATGGCCTGATATGAATTAAACCTTTATTTTTTAATATAATTTCTTTTATTTTATTTTTTGATTCAATTCAATTAATTTTTAATATACAGCAAAATTGTTGTATTTTATTTCATTTTAACATATTTTATTCAAACATATTGTATTGTTTTTTATTTCAGGGCTGTATTTTATGTATATTGTTCCGTTGTATTTATATTTACCCCTTTTTATTTTTCCATTTCTTTGATTCTTTTTTTGGGCACAATTTTTTGATTTTTTTAGAATTTTGAATTGTTTATTTTAATTTGTTAGTGGAAATTTTTACAATTTTCTTTCAATTCTTTTTTCAATTTTTTTAAATTATTTTTCAAATTTTATTGATTTTTTTTAACTTGCTTTGGGTTTTGTTTTGTTTAATTTTTTATTTATTTTAATTTATTTTCATTTTTTCTCACAACCCTGGATTTGTGAACAAGTTATGAACTGCATGCCACAACTCAAAATGGGTTGTGTACAAGATGTGAAGGGTTGTGAATTTATCACGGTCATATTTGAAATTACCTCTTTATTTTATTTTTTGGATTGGGGGACTCCATCCTTTGATTGGGTTGTTGATGAGGATGGTTCAAGCAGTGAGTTTTTGGATTGGGATTGTGTTTCAGATTGATTGGGAGAGGGGGTTGAGGACTGATAGTAGGAATTGATTGATTCAATGAAAGTTGAGGAGGATGATTTATGGGAAATTAGGATTTAAAGAAGAGAACCATGAGTTTTAATAATATAATCAAAGGGAAAATTAGAAGGAGAGGAGAATAAGTTAGATAATGTGGTGTTTTAAAAGATTTTAAAATTTTTGGTTCTAAAAACACCATCCAAATCAGGAAATAAGAATCAATATGAAATCAGATTCATTTCAAAAAATCCACACCAATGACCTTGAGGCCCTTTTTGGAAAGTTAAAAGAGGTTTTTGTGCTGGTTGTGTATTTTTTTTTTTTTTTTGAAAAAAGGAAAAAAAATACATCAAGATGGTTTTTATTTCAAATCCATTTTTCAATCAGAGAATCTTTTGGGTTATTTGAGAAGGTGATATCAATCAAAAGAAAGAAACTGACTAAGGTTTTTTTGCAAAAGGGACTCAAGTTTGGCAATTTCAAGGATTTATTTTGAAGTTTTTTCTAGGAAAAAATGGTATCCTCTCTTGGAAATTCAATTCTGTTCTATATTTTGGGTCTCTTATGCAAATTGGAGAATTAAATGGTTTGTGAAAAATAGGAGATTTTGTGGTTAATTAATTTTCCTTGATCATTGGGGTGAAATTTTTTCAAAGTGTTTCAAAGCTGATTTGAAAAAAATTGATGAGTTCATGGTTTCATCAGCTACATCATATTTTAATTTGATTTTAATACTTTGTCTGAATTTTGACTTTTTTTTGCTATTTAGAGTAAGTAGAAAATTTTTTATTTCAAAACAGGGTTGTTTGTTGCACAGAAGCCAGTGTTTATAATTCTGAAGGGGTAGTTGCAAGTTTTATAGTAGCCATTGAAGACAGATTAATAGATATTTTCAAGCTTACAGGCAGTGCATTCATTATTTTCCCACTTGATATTAGCACCGTGACTGGAGAGAAGTTTGCTTTTTGCAAGGTGAGAGTGTCCAAATTTCTTGTGCATGATAGAGCTGGAAAGAAAGGCAAGGCCCTAATACAATTTAACATAACCATATTATTCTATAATAAAAAAATTTTTCAATCCTGCCTTCTGAAAACTTCTTTTAATTGAAAAAAACCTCAATCTGTTGAGTTCAGTGAGGGAAGGTGAGCCTTCCATTTTCATAAGTTGTACTAGGGACACAATATTGAACAAAAGATCTTGTATTTTTAACAAATTGTGAGATAGATAGATGCAAAGTTTGTGACAAATGTTTTGGCTCCTTTTACCATGATGAAAATTGAGGTGCTGCATTTAACCATGCTGAATTTTTTGTTTTCATTTTGTATTTTTTAAAAGAAGGATGAATAATTGAAAATTCATTGAAAGGCTGTTAAATCAAGTATGGTATATTTTGGGCTCATTCAGTTACAGAGGTTCATTGAAAGTTTAACTGCAATTTTTATGGATGCTACTGATGTGTTTTGACCATTGGAAGAAGAAGAGCTGTTACTGAGGCAAGGTGAGGTAAGATAAACAAGCATTTTACATTCATGTGGCTGTCTCTATTTTTTTTCCAGTTGGGCTTGCATCAGATATCATCTTCATTGGTGAGAATGGCTGATGCATGCATTCCAGTGACCAGTTCATCTTTTAATTGAATCAGTTGAATTATTACATGCTTATTGTCAATTTTTTAATTAAGAGATTGATTTAGGATGGTTTTTAGATAATTGTTTTTTGGGGGAAACTTGTAGATTATCAGTTATGCTATGATTAAATTGTTCATTTGAACCTCAATTTGCAAAATATAAATTAGATATATCTTGACTTGTGTGAAGAAATTTTTAACAATATTTGGGTCAAACTGCAGGTTGAGAAAGTTGAATATTTCTTTTGATCTGTTGGCATTTTGCAAGGAGTCATGAATTTTTTATTGAATTCCAGAGTTTTATTCCATTGTTCAGGCAATGTTCTTTCATGAAATTTATATGATTTTGATTATATATTTCTTCAAAGATATAGCCCAGGTTAATTCTAGGAGGAAAAATATTTCTTTTGGGTGATTGAAACCATTTAGAAATTAATCAAAGAGATAATTATTTTCAGATTATTGGATTGCCATTCAAAGGAGTTAGAGTATAAGGGGTGGAGAATGAAATATTTAATTTTCTTGAAAAGGGAGGTGTTGGAGTTCACTGATCCAAGAGAGTAAATGGTGCTTCAATTCAATAAAGTTTTTAATTTTTAATTCTTAATCTTAAATCTGAAGTTTTATTGCTTCCAGGAACAGTGGAGACTGAGAGGATAGAGAAAATTGGAATAGGGTGGGAAAGAAAAGTATGAAAATTAAATGAAGTTTTAATTGAGCTATACCTTGAGGATTTGAATAATATCAACAAAATGAGAATAGTTAATGGAAAAAAAGTTGAAAAGGACATAAGATGATTAACAAAAAAAATAAAAGGATTATTTCATGAAAAAATAAATGAAAATGAAAATAAATGAAGAATAAGAAGATAAATGAAGGACTATTAAGATTTCAACCTTTCATCTATAAAGATAGGTTCATTGTTTGTTTGAGATATTCAATCAGTAGAAATATTGATAATAGTTTAAATTGAGATGATTTTAAAGCTTGAGGTTCAGCCGGATCTTGAGTTGAGATGTTTGGAAGTTTGATGATTTGGATATCAGAATTGAAGGAAGGATGCTTATGTTTGGGAAAATTCAAAAAGAGGATGTGTGGAGATTAATTAAAGAAGATGTTCAACTTGGAATATTTCTATGATAAGGAGTTGGGGACTGGGTTGGGTGGAAGGAAAATGAAGACAGGGTGGTAGGACCATGGATTGGTTTGGAGTTTTTGAGCTGAAGGTAGTTGAAAACGTATGATATGTAAAACACCTCTTAATAATTGGCCTATGCTTCATTTCAGTTCACCAAAAACAATCAAATTCTGATTTTCAACTATAATAAAATAATCATAACCTAATGAAAAAATCTCAAATTCTGTTCTAAAATTCAAATTATCTTCATTGACCAAATTAATTCAAAAATGGTCTATATCTCAATTTTTTCCACCACCTTTACAGCCTATTATCAATCCCATTTTTCTTCATGTTCAATTGATAATTTTCTCAATTCCTCCTTTCTGCCTAATTTACATGAAGCATTTCTTGTTTGAAACTGTGTATTTATCATAAAATAAATAAGTTCTAAAAGCCTTGATTTATCTTTCAGGATCAAATTCCATTTGATACATGTTTCTTATGCCCTTACATAAACACAATATATTCTCCTATGATCTAAATTCAACCATCCTATATTTCTGATTTATCTATGCATAATCTTCTTCCAGATTTTCTTTTTTTGAAAATTTCACCTTAATTTTAACTTTCCCAACTTCACTGCTCCCTTTGAATCAATTTTTTCTTTCAATAATCAACATTTTTCTAGCCCCACCAACTTTATTTCTTTTTATAGTTCTTTGGTTTATTTAACCTATCTTTATGAATAAAACCAAAATAAAAAAAAACATAATGATAACTGAAAACCTGACAATATTTATTTTGAAGCTTAGACTGATACTAATCATAATTTTTAGATCAATCCTTTGATTTATCTCATATCTTCATTCTCTCATTAAAGTTTTTTCCATAAAAAAAATCAAAATTAATCATCATCCTCAAGATTAAAAATTTAAGCAACTCAATTCTCTGCAAGCTTTCAAAAAGCTTCTTGCTTATCCTTTAGCCATTTTTCCAATATTCTCATCCTGAAAATTTGAACTTGAATAAAAATAATCCTCTTAAATCTTTCACTTATTCAATCTATCATACTTCTAAAAATTTCCAGCTACTTTACCCGCATGCTACATCCAAATATATATATGTATATATTGGTGCCATCCTTATTCTTCGTCATTGATTTTTTCTTGCATGAGGACAAAATTTGAAATACCACATAAGAAAAAGAATCTTTTTTACATTCTAAAATTCAATAATTCTATTATTGATTTCTCTTGATTTTTTTGATAGTGAGGTCAAATTCTTTTGGAAACTTTACCAAAAATCCCTCAAGACGCATTGTTGCGCGCATTTCCCTAAAACAACCACACTGGAAAGACGACTGCAGCAGGCACCCTGAACTCAAAGAGGAAAGGCAACAAGCCCCAAGAAATTCAAGCAGTCACATGGAGAACCAACTCAAACACTTCAATCACTCAACTCACCAATCTACCAACTCACCATTCCTACCCAACAAGTCACTTCTATCAATGTTTATTCCTTTCCTTTTATTTCTCACTTGAACTTACCTCCAACATCTTAATCACGTCCTCTACTCATCTTTCCAAAAACCAACTCCTCAAACAAGACAAGCTTGAAAGCCTTAGACTCAATCTCTCCTTGCATGCCTGCCTGGTGAGACCCAACCTCTAGCCCACAAATCTCTTCTTTTCATCATCCTGGTCTTTCCTAATTCTGTTGTCTCATTGTCTCTCAATCATGCCTTTTGTCAGTCCTGTGCATTTCCTTGGTTTTTGGATTCTTCATCAATGAAACTTTATCATGGTTAAAAGCTGAAAATGCTTCATCACATCAAATTGAATCCAAAAACCAAAACCAAGGAAAGCCTTCATTTCCTGGATTATAAAAATGGATCACTTCAAACAAGCTACTCTCAAGATGGCCCTGGAAAACATTCTTATGCTGGGAAAGGAGAACTACAGCATCTGGAAGGACAAAATGGAAACCATACTTGATGTAAGGGCTTTCTTGCACATTATAAATGCTGATAACTCAATACTACTCAAGCAAGAAATGAACAAAAAATTAAAACTTCTAATCATCTCAAAACTTGAATCCACAACCCATGATAGTTTTGTGACCCCTGCAAACAAGAACTCAGCAAAACTCCTGTGGAAGGCAATCATCAAAAAGTATGCGTCCTCTCAGGCCTCAAACCAAGAAAGGGTATTCAATGACTTTCTCTATCTCCAATTTGGAGCCAAGCACATCAAAAAATTCACAGAAAGGGCCAAATTTTGCATGAAGAAGCTGTTGGAGGTTGGAATCATCCTGACCAACAACATCCTAGCTTATCTCCTACTATTCAAATTTCCCAATAGTATGAAAGACTTCAAGCGTCAAATAATTCATACCAACAAGGATCTCTCTGTCAACTTTGTTTTCAGCCACCTCAATCAACTAAAAAAAAATCAAAAGCTCAGAGTTTGATGGATCCTTCAGCCACTTCTAAGAACAAAGTTGCCCTCACGTCAATAACTGAAAAACCTCACCCCAAAACTCAAGATGGTGAGAGGAAGCTTTGCACAAATGGTTACCACAATCCTAAGCAAGACAGGTCTCACTTTGCCAAAAACCACTGGCACCTACACCCAGAAATAGCTCCAGAATGGTGGAAAGACAAGCAAGCCAAATGGCAAGAGCAAAAATCCACCTCCACAGAGAAAAATCTAACAGCTCACTATATGGCATTGGTATCCTTGTGGATTGATCATGGCAACCCTCAGTCCAAATTTCTCCTTGACAGCGGCGCCTCTGTCCACATGATCAACAATATTAAATACTTTGTCAACATGGCGCCTTGCAAGGAAGACTTGATCAATACAGGAAAAGATGGAGCAATCCTAGAGATTAAAGGGAGAGGGATGGCAAGGCTACAATGGGCCAACTTCACTCTTCAACTGTCAAACTGCTCATATGTTCCTGATGTTACTATTAACCTTCTAAGTGCTGGAGCTCTCAACCAGGCGGGCTGCACCCTCATTTCAAATAATGGCACTTTTTCAGTTACCCAATGCGGCGCAAAGGTTTTCTCAGGTTTGATTAAAAGAAACTTGTACACTATTCCCACTCCAATTTTTGATAAAAACTTAACAAACTGGTAAACCAATCCTTCCTGTAAAACTCTGCCAAAGCCAAAATCATGAACATCAATTGGAAATATTGACACGCCTCTCTCTCAAGAATTGAACCATCCATACAACACCCACCAAAAGAAGCACAATCAAGCTTTGAATGCATTAACTGCGTTTGGAGCAAAATCAAAAAATCTAGTTTTAACCAAGCCTCAACCCCTTTCAAGAAAGTTTTTGATTGAATTCACCTCAATCTCATTGGGCGTCTCAACCCTCAATCTAAGTGTGGCCATAAGTATGCGCTGACTTTAGTCAATAATGCTTCAGGTTACCTAGTGGTGTTCCTGCTGGCAACCAAACACAAAGCTCCAGAGGTCCTCATTGATCTTATTGAAAAGGAGTTCAAGAAAAGGGGCTAATACCCATCTGAATTCTGCTCCAATGGAGGAACCAAATTCATTAACCTCAAGATTACCTCCTTTCTTCAGTACAAAAAAATTTTCCAAATCATTTCAGAACCTTATCATCCCCAAAACAACAGAAGAGCCAAGCAAGCCAACCAAACCATAGTCAAATGTACTAGGTCCATCATCAAAGATGGGAGAATCCCTGCCAATGCCTGGAATGAGATTATAAAAGGTAGCTGTATCATGTTAAATCAGATACCACAAGGAGAGAATGAAGAGACGCCCTGGAAACTATTACATGGTTACTCACTCCCCTTGAACTTTGTTCAACCATTAGGAAACCCATGTGTGTTCCTCTTAAAAAAAAAAAAAAGGCAGAATTCCTTTAAACTCAACCATAAAGACAGTGAGGGAATTCTAGTAGGCTTCAATCCCCTTCTGCTTTCCTATTGCATTCTAAAAAGAGAAGGGGCCCTGATTTCAACAAAGCACATTTGTTTTCTTAAGATGGACCATCAAAGTCAAGGCACACCCTGGTATGCAATTGAAGAAGAAGAAGAGCAAGCCTTCCACAGCAGTCAAAATGGGTATTGAAATCCTTGTGCAAGAGAGAACTCACCTAACCATCAACTTCCCTCAGGAACAACTAAAACTTGCCAGAATCCCAACTGGAGAGAGTACTGCAACCAACAAGATCAAGACTTGTAATCTTCAAATTCTGGGCTGGGGACCAATTCCCCCCCAGATTTGGAAGATGATGATCTCAATCAAGCGGACCCTGCTACCTCAAATCCAAGATTGGAACCCTCACGCCTAATCTTCTCAGGCCCAGAGCCACCAGTTTTCAGACTGGAGGCTCAAGCTATAAGGACCCTACAAGATTGTTCAAGCGTCAAAAAACCCCAGTGCTAAAGTTTCTATCACTACTACAAGCCCAGATTGTAAAAACAAGCTATTGCTTGTGAAGAATGTTCCAAATGGATAACTGCAATCAATTCCAAGCTCTCAACCATCAAAGCGCTAAACTTGTGGGATTACTACCATGGACCAATTCCTTCAAACTACCTCAATACAACCTGGGCATACAGGATCAAGGATTATTGCCACAGAGACCCAATTAAATTAAAAGCAAGACTCTGTACAAGGATTCAACCAGATAGAAGGCCTTGAGTACTCAGAAAAATTTGCCCCAATGGGTAAACCCTTGACTCTCAAACTACTCCTACTATATGCCCTGAAGGGAAAACTCCCCTTTTGGAAATTTGACATGAAGAGAGCATTTCTCCATGCGCCAATAGATAAAGAAATCTTTATCCAAACCTCAAAAGGGTCCAATTACACTTCCAAATTTCTCAAACTGAATAAATTGTTATACAGCCTAAATTAATTGCCAAAAATTGGTACAAGACCTTCACTGAGTGGTTCAAAACCATTGGTTTTTCAGAATCAAACTGCTATCCTTGTCTGTACGTATCACAAGATGGTCTCTCAAGACTTTTCTTTCATGTGGAAAACCTGATCCTGGTAGGATACGGTGAGGGTTTCAGAAAGAAATTTCTAGATAAGTTCCTAGGGTCAATGTCTCAACTTCCTAAAACCATCCTGGGCATTAAAATTGAACTAGGCAAGGATTCCATCTGTCTGAGCCAGCATAACCATATCAACATGGGCTTGGAAGAAATTGGACTTACCAATTCAAAGGATGCATCTTTGCCACTGACTCCAGGCATACAACTTCATCCAGCTTATGAAAAAGACCACAAAAACTTCAAGCAGCTAAACATCAACTTCAGATCCGCATTAGGCTTGCTCAACCACATTGCCTGCTACACCCATTCAGACATCAGCTTTGCTGTTTCAATCCTGGCACGGTTCTCGGCCGAACCAGGGTTAACTCACTGTAACAAGCTAAAAAGAACATGGCGCTACCTCAAAACCACCAAGGCCCTTACTCTCAGGCTTGCATTTGACTCCTCAAAACCTCCCATGGAAATCTTCACTGAGGTCTCCTGGGCAGATGATCCACTCACTTGCAAATGTCACTCCGGGTATCTTTGCTTGATAGCTGGCAGTCTAATTTCATGGAACAGTTGCAGAGAAAGGAAAATATCCTGGTCTTCAACCAATGCTGAATTGAATGCTTTGGTTGACGTCTTCCACAAGGCCAGTTTGATTAAAGCTCTAATGAAGGATATCTTTGGTGTAGATGTAGAGATCATTCCCTTCAAGATTGATAATAGTGGCCTGGATGAAAAAGTTCAAAAATTTGGTTCCAATTCAAAAACTTGCCACCTTGACCTCAAAATCAAAGTAATACGGGAAAAGCTGACACGGGGTAACATAAGTATTGAGCTTATTTGCTCACAATCCATGAAAGCAGATGCACTGACCAAATACTGCTCAATCCACATTCTCAAGTTGCTGGTTGAATTTCTTTCAGGCAACTAGTTAATTTCTTCATATTGCATGTTTCTTTGTGTCTGTCTTGTTTTCCTCAACTCTTGTTGTTATTTTTTTTTGTTTTTTCATCTTTACATTTTGTACTGTTGTGTCTCACCAGGCATGGAGGGGTGTTGGAATGTTTACCACAAAGCCCTCAAGACGCATGGTTGCGCGCATGTCCCTAAAACAACCACACTAGATATACAACTGCAGCAGGCACCCTGAACTCAAAGAGGAACGGAAACAACCCCCAAGCAATTTGAGCGGTCATGCGGAGAACCAACTCAAAAACTTCAATCACTCAACGCACACATATAACAACTCACCATTCCTACGCAACAAGTCACTTCTATCAATGTTTATTCCTTTACTTTTATTTCTCACTTGAACTTACCTCCAACATCTTGATCACGTCCTCTACTCAGCTTTCCAAAAACCAACTCCTCAAACAAGACAAGCTTGAAAGCCTTACACTCAATCTCTCCTTGCATTCCAGCCTGGTGAGACCCAACCTCTAGCCCACAAATCTCTTCTTTTCATCATCCTGGTCTTTCCTAATTCTGTTTTCTCATTGTCTCTCAATCATGCCCTTTGTCAGTCCTGTGCATTTCCTTGGTTTTTGGATTCTTCATCAATGAAACTTTATCAAATTCCAATCAAATAGGTTATTGAGAACTGTTTTTATTCATAACTACTGCTCAAAAAGGCTCTTTAAAAAAATATCTGTATGAAATATCTGATTTCTGTTTGGAAGAGTATTAGTTTCTTTGAAAAATTTGAGTATGAATCATTAATCTGTTGGTTTGAGAACCATTAACTTTGAATTTCCCTGAAACATTTTTGAACAAGCAAGATTTTTGAAGGCTTTGGTCTTTGAATTCTTGGATTTTTGAGAGGGAATGATGTTCCTAAAAAAATGAATCAAAAAAAAAAAAACTGGGAAAATAAATGTCAAAATCATTAGCTCAAATCTTGAATAAATTACTTATCAAAGTTTTTTCTTTTATCATTAAGAATTTGATTGTACTTGAGAAAGCATGATAGAAGGTTTGTTGAAATAACAAAATGGAGAGGGATACTGATGGTGGAGGTTTTAATAAAACAAATTGTGCTTCCTGGCCTTAATATTCATTGTTCTAATTACCTGGGTGTTCTCACTTTGAGAAAAATCTGAAAGAATCCCTCCTAACCACTGTAATGTGGGGGAAAAAAAGTCTCCCCCTTTTTTTTTCTTGTACTAGTTTTTATTTTATGTTTTACAAATAGAAAAATAAAATAGGCCAAATAAAAATCAAAATGTAATTGCATAATTGATTTATTTTAATTTCACTGTAGTTAATTCTATAAATCAAAATCACATAGATTTTTTCTAAAAAAAGAAATAAAGGAAGGCCTCCAAGTGGTGTGAGTCTTTCCTTGGGTGACATTGATCCAGAAAATAAAATTGGAACATCAATTTTTTTTCAAGGCTTGAAATGAATGGATAGGAGATTTTTGGAGATAGGAAAACACCAAAAAAAAAGTGGCCTACCATAGACCTACCACCAGCTTTCACAACAACCTCCATTTTTTTAGGCATAATTTCAACAAGATGAATAATTCCCTGCTTTGGAAAATCCTCCTAGGAACTCTTGAGGGTTGTTACTATGCATTTGAAAAAATTCCTGAATTTTTGATGCACATTTCCAGATTGGGAAACTTCTGAAAAATAAGGAAAGTTCTGGGAAAAAACCAGACGCATGGGGGTAATATCACTTTCACAGGATTAACTGTAACATTTTTTATGTTTTGTGCTTCTTGCCCAGGTTTTTCTCAAACCAGAAAAGAGGCCAAGAAAGGGATTCAGCTCCATTCACTCACCAACCACATCAAAGGAGACACCAAAGGAGAAATAGTAAGTAAGTGTTATTTATCCATTCAATTCATTTTCACCTGATTTTTTCAATGATTTAATTAATTTCTTTGTTTTCCTTTTCCTTTTTTTTCATCAGATTAACATTGATGATTGGAAACCAATCTGCCAATGAACAAGAAGCCTCATCAATTATGATGAATGGGCACAATAGTACCAGGCAGAAATCAAATCCCAGGCAAGCGCTATCCAAGAGAATCATCAAAAAATTGTTTCAAATCAACACCTATCAACAGCATTCAAGAATCTTCAAAAAAATAAAGAAGAAAAAAAAAATCCAAGGCCCAAACTAGTGAACCACAAAGGCCTCATCAACCAATTAGTGGTGATGTGAAGGCATTGGTCAAAAATCAATCCTGATTGAAAATAAGACCCAGTTCAAAGTTTCCAAGAAATTTTGCATGTTTGAAAATCAATTCCAAAGGATAATTGGGAATGCTTGAGAATTAAACAACAGTCAATCAAATTCCTCAAGAGTGGAAAAATTGAGAATTTCCAAATAGATTATTTCATTGATGCTGGTGCATTTGGAAGAAAACCCCTCATCTTGTTTGAAGGATCTTACTAGTCACATCAAGAAAAAAATTCAAGGTTTTTGGTACAATCCCCTAAATTCAGAAGCTCCTCAAGATCCTTGACATCCACCTTGAAGATGGTAATGCTGGTCCCTTGGAAGTGGAAAAAGACAGCCTTCCTACTACAAAAACATGATTTTGTTCTCAATTGTGTCACTGATGTAGGAATGAATCTTATATTCATTGGTGAGCCTGGCTGAATTCCCAGACTCAGACCACTCATGGGTATTCCCTTTCTGATTGTTTTTCTTTACTTATCAAATTCTTAACTCACCAGATGAACAAACACTGAACTCTTCATTTTTTCACCTTTTTTTTTCTATGTCTCAGGTCAGGATGCCACCCTGGCAAACAATGTCAGGGGGAGAATGATCTGCCTAATTTGATCCCTGGAGGAATTGGGCATGATCTATTTTGAGTTGCTCAACAAAGAAAGTAAGAAAAAATGAGGCACTGCCTCCTTGGATATTGCAAATTTCCTCCACCAACTCAATGAAAAATACCCCACAAATTCCCTTATCATAATGGATAATGCACCCATCCATCATGGTGAAGACTTTGATCAAGTCATCAAGATCATAAAGGATTCAACCAAAAACACTGATATAAAATTTCTTCCAAAGTAATCCCCCATGCTCAACCCCATCCAATTAGTATTCAACATAATTAATATCCATGTGAAGCACCAGGACATCCAAAGTTGCAAGGATCTTGCCACAGCCATCTGTAGTGCTGTTGAAGAGAAAATATCACCCAATATTTCTCAATAATATTTATTACACTTTCAAAAGTTTCAAAAATCATGCAGTGACATAAAACCAATGACTTTGACAATTATTAAATATCCCATCAGTTATCTCTACTCTGTTTGAATTTTTTACTTACTTACTTACTCCTTAATACTTATTAAGTATTTTATTTTTCTTTTTTGTGAAATTTTATCTTCATTTGTTTATTTCTAAGATAATAATATTTTTTAATTCTTGTTTCAGTTTGAAAGTTTTAAAATTTATTCTTTCCAAATCTGCATTTTCAATTATTTTTACAAAATTTTGCAAGTGGATTTTGTGTCAAAAACATTTTGTCTGCCAAAATTAAAATGGGGATGAATTCCTTGAAAACCCAGGAAAAGTAAAAGAAAAAAGTGGACAGTTAATTCTGAATGACTGAATGCATTTTATTAAATTCAGTAAAAAATAAAAATAAAACTTGGGACAAAATAGAGATAAAATAGGACAAAAAAACCTTAGGAAAGAAATAAAAAAAGAGCAGACAAGATTTACAAAAATTCAGGACATTTTTTTTGAAATGCATAGTATAATTTTTGAATATTTCTCTTGAGGCTTTACCAAAAATTCTAAATGGGGTTCAGGTCTGGTTATTGAGCTGGAAATTAAAGTTTTTTTAGTCCTTTTTCAATTTTACACTGTTTTTGTATTTTTGCCTCATAAAACATGGAACCATCTTCCATTTCAATTGGGTATTGATTATGGATTCTTGAGAGACAAGGTCCCAAAGAAACTTCATAAAGTATCTCCATTGATTCCTTTGCATTGTATCTTTTTGATGGAAGGAAAAATTGGAGAGGTTCTTTAACTCATGAAAGCACTCCATATCCACCTTTTTGTTTGAATTCTCTGGAATTTGTGGTATGGGCAAGTTGGATTAAACCTCTCATAGGGGAGTCCCCAGAAATTCATGTGCTGAGTGCTCTTGCCAACTACAAAGGAAGATTTGTTTTTCCAGATTGCCCTCATCCATTCATTGATGGTCCAGTGGAGATGGGCACAATTAAATTTAAGGTTTCAATTCTTGTGTGTCTTATTCAGGAAGGTATTTCAATCAGAAAATTGGCATAAATATACAATTTTGGTGATTAATTTGGCCAATTTTTTGTATTTTTTTGTTTTTAGGCCTTCTCTTGCTTCTCAAGACACAGCTGAACTATAAAAAATTCAATTTGTTCAATTTTGATTTTCAAGCCAACTGTTTTATATATTTCTTGTTTTAATTTTCTATAAAGCTATAGATAGTGTATCAATTGATACCCAAATCATTGCTTATATTTTTTTTCCCAATCCCACATTTTTACATCCCTAAAATTCTTGCCTTAGCCTTTTTTTAAATTTTTTTCTTCTTTAATTTTCTTGGAATTGTTCTATTTGTAAATTTGGATTGAAAAAGATATCAGTTCAGACAACCATCAAAAACTCACAAACAAAAAAACATCAAAATAAAACTGGACTATAAGAGAATGAGAAAAAAAAAACTGGACTATAAGAGAATGAGAGACTGAAATTATTGGATAGAGCACATCAAAAATGTTCATGAATCCAAAAGCCAAATCAGGTCAAAATTTTCTTTACAATTGCATTTTCAAAAATGGCACTCCAGGTTGGGATTTGTCAGCATATCCAGGACTTTTCAAACAGTGGGAAAAAATTTGAAATTCACCTTGATTGGTTTGATTTTTTCATTAAAAATATCCTCTAAAGCCTTTGCTATCTATCCCCTTTCATTTTATATTATTCATACTTCACTATATTATCCCTTTTTTCTTTTTTCTTCCTCTAATTGAAACAAAAAACTCAAATTTATGATTTCATTTTTTTTGCCCTTTTTCATAAAATTAAATATTTATAAGGGCCCAGGCTAAATCCATGCCTTCAGAATTAATAAAAAAAATACCTTTTTTTTAAAAAAAAAAACAAAGCCAAGGAATGAATATGACATTTCTTTTACTAAATTTAAACATTTTGGGATGCTTTTCCACCCCAGGAAGATGCATAAACCATGAAAAGTGGCGCCAATTTAAAAAATGGCTTGAATATAGAAATTGATTGGAATTCTGTGCTTTTCATAAAAGAAGTTCTGTTAGTAATGGAAAGTCTTCATTATAATAATAATTTATCAAAAAAAATTGAACCACAGGAATTAATGAATAATTTTTTTGAATAAGTAAGAACTCAGCTGATTTTTGGCTGTGTTCAAAATTTTAATTTACCACTTTGAAGCATTCAGACTCTTCCATGATGGATTATTGGCTCAAAATTTCCAACATTTTTTGATGATACTGAATTTTTTTTTCATTGAAAAAAAAGAAATTCATACAAAAAATGTGTTCAAGTTATTTAATACTGATTTCCAATCATATATCACTAAAATCTTCAATAATCTTCAAGCAAGTTTGGTTTATTGTTAGAATTATTTTAAAAATGAGCACATTTGATTAATTATTGGTTTTAGAATATTTTAAAAGAAAATTTGGGTTGGTTATTTTTTAGTTATTGGGATGGATTGCTTGATTAAGACCAAGTTACAACCGAGTTGTAACCAATTTTTAAAATTTCTACAGGGAGGAAAATGCTAGCATGTTCCTCCATTTTTACACTGGTGCTTATTTCTACCCTCACCATGTTGGGGATAAGCAGTCATCTTCTCCAGATCAATTACATTCAATTTCTGGGTATCAAACTTTCCAATGGGGGTGACCTTCTTCAAGATTAATTTATCCATCTCATTATCAAAAAAAAGTTTCATAAATTGATCAAAAACAGAGTCAATTCTCTTTGCTTTATACAATTCAGTGATTCCAAAGTTGTTTTATGCCAAAATGGAATGGGATTTTTTTAATCTCCTTACCAGTTCTTCAATTTACCTCTTATCTGTTTGGATTGAAAATAAATACTATCTTTTGTTTGTTCTTGAGCCTATGAGCCATTCTGAGATAACTGTGAACCTTGGAGGATGGAAGTGAAACACCACAACTTTGGTTTTATTTTCCAAGTAAAGCATTGTATTTTTCAGTGGCATTGATTCAGCTGAAAATTAAAGGAATATAATCTGTATTTAATTCAAAAGAAAATTTAGAGGGTGATTTCAATCAACAATTTTCTTAAGCAAGATTATTTTTGATGTTTTTTGGGGACGTTTGCTCTGGTTTATTTTTTTTTAGGGCATAAGGATCTCTCAAATGAGTTTGGAGATGGGAAGAATTGTAATGAAAATATTCAGGATGACAGGGAATAGATGAGCCCTGATTCTTGGTCAAATTTGGGAGTACCTCTATATAATAGCTGGAAAACCCAATTTTTTCAAGAAAACTCTGACACCCATCTTGTGAAATAAGTGGGTTTATTTAAAAATTCAATTTGGTATTTGGGCACAACCTGCCATTAAAAAATGATAGTTTTTCTAACTGTTATACAGCCTAAAATCTTCACTTTTTTGTCTGCATCATTTTTTGTTTTATAGCACAAAAATCTCATTAATAAAATATCATGATTTTTTCTTCATTCATCTTCCATTAAATTTCTTCTTAATTTTGATGTTTTTTTTTCATAGTTTTGGTGGGGTGTGGTTCATTACTTCAAGAAAAGCATGAAAAGTATTTTTTTGAGAAAATAGGTATATTTTGTTAGTGATTGGAAGGCTGGATTGGAATTTTCCATTACTTCCTCTAATGATTGAAATTCTAAAGTTTCCAAAGCATCTACAGTTTGATGAATTCAATTGTTTTAAATCATTAAATTACACTAGATAAATGCAAGTATAACCTGGTTTGGAATTTGAGTACTTTATAGAAAAAAAAATGAATTTTCTTGAATATTGCTCCTGTCAAAGATTTTTTAGTATGCTCAAAACTTATATGTTTGTTTGGCTTCTTACATCTGCTGATGAAAATTACTTCTGATGATTTGAATCAACCAAAATTTGTTTATAGTTCCTTTGATTTATTGAAAACTGCCCTTTGGGAAGTAATAAATCTTATTAGATTCATCTCTACTATTTGGATCAGTGCCCCAATAAGCCTATGCAACTAGCCTACAATAGTTCATTGACACTTTTAAGGTAGCCAAACCCTCCACAGCCAAAATTCCTCACACTCTCTATTCTCAATTTCCATCAAAGCCACAGCCACCCTTCATTTCCTGAATAGTCCACTGAAAGAATTCTTGAATTCCCTCTTTGTGTTGGATTGTATTGGTTGCATAAATCTTTTGGCAAATAAAGGGGATCAGAAGTAAGCATTTTGAGTGTCAAAGTGTTTCAGGTCTTCCCTTTGTAGAAGAACTTTCCAGTCCCAACTCTCAAAGAAAGGCTTGTTCTTTTTTCATTTTTGTGAGAATGAGCCTTAAAATCATTTAAAATGCTCAAAGCACCCATGGGAAATTGGAAATCTCAAAATTCTGAGCAGAGGATGATTGCATTCCGTTTAATCCATCATATATTTCAGTATTTCATTGAAGGCTGAGAAAATTGTTTCATTCTTTCATTTCTTTGAAAAAATCTATTTCAAATGGCTTGGGGCCCAGTTGAGAATCTGCGTCATAGAAAATTGAACGTTTTAGTTCTCTCCAGAGAACCATAGTTGACCGCGGAAGCTTGGCGAAAATTTTTATCTCAGAAACGTAGTTGAGTGTCCATCTGAGTCGTCAGGATTCAGGTAAACTGAGTTCAGAGTTACCTTTAGTAGTAATCCGAGACTGAATTACTTGTAACGGTCCTCATGATGTTTTGCTTGGGGACACCTGCTCCCACGTGCTCAAGCTTTCTTCTTGGTTGCCCCGTTACTGGTGTTTGGTCAAGAATCAGGACCTGTGTCCTTTCGGTACTTAATTATCTAATGGATAGCAGATAGTTGTGCAAATTTACCAGACCGTTTCGATCCACATCTGGAGACAACCTATCGGCCTGGGATTTTTCTGCCTAAATCGGACTAACAAGGCCTTCAATTTCTTCTACAAACCTCGCCAAGGAAAAGAGCTAGTCCGAAGATCGAAGCTGCTGGAAGGTATGTTTTGGTCAAGAGCAGTTGTCTGAAATGTGTAAGGGTCATTACTTAATGTACAAACAACTCAAAAAAAATATTTGATTTACTGAGCGTTTGGTGCCAAGTTTCATCAAACAATTATGTTTACAAAAGGGAGAGAAAAAGGAAAAGGTAAAACAACATAAAGACGATAAACGATGAACGGTTTGTGCGGAACTTCAAGATAGCTAAAAATGAAAACACTCAAGGCTGCCACAACCTGAAAGAAAGGAAATTGATCGGAATCAGGAAAGAGTTTCACAGGCCTTTAATTTTCATGAAGGAAAAAAGTGAATCCATTCCGACAAATCGTCGTCCGTTCTTTTGCAAATATCGATTTACAACACCACGGAGGATCGCTAGGGCTTGCTCGTTGGCCTCCAACGTCTGGGCTATTTTGTCTAAAGATCCATCATAGGAAACCAGGGATCAGCGAAACTGGTCCAAAACAAGTGTTGTGGAAATCCTTACCAGCTTGAGCAGTGCCTCTGAACTTAGCTTCGGCTTTCGAAGGATCAAAGAGACCGTGGAAGTACAGGAGTTGATTGTACAGCATTTTATCCGTGTACTGGTGATTGGCCAAAAAAAAGAAGTTCAGGTGAGATAATTCCAGCTTGCCGAGGAAGACGATCAAAGCAGTCTGAAAACTAAAAAGCGTGATGGACACATACTTCGTAACTCATCTGACCTTTGCAACCCATACTTGAGTTTAAGCACTTGCGTCCATACACCGACATCATGCGCGTGCGATTTTTGCAAGCTGCATCGTCGCAAATCAACCAAGCCTCGTAAAACTTTCCAATGAATTGTCGGATTTGTAATTCCATCTGGACGACAAGGGATGGTACGCCCAACGGTTTCCGACATTCTAAATTTGGACAATTTAATCCACTTGGAGTGATCATACCAGCCTGGAAGTTCTCACATGGTCATTAGCAACATTCATACAAAGACAAACGAGACCAGGAACTTGTAAAGATACTGACTTGATCTGCTTGCGCACCGCGAAATTCGAACTGCTCGCTACAATGCCGGCACCTGACTGTGAACGGTGAGGCATCTGCGAATCTTTCTGATTCGGGGATTTGAGATTCCAAGGTATGAAATTCGGTTTGCGTATCTGGGACCGAAGCGGTAGTATTCTTGAAACGAGCAGGATCAAGACCTAGGCACTCTGCCAGCCTGGAACGATCGGTCCCTTCAATAGGTTCACACAGCCGCTCAATAGCAGGTAAGACTTGCAATGCTAGATAATAATCGTAGTCTGTAATTTAACTCGATCTTTGCGTTAGCAAAAGGGTAAAGCACAATCTATGGAAAATAAATAGAAGCATGAGAAAGGAAACAACTGACCAATTTTCCAAGGGGTGTCTACACGGCGTAGATCATCCGGGTGGCGGGCTTTGTCTGCTTGGGCTGATCGGCTGCTCGAGCTCCCATCTTCTCCCAGACAAAATATGTAAGGAATGACGTCGCCTGCCTTGGTTTTTACGTTACCTTTGAGATTCATCCTGAGCGCCACTTGGACGTGTGGCTGCGACTTGGCATCAGGATAATCTTGAGGATTTTTGCCAAGTTTCTTGTGAATGATAAAGTCTTCTAAATTTTTCCTTCCCTCTTTGACCTCTTTTCCTAATTCTGAGAGGTATTCATGAATTTTTTCAACAACCAGCTCCGTAGGTAATCCTGATAAAACTTGTTCTAATATAAACCTGGAGAAACAAATGTGGTATCCAGGTGAGCAAAGCCTTTAATCGAGATACAGGATCAGAGACACCAACTGAGAGATATCCTTAGATAGTTTGCAAAACTCTCTTCGCTTCATGTCCAATCCTTTAATTTCAACGGTTCGGGCTTGACTAGATTCGTTGACCTTCAAAGCTGCATACTTTTTTTTCTGTAGCAACAACATCCGCTCAAATACGCCGTCAATATCGATTTCGAGGAGTTTGTATCGCTCATTCACGAGTTTTTTGAAATCGGAGCCGATTTTGTTGGCAGTTGTGAAATCAAGGGCATTAGTGTTGATCATCACTGAATCAGTGTCTCCGTAAATGACCTGTGATCGTATGATTTGTTTTACATCGGGAATTGATGCTATCAGGTTCAGTCGGACTCAACCACGGCAAGCATCCTGAAGTCAATGTGAACACCCACGTCCAGGTTTTGATTCTCAGCGAGTTCTCGAGTGTTGGTCAAGATTTCTCGCCCTTTGGATGTAGTCAGCGCCGCCAAGGGCCTCGCATAAAATCTTGATCCTTCGAATCCAAGACATCCGTACATGGAGTTGGCAGTCAACTTGAGAGCCAATTGTTTTATGTCATACTATCGTAAACGTAACTTCCAAACCGTCAGTTGCAACCTTAAAATCAAACAACAGTTCAGCACACCTGTGCTGCTTTTGAAGCCGATACGCCAGGCGCCTTCATAAGCTTCTTGACCTCGCGTCTGCGACCAACCAACCCAGCAATCAGCTTAGGGAGGACGCCCTGCTTGATATCTGGTGATGGTAGGTCGGGCATTCGATCGTCTTCATCGTCCTACAATACATAGTAGTTTGTCAAGCCTGCATGAGTTATTTGTAACGAGGCCCGATATTGCGTTTCCAACCCACGTTACATGAAGACCGATCGATTGTGGTAAAATCGATATTGTACTCCTGTATGATACTAGGGTACAGAGAGTTGAAGTCCATCACCAAGATGAATTTATCCCATAATCCTCGCTTTGGCTCGAATACAAGACCACCTTTGTACTTGTCTTTCTTAACTGCTTTGCCTTTTTCCTTACCGGGCTCCGTTGGCCCATCCCCCAAGCCTCCAGATTTGGCTAACGCCTTTCGATCATTAAAACTTAACTTATCTGGACAGATGAATTTGTGACGATGAAACTCGTGTAGTAGAATGAATTCATTCCTTTGAGCCCGACCTCCATACAGGGTCGAGTTCCAATTATTACCTGCCAGGTTGGTGAGTTGTTTGGTTAAACCCAAGTATTGCACTTTATGTATTAAAGCCATTTGGAAGTACGAATCGGCTTCACAGTGTTTGACAAAGTTGATGAGGCGATTGGGCTTGGCGCAAGTCGAGTCAAAAAAATCTACTGTCTCATCGGGATCCAGATCTTCACGAGATATCTGTAGGTAGTTCTGACAAAGCTCTGTCAAGGACCACGTGGTTGAAACGACCATGGACTTAAACCCATCGCTGCTGAGATCGCAGAGTAAGCGACCAGTTAGTAAATGGTTGTTAGATCCACTTGCGCGCAACGAAGGCAACTTGTCCCGTCTCAGTCGACCAATCCGGGACCAATGGGGAGTTTTTAGATCGCGCATACGATGCAAGATCACATCTAGAGCGACATTAGTCAAGTCGTACCCGATTATGATGTCCGGATCGTACGAATTGATGGTGCCCAATAAAACCGACAGCAACATGTGCTCTTCCTTTAGAGGAATGATGGGTGGCATTGATCGGCGACAAGCTTCATGGGTACCGGCAGGAAAGGAGGCCAGTGGTCTTAGAAAAGTCTTAACGACTGAAGACTGTTGATCAATAGGAATGGTATCGTCTAGATTAGCTGTATATGGTCGGCCGGAAAAATAAGATTGAATAAACTCTGGGAATTGATGGCGCTTCGCTGAGTAAGCAATCGATTTCAATAAAAAGAAACCACAAACCTTCCTGCCATATGCGTGCCGTCACGCAGACAATCTCTTTCTTATTATCTTTGTGGTTCATGACGTCCCGCACACTTAAGCTTAAGATGTCCAGAGGGGGGATTTCCTTGGCCATAGGGTCAGCATCGCTACATGGATTGATCATTTTCGGATTCTTGACTTTGACTTCAAGTTTACACCAGGAGACCTGTTGAAGCAAGCAAGGAATTTGTCATCAAGAGTACACACTCAGTTTTGAGCAAATCAGTGAGGCCTAACCGGTGTGGAGCCTTCGTAAGGAAATGCTTGTTGTATATCCAACCAACAAGGACCCATAATTTTGCGCTTCAAAAGAAATAATTCAAAGGCACTAGTCGTAGTTCCGAAGATCTTGCTGAAAGTCCTACCCGTTGTATTGCGCGGAATCGCTGGCTCTGTATTGGAAAGATTGGTATCAGAAACCATTGAATGCTAATCAAAGTTTGAACTGCACGCACTGGAATAACTATATACTACCTTGTGCCAGTCGGAATCGGATGGCACGCCTCTTTCCTCGAAGCAATACTTTCGCCGAACAACTTTTGCTTTGAATTCGGTGATGCTGTGGGATTGTAAAACTTCCTCAATTTCGTCGTAAACATCGTCTTCAGTTGGCCGGACTTCGATCCCGTCCTCTACATCATACAATCAACTCAGGCTACATGACAATATCAACTTGGCAAAGAAAAATCTGACCAACCATCAACAATTGTGGGCCTTGGTAAAACAAACAAATTGCGCTCCAAGCCCTCGACAATAACACAGCAAGCAACGTATTTGCTTGACAATTGATCAAAAACTTTTCCAAAAAGATACAAAGCTCCCTCCACCTCATGACAATCTAACCAAAAAAATTTGAGTTGGTTGCCTTGAGGGGCATCATCGGAAGAGGCTATTTTGAGATCAGCGTCAGTCTGAGAAACAAAGGCGTCTACTGGGGTGGGCTTGGGTAAGTGGCGATCGGCTTCGGCTTGGGCAAGCGCTTTCTTTGATATCCGCGGGGTCTTGAGAGGCTTTTTCTTGCGGGGAAGGTTAGCAAGAAAATCCGTCGTTTCGCCGACATCGGGTTTCTGAAAGGTTTCATTTCCATCAGGCGCATCACTGGATTCGGGTTTGTCTTCACTATCATCAATAAGTAATTTGAGATTGGCCTCAGTCGAAGAATCAACGTTGGACACGGTGGGAAGGTCTCGGAGCACTTTTTGCCAATCGAGCCCAACGGCTTTAGATTTCGCCAGGGTTTTGATATCGGTCTCGTTCGGTGTTACAACTGGAACGTCGGGCTTGTCACGGGTATCTTGGCCGGACTTTTCATCCCTAGAGGCATCTTGGCAGGAAATATTTGTGCCAATATCATGACTTATTTCATTGTTTTCGAGAGGCTTTTCGGGCTTGATATCATCCAACAGATCATCCATTTGAAAGTCTTCGACTTTAAGGTCGACCAAGTCGTGATGCAGAGAATTGATGCGAGGCTTCTTGGTTTGCCTTTCGACATCGGCAGCTCCTTCGCTGCTAAGAAATCCGCCAATGCCGGCACTAGAGCAGTCATCGTAAGTCTCGTTCCTCTCGTAATCTTCAATATCCCCCAATGATGGGGACGACGAGGGAATTTCATTTCTTTTTGGAGGGCTGCTGCTAAGTAAACCAGCAGAAGTTTCGAAAGCAGTTTGAGTGCCTTTCCTTTTTCTGTGATCGGAAGGAGTCTCGGAGGAATGCACTCGGCTCGATGGTTGATGACGAGAAGCGGTAGCGGAAGGGCCACTGCCGGACGGGTTCAGGGATTGAGGACCCAGTCCATCCATCAAGTTCTTCATGAAATCTTCGGAGGCGACGGGATCTTTAACTTTACGATAAGCATTCAGACTAGCAGACTCTTTTGCCATGGCTTTGCCTTGAGCGTTGGGTCCAAGCCGCGTATTTCTGGCTATAGTCGAAGAAGGACGAGTGCTTGATGAGGAATTCGAGGTCTGTCGGGCATTTGCTTTGCGAGAAGTTCCTGTGAAATAATGGAAGGAGAAGTGTCAAAAACCCAGAAATGGGAATGCCAGGGAGGTGGGACTCACTTTCAGTCTTAGATTTTCGAGGCCTGTCGGGGAGACTCTCTTCCCATTCTTCCGTTCCTTGGTCAACATATCCAGAGTCGTCATCGTTCTCTGCAATCATATCAAACATGAGTTGACAGAATAATCAGCTTGAATTGAAGAATAAGATGCTGACCGATGAAATCGTCCTCAGCCAATCGCCCTTGGACGATGGACTTATAGGTCTCCTCCGAAACCGTTTCATAAATATCATCCTGCGATACCTTTGTGCGGAAGGATATGAACATTAGTCAGGAGCTGAGGCACGAGAGTTCTAGCAATCACGATTTGAAAATACCAACTTTGTATTCGCGTTTCTGACCAGCACGACAAGCCTTGAGGGTCTCGAGATGACGCCTTCTTTCTTGAGCTGAAATAGGCGGCATGGGGTCGTCGTCAAGGCTTCGCAAGTAAGATTGACGAAGGGCTTGGAAAGTGTCTTGAGACGATGAGCAGTGGTCGTGTATTTCTTAGTTGGCTGGGTGGCGAAGCGGTATCTCGCCGCGCCAGAGAGAGGCCTCTGTGGACTAATCTGACGCGCAGCCTACCGCAAAAACACGGCCAAGACCAAAAAAGCCATTCCACGCGTCGACTCGCTGGCGATATTCCGGCGGGGCGCGTCACTCGGCAAAGCAACCCAGGCATGCAGAGCCGCAGAGGAGCAACAAGCAGATAGTCAAGTTGAGAGAAAACTCCCTCTCACTATATACTATCAGTTTAAAGAGTACTGTCCCCTGGTAAGAAGAGTTTTGCCTGGATTTCCAACATCTTTTTCATGATTTTATGGTGGACTTTTTTTTTGGTTTTTTTCCTAAGGTAATTTTTTGGACCCTGAAATTGTTTTTTTTCTGCCCTGAAGTCAAAATGGTTGTTAGAAATCAACGGTCAACTTCCATGGTTGATCTGTCCCAAATAAACAATTAGTCCGTCCACCTTTCAACCTGAGTGGGAAAGATTGGGATTAGCATGCAATGAAGTAGATGAGAAAGATGCATGAATGGACAATTTCAAAATAAGAGGCTTGAGCTTGTTGCTAGCAAAAAAAATCAATTATTGAATTCAGATATGTTTAAAAAAAAGAATATACAAAAACTACAAAAATACACAGGAGGGCACAAAAAATTGCACAAAAGAAAGACAAAAGAGAGGAATAATAGAATAAAACTTACATGGAATACTAACAGGAGGGAAATTGAAGTAAATATCAAATGAGCCAGGCTAAAATCACGCAAGCAAACTTGGTAGATTCATGCCAATTTTGGAATTGGTGTGATTTTAGCAATTTTTTTGCTAAAATGACACCAAAATGCATCATTGTTTTCATTATAGTATCTTTTTTGCTATAACCACACCAAATTGTGAAATTGGCATGATTTTAGCAATTTTTTTTGCTAAAATGACGCCAAAAGGTGTCATTGGTGTTGTTATGGTGATTTTTTTGCTATAATAACACCAATTGGCATGCTTCCCACCCCAGGAAGGCATGAAGCCTTTTAAAGGTTTAAATTAGTTCCTGGAGCAGAAGAACACACTGTTTGATGGAGTGTTGGGCCCCCAAAGGCCTTTAAACATTAATTGAGTCCCTGTGAGGCTAAATTAAGGCCTCCAGACCACCTGTGGGGTCTGTCTGGGGTAGAAACTTTGGGGGAATTCAAATATGGAAACCAATTGAGTAAATTTTGTATGTAAAAATTGTATAAATATCAATTTTTTCCAAGGAATTTGAATGTGACCTCTCATTTGGAAAAAAACATCTTCCACTGTATGGAAAATAAGAGAAATTATAAACCATAAATTTCCTTTCAAAATGTGAGATATAACCAGTGGAATGTAAAATACCTTGGTACAAAGCATAAAAAAATGCCACAAATACCTCCTTCATGCTGTCAATTCAAATATTTTGAAATATTCAAGCAAAAAAACCATGCAGTAAATAAATAATTATAAAAAAATATATAAAACAGACTTCTTTGAAGATGATTCAATATTTGTGATGGAATGTAAATAACTTTGTACCAAGCATAAAAAATAATAGAAAAAAGACTAAATATATCTTTATTTTACCAGTAGAATTCAAATATTTTGAAATTTGTCAACAAAATTTTAATTAAGTATTTAAATCAAAATATCAAGCCTAAAAAGATTATTGAAGAAAATCAAATTTTTATATTTATTTGATCATTCATGCACTTAATGGAGTTTCTTTTGTGGTTTTTAATTATATTTTGATTCCTCAAATTAAATATCTTCAGTTTTAATTTCTGTATGGTCTTTCAATTGCATCTGGGTGCCTTTTCAAGTTCAAATTGGCCTGCAGCCAGCAGTACTTGGATAGGCACCCATAGGGCTTGCAGGGGTAAAGCCTTGGTTCCCAAAAAATCTCCTCTTGATTCCAATCAAAGCTGGTTGTGCTTTGCCAACCAGCTTCTCTACTCCCACTCTTTGATCAATTGATTCCGTTTGCATCTGCACTTCAATCACTTGAAAATATAAGCTTTTTTTATTTTTCTGGTATTCATATTCATTTTAATTGGTCTTCTTGGTTGGGGGGGCATGGTTAGATGGCCAAGGAATCTACCAATTTTGAGGAAGCTACCAATGTTAATCCTGCAATCCTTGTACTTGAAGCAAATCAGGAATAAGCAAGAGGACTTGAAAAACAACTTGAATAGTTTGATTTCCCCCAATATCAAGCTAAACAGGTTCACCAAGCCAAAAAAAATTCAAAGGAAAAAAATTATAAAAAACAATTGACTTACCCATCAAGAAAAAAAAATCCCATCCAATTATCAAGGGCCAATGTTAAATTTGCAACCTTGAAACCCCCGTTCACTACCTATAAGAGGTCACATGGCGCAATTTGCAGCCCAAGATGTGTTGCAAACGGCTATTTGTGGCCCATTTGAGTTGCAAACGTCCATTTGCGACTAAGGTGGGTTGTGAATGGCAGTTTGAAACCCGTTTTGGTTTTCAAACAGTGCCAAGCAACCCATTTAGGGTTGTTAATGGCAAAAAAAAGGAAGAATTTTTATATTTTTATTTTGAGTTGAGTTAATTAATTTATTTTTTATATATTTGATTTTGTTTTATTCTATTTATTTATATTTTGGGAATTATTTTTTTCACTCATCCAACCCTTTATTTCATGCATTTTGACATTGGCGGGTGGTTGCACCCCTTTGGTATTTTGCACAAAAATACTTTATTTCACACAACTTTCAAGAATTAATTTTTTTGAATTATGACTGCGCAGCCCTATAGCAGGGATTCTTAAAACCCTAAGAAAAATATTTGGTAATTTTGGAGTCATTAGAACCCCTTCAAAAATGCAATCAAAAAATGAAGAAATTCCATAAAAAAGATTTTTTTCATGGGTTTTTGGATCCTTATTTTGGCTATTTTGGTTGGTTTTTTTGGTTATTTCAGCTGCAAGAGATTTTTAACAAAATTCAAAGAGTCTCATAACATTTTTTTTCATATTTCTTGGATGCATCCTTTCACCTTAAAAAATTCCTTCAAAAAATACAAAAAATCAAAAAAATAAAATATCTCTTTGGACATTTGAATCCTTTTATTGTCCTTTTTATTTAATTTTTTTGGTTAATGAAATCTATAAAAAATTCAAAAAAACATTCTAAGAGAACTAAATCATTTTTCCAGATTTTTTGGATGTATTATTTTACCTTAAAAAATTCCTTCAAAAAAGGAAAAAAATCAAAAAAATCAATTTTCTCATTTGATTTTTGGATCCTTACGTTTGCCATTTTGAGTTATTTTTTTGGTGTTTCAAGATTTTATAATTGCAAAGCAACTATTCAAGAGCTTTATAAATCTTTTTTCAGGATTTTTGGATGTCATTTTTGACCTTTAAAAATTCCATCAAAAAACCATAAAATTCAAAAAATTCACTCTTCTTTGAGCCCTTCACATGCATATATTCAATATGACTGAATTTTTTTTCTGTGAGAACCACCCATCTTGGAGCGCCTCAATTGTCTCATAAACCACCCCCTTGACCTGTTCCACCCTCCCATCACCCCCCACCACACCATCCAACTACCATACCATACCACACCACACCACACTACCATACCACACCATACCACACCATACCACACCACACAAAACAACACCACACCACATAAAACCACATCACACCACATCACACCACACCACACCTTTTCACACCACACCACCAATCAATCATCAAAACGACTTCACACTCCAGATACTTCCAAACAAGAAAATCTCTTTTTCCAATGGCTCAAGAAAACATCCACCCACTTTTCAGAACTGTTTCAACTGTTTCAACAGGCCCATCCTCCATTATCTCATCTGATCAACCTAGTGATTTAAATCCTCTTGCTCCTTATTCATCTAATAAAACTCTTGATTCCAATCCTCTGGACCCTCCTCTTGAGCTATCATATAATCAAAAGGAGGAGCTGGTTGAGTCTATCCAATCATGGGCAAAGTCCCATGGATATGCCATATCTACCAGAGTATCAAATTGCAAGAATAAGGCCTACACTTATTAATGTGATAAATCTGGGGAATATAAACCCAGCAAAGATACCTCCAATTAAAAAAAATTAAGAAAGAACAAGAGGAGAGGAAGGCCAAAGAAGAAATTCATAGCAAATTTGAAGGTCAGTCACCAATTTTTTGGACGAAAAAATATATCAATTTTCATAATTCAAGAATGCGCAAGGCCATCCAAGGGAAGGGGAAGGGAAAAAAGAAGGATGAATCAGAGGAAGAGGTAATTTTATAACTATACTTATTTTTTCTGCAATGGGTTGTTTTGTTTGATGATTCCTTCTCATTTTTTTAACATAGAGTTAATTGCTGACTGAAGAGGAATACTCAGAAGATGAAGAGGTGCCAGATTTTGATGAAGGGGAAGATTCAGCAGATGAAGATCTGCCAGATGTGGATTTGATTAAGATGGTGAGCTTTCATTTTCTTTCATTGCTGGCTAATTTGTTAGATATTATTTTTCATTAATTTTTTCATCCAAACCTTTATCAGAGCTCTGGAACCATTGTGAATAAGCAAGTTGCTTCTCCTGAATACAATCCTGGGACAAGAATCAAGAGACTAAAGTTATCCAATGAAGATGGAAATAATCCTTACCATCCTCATGTGGGGAAGGTATTAGCAGCCCCAACAATCAGTGAGAAAGTGAGTAAATTTGGTATTTTCAAATTTTTTAATTTTGTCTGATTTCTTTTGGGTTTTTTCTCTAGGTTTCCTGCAAATCATTTTATTCTTATTCTGGAATATTTGACCAATTATCAATTGAAAAAGTGAGTATTATCTTTATTCCATATTTTTTGTTATAAAAAAAATTCATATTTTTGGTTTTAGTTCCAATAAAAAGATTCCATTTCCCCAAAGACAGCCATTTTACATATCTCCCATGTTCAAGATGTCATAAGGGATGGGAACTGTGACTTTAGAGCAGCAGCCATTTGCTTGGGGAGGATATCAGAAGACTGGATTGAAGTCAGGAAAAAAATGGTGAAAAGGCTTGATTCAAAACCAATCTTCAAGGAAATAAGATTACTGGGTGATATCTGGGGTGAAAATTTCCAAGAAGAAAGAAGAAAATTGAACCACCTTTATGGCCCAGCTCCCATAAATATGTGGATGAAATTCCCATTCCATGGTTTCCTTCTGGCTGAAACATATAAGTTTCCAGTCATTCTGTTTTCTTCTTTAATTCCTTGCACTTATCTTCCTCTGAATTCCCCTCCCACTCCAAATTCCAAAACTTCTCCTATTTGCTTCATTCTTCTAGAGGAATCCAAACATGTAGTCTCATTCAAGTTCAAGTCTGATCATTGGCCAGCTCCCAGGTTAGATCCACTTTGGAAAAGCTTTGTGAAAAAGGATTCCAAATCTTGGAAAACTATTTTTCAGAGAAATTTTTCTTTTGGTAATGAGGTTTTGTTCCCTCCCCAAAAATCAAGTAGAAAAATAAAACCAATCATAGTCAGATAAATTTTAATATTTGTATCTATATTTGTTCTGTATTTTTATTTTTTGAATGGAGCTTGTAAGGTGTATGCAAGAATGCAGAGATCTTCAAAAATTATGAATGAATAGGTTTTTTTTGACATTAAAAATCCCAAAAGCTTGAATAACCCCAAAAAAACAATTATATAGGCCAACAAAAGGATTCAAAAATCCAGTGAGAAAAGTAAATTTTTCAAATGTTTTGGTTTCTTGATGGAATTTTTAAAGGTAAAAAATGACATCCAAAAATCCTGAAATTTTTTTTGAAAAGCTCTTTAATAGTTGTTTTGAAATTCTCAAAGCTTGAAAAACCAAAAAAATAAGTCAAAATGGCAAACATAAGGATCCAAAAGTCAAATGAGAAAATTGAATTTTTTGAATTTTTTGCTTTTTTGAAGGAATTTTTTAAGGTAAAATAATACATCCAAAAAATCTGAAAAAAATTGAATGCTCTTTGAATTTTGTTTTAAAGTTTTAACAGCTTGAATTACCCAAAATATGAAATAAAAAGGAAAATAAAAGGATTCAAATGTCCAAAGAGAAATTGATTTTTTTGATTTTTTGTGTTTTTTGAAGGTATTTTTTAAGGTGAAAGGATACATCCAAAAAATATCATAGAAATATTAGAAGACTCTTTGAATTTTGTTAAAAACTTATGGAAGCTTAAATAACCAAAAAAACCAACTAAAATAGCCAAAGTAAGGATCCAAAAACCCATGCAAAAATTTGTTTTCACGTAATTTTTTTCATTTTTTTGATTGCATTTTTGAAGGGGTTCTAATGGCTCCAAAATTACCAAAGATTTTGGTTAGGGGTTTAAGAACCCCTGCTACAGGGATGAACATTCAGAATTCAAAAAAAATGAATTCTTGAAATTTGCATGAAATAAAGTATTTTTGCGCAAAATACCAAAGGGGTGTGACCGCGCGCCAACGTCAAAATGCATGAAATAAAGGGTTGGATGTGTGAAAAAAAAGCCCTATATTTTTTATATTGATATTTTTAATTGAATTAATTAATTAATTATTCATTTATCTATTTATCTATCTATCCATCTATTTATTTATTTCTTTATCTATCTATTTATTTATTTATTAATAGGGCGTATCAGAGTTAGCAAACCAGCCATTAGAAACCCGCCATTTTTTTGACCAAACCTGCCATTTTTAATGCCGGGTTTCTGAAATGCACATACCCCCTAACTGGTTTATTTCAACATGGCGGTTTTCATGAAAATGGTGGATTTCAAACATCAAAACTGCCATTAAACACGCCATTTATGAATCATCATCCATTCACCATCCATCACATCTAAAACACCCATCCACATCACCAAATCCATACCGGTCCCATCTCCATCACATTACACACATCTGATCTCCATTGCTTCACATCTCCATCAATTCACATCTCTATTGCTTCACATCTCCACCTTCACACAAATCCCATTGTCATCTCATCACCACACATCAAATAACCATCTTTCTCAAAATGTCCCATCAAACTCCTTGGCAGCAAGTTGAAAATGCAAAAAAAGCTGACTGAAATTTTGTTAGTATTTGACTGCCAGTCAGAATTCAATTCAGACTCAGATTTGGAATCAACTTGGTTGGCTTTGAATTATCTATTACAAAAGCAATACATGGTTCCAAGAAGACAAACTCTCCACAACCCTATGTATGAAAGGCCAAAGCTTCATCTCCTCCCCAACTCAAGCTTCCAGCAACTTTTCTGAACTCTATTGCCTTCAATAGGAGTCCTGAAAGGAAGATGGGCCAGCTTAAGGGAAATGCAAAGCCATCTTCAAAATCCCAAAGAAATGAAGTTCCTCATCAACTGGATTATCACTTGTGTCATCTTCACAATCTTTTGGCCAAAATCAAACATGAATGGGACAAAATATTTGAAGATGATATTCCAGATCCGCCTCAAGTCATCCCTGTCTCATCTTGTCCCTCATCTTCTTCTATGAGAGAACAGATTCTTCCTCTTACCCTTGCTTGCTTTGATGAGTAATGTTTGATTATGAATTAGGTAAAAAATCCCTTCACCAAATTTTTTTGGTTTTGGTTGTTCACCCAAAATTCATTGGCTGACTCACTTGTTTTTTTTCTCTCATTTGGTGGGGTGGACTTAGAAAAATTGTTTTGGTTGTTCACCCAAGATTCCTAGGCTGAGTTGGTATTTTTTTTTCTCATTTGGTGGGGTGGACTTGGACAAAACAGACTAAAAACTTCCAAACCCCCCACCTCACCCCACAAAACCACTGGAAAAACCACCCACCTCACCCCACCAAACCACTGGTCAGTACACTCCTTCCTCCTCCTCACCCACCACCTCCCCTCCTCCTTTTGTTGGCTCCCCTGGTAAGCTTCCCCCCCTCCTCCTCATCCTCCCCATCATCCAATGCTCATAGGTTGATTCATCCACCTCCATCCCCTTTCAGGCCCCCCCACCCCCTTGGTTGATTCCCCAGGTAAGCTCCCCCCTCCCTCCTCCTCATTCCACTTTTCCCTCCCTCTCACCCCCTCTCACTCCCTCCCACTCACTCACCAACACCTCCCCTCTCCCCCCTTCCTTGCCCCCCCCCTTGCTCCTTGGCCTCCTTGCCCCCCACCCTTGCTTGCCAGCCTCCTTGCCCCCCCCTTGCTTGCTGGCCTCCTTGCCTCCCCCCTTGCTTGTTGGCCCCACTGCCAACTCAACCTCCTTGGCCCCACTGCCAACTCAACCTCCTTGGCCCCACTGCCAACTCAACCTCCTTGGCCCTGCTGCCAACTTGCCCACTTTGGCCCCCCCCACCCTTGCTTGCTGGCCCTGCCGCCAACTCAGCTACCTGCCCCCCCTCCTTGCTTGGTCAGCGGCCCCACCGCCAACTTGGCTACACGCCCCCCCTCCTTGCTTGGTCTGCTGCCCCTGCCCTCCTTGCTTGCCGTCCCCTCTGCCAACTTGGCTACCTGCCCCCCCTCCTTGCTTGGTCCGCCACCCCTTCCCTCCTTGCTTTCCAGCCCCGCTGCCAACTTGGCTACCTGCCCCCCTTTCTTGGTCCCCTGCCCCTGCCCTCCTTGCTTGCCGTCCCCACCACCAACTTGGCAACACGCCCCCCCTCTGCCCCCCCCCTTGATCCCCCCCAAGCCACCCCCTCCCTTGCCTTGCCACCGGGCACCTGCCCCCCCTTGCCAACTCAGCCCAACCCAAGGCCCAAACCAAGGCCCAACCCAATTGGTTTTCCCCCAAGAATTTTTGATTGTTTTTGATTTTTTTTTTTTTTTGGACGTAATAAGCCCGGCCTAATTAGTTCACGCCCATTCCCAGAATTTTTTTATTTATTTATTTATGGTTTTTTTTGGTGATCACGTGACTGACATTTTTTTCTTTTGTTAATTTTTTTTGACCACTTTTCCTTCAATTCCATTGCTTCTTCCACCACACTCACAATTTTATACTCCAAATTGAATCCCTTTTTGATCCTCACCCCAAGTGTAGCATTTTCCTGGGAGGGAAGGAGATGGAAGGAGATGAGGTGACAAACATAAAGAGAGGTGGAAAGCAGAGGGCTTTGAAGCAAAAGAGGGATCAAATGAGGGCCTCCAAAATCTCTTTGGAACTTGCAGAGGGGGGAATCAATGAAAAGGTTGTATGGCCTGAACGGAAACTAAAACCTTTGGATCTGTATCCTGCAATTACTGCTGAAAACAAAAAGAACAATCAAAAACCATCACTGGCTGAGTTTGAACTTGCCAAGCAGACAATCAATTGATTCCATTTCTTCCATCATGGAAAAGTCATTGTTCTCAATAAGTCTGATCACAACAGTCTTGTTGCAATAATTGAATTTGTCCCATTGAATAAACTTTCTGATCAAGACAAGAAGGACATCAAATTTGTGACAAATTTCCTTCACCAGTCAAAATAATTTGTCAACAAGGTTGGTCCCTCAAGATCTTGGGGTGGAAACTTTTGGGCAATTGAATGGAAAAAATTGATGGACCCCTTTGAGTTATTTGGACGCTATGTGAAGAAATCATCTATTCAATCTTTCCCTCAAGTGTATGCTTTTCTCAATCTTAAGGCAGACAAAGTCTCTCAAATTTTAGGACAAATGTTTTGCAATTTGGACAGAATTCCCTTTGAATCAAACCGTGAAATAATGAAGGACAATGGCATCCCCTCCTTCTCATCACTTGAATTTGGTTCTTGGAATACTCCCTTTGACTGCTCTCTGGATGTTACCTTCACATCTGACTCTTTTTAAAACTCACCTCACATTGACAAAGGTGACATCTCTGAGTATTCCTTTTAACTTTCAGTTCCAACCAAGAAATCTAATGGACAACTTATTGAAACTACAGATGAATATGGAGTATCAGACAGCCATTTTGTTTTTCATGACCTGGGGTTTGGAATTGATTTAAAGAAAAAAAGTGTAGTGAAAATGGTTTGGGCAGCCAATAAGTACAAGCACTTGACTTTTCCTGCTGTGGATACTGCCACTCATACAAGAATGGAAATTTAAATTCAAATAAACAAAACAACTAGAAACACTTGCAGGGACTTGGGGAGCGGGAAAATATACTCCAGGAAAAAAAATATAAATAAAAAGAAAAAAAAATTTTTATTGGTGGGGCTAAAAATAGTCTTAAGCATTGTTGTAATCAAAAATGATTTTTTTTTCTTTTTAAGTTTTTCATCAGAGCAAATATATTTAAAAGCCCAGAATTTGAAAAATCTGCTTTAATTCATCTACTGTTCTACTGCTACCAATGCATGCCATGGCTACCAATCAATTATCCTTTTTTTCTGTTTCCAGTTTTTCCCTCTCCATTTTCAGTTGCACTTGCTCTTGATCCTTCTCCTTTTCCTCTTTTTGAAATTATAGCTCAGCCTGTTTCAACTTCCACTCTGCATCCCATTTTTGCTGATGAGCCAAACTCTCAGCTTTCTGCTTTTGAAAATAAATAGCCAGTTGACAATCCCACTTCTTGTTTTCAAACTGAAGTTCTTCAGATTCAATTTGCAATTTCACTGTTTTTCAGAGGGGAATAGGAATGAGCTATATTTTGACAGCAAGGAGAATCCAATGGGCTTACTTGAATCTTGCTTCTCCATGATCTCCTCAAAGCCCAAAAAATTTGAAGTGTTACTCCTCTTTTGAATGCTGTTGGGGTTGATGTTGATTGAATTGGAGGCCTTTTGCTTTCCCTTTGCAGAGGGGGTTTGTGTGGGAACATAATTGCTCTCATTTGAAGGGGATGTTGGAGGCCCCATTGGCTTGAGTTTTTGGCTTTTAAGGAATGGATGAGCCTGTTTCTTTCAAATATAAATCAGTCAGGATTAACTGGACAGAAGAGAAAAGAAATTGGTTCCTTACTTGAGCAGATGTTGATGGCAATGGTGATACAGGAATGATATCATCCTCATTGGCCAAGTTCTCCAGTTCTTCCACCCCAGGAAGAGAGCAATTGAAAGAAGGAGGGGAGGGGTCCAAGGTTGGGTTAGACTCCTAAATCAAAACAGAAGTAGACGTGATTGGAGCTGATTGTGTTTGAATATCCTCCTCGGCATTGGATTGGGGCCTTTCATAGGTTTCTTTGGGATCACCATTGCTAGGCTGAGCATCCCCAGCCAAGTCCTCAGCGTCAACTAAATTGGATTGTTGGGCATCAAAAGCAGCTAGGGGGGTGATGTTGGCCTTATTTCCAAAGATTTCATCCATTTCAATATAAAAAGGACAAATGGAGTCCAACTTATCAAACACTGAGTTGATTCCCTTGGCTTTGTCAGATTCAGTGATACCAAAGCCGGTGGAGATTGACATGGAGTGGGACTTTTTGTACTTGGCCCAATAATTCTTGAATTGCTCACTAATCTGTTTGGATGACAGATTCAGCCTACCTTTTGTTTTTTTCTTGAGTTCACTGGCCATCAGGAGATAACCATTTACCTTAGAGGATGGAGGTTGGCCAATGCGTTTTTCATTGTCAGATCCAAAGCAAGCATCTTAGTTAGAGGGAATTTTGAGCCAGTTTACAAGGATGATGTGATCAGCTCTCTTGAGCTGACTTGAGCCTTTGGAAGCTGATGGGGGAGGATTGTTGGATGTTGAGTTCCTGGGTGATTTTTGCTTTGGTCCATTGGATTTTTTATTAGAATTGCGGGGGGAGGATTGCTGAGGGGCCATTTAAAAATAGTAAGAGGGGTGAAGGGATGAAGGGATGAAGGGATATGAGAGTTTTTAAGTGGTGAGAGTGATGATGTGATGAGAGGATGAGAGTGATGAACCAAAGAGAATATGAAAAGATGAGAGTGATGAAGTGACAAGAGGGATAAAGAAATGAGAGTTAGGATGTGATGAAAGCAATAAAGTGATGAGAGTGATGAAGAAATGAGGAAATTGATCCAATGAGAGTTAGATGGATGTGATGAAAGCAATAAAAGGATGAGAGCAATGAAGTGATAATGATAGTGATCCAATGAGAGTTATCTGGATGTGATGAAAGCAATAAACAGATGAGAGTGATTAACTGATCAGGATAGTGATCCAATGAGAGTTAGCTGGATTTGATGAAAGTGATAAAGTGATGAGAGTGATGAAGTGATGAGGATGGTGATGAAGAGATGAAGAGTGATGAATCAAATTTTTTTCCAATGAGGTTGGAGTTAGAAGGAGGTGGGAAGCCAGGGGTGGATGGCCTGGACAGGTGGTGGAAGGATTTAAATACTTGATTTGAAAAAACCCACTCATTTCCAGGTAACTCTGACAACTCTGATGTGAAATAAGTGGTTTTTTTGGATTTTACATGGCTGGTTTGAAATGGCAGATTTGGCTTGAAACCCGCCATTGAAAAATGGCAGGTTTGCTTAACTCTGATACACCCTAATGTATTTGTTTTATTTTATTTATATATCTATTTTTATTTATTTTTTTAATTTAATTTATTAATTGAATTTATTAATTGAATTTATTAATTTATTTTTTATTTGTTTTTTCATTTTTTATTTTTTTTATCAAAATCAAACAAAGAAAAAATAGATAAAAAAATGAAAAAAAATGAATATATATATATATATATATATATAAAGGGCCCATATATAAAATAAAAAACTTTGCAAACAACTGTTTGCGACTAAAATGGGTTGCAAACAGCCATTTGTGACTCAAATGGGTTGCAAACAGAATTTTGCAGCTGTTTGCGACCACAGGGTTGCAAATTTAACATTGCCCATCATCAAGCACAAGGTCTGGAAGCTAAAATGAATATATATATATATATATATATATATATAAAGGGCCCATATATAAAATAAAAAAGTTTGCAAACAACTGTTTGCGACTAAAATGGGTTGCAAACAGCCATTTGTGACTCAAATGGGTTGCAAACAGAATTTTGCAGCTGTTTGAGACCACAGGGTTGCAAATTTAACATTGCCCATCATCAAGCACAAGGTCTGGAAGCTCATTTGATCAAATACTGTGGACAAGGGAATGTAAAAAATGAAATTGGTTTCAACCTTCAAAATATCTTTTTTTCAGGTTCAGACAATCCTCAAGGAAGACCCCCCTGAGATCAAGGCCAAGAAGCAAAAACCATAAAAGTTCAATGAAGAGATGGTTGCTGACTTGCTGATTTTCATCAATTTTCAGTCAGCCTCAACCCTCCAGGAGATGTCCAATTTCCTCAAGAACTGGTATGAGGCCATCTTCACCACCCAGGAAATCAGTAACCTCCTCTGAGATGTTGATATCACTTGGAAGCAGGTGAACAAAATCCCATCCTCTTGAAATTGGGCAGATTATCTTGAACAATGGGCCAATGATGACAATTTCAATAAAAACAACATTCATCAAATGGTGATTTTTGTTGATGAAGCTGGTTTTGATATGCATTCTGGTAGATCTAGTGGGTATTCCCCCTCAGGTGCAAATTTTCTTTTTTATTTATTTTCTTTAATTTTGAAATTACAGTTTTATTGATTTTTTATTTTTAATTTTAAGGAAACCCTGCTGTCCTCAGCTTGGTGCCAAAGATCAAGAAAGTGACACTAATTGGAGAAATTTCCAAGGATGGATTGAACTATCATGAAATAATAAATGCCAATGGCACCAAGGCTAAGGGCATAGGTAGTAAGGAATTTTATATTTTCATTTCATCCCGTGCATCCAGACTTCCCCAAGATTACATCATCATAACGGACAATTTTCCAATCCATTGTAGGGAGAAATTTGAATAATTGCAAGCAGGTTTCAAAAAATCAAAATTTATTTTGATTGAATTCCTCCTTGCCTACTTGCCTTTCCTCAATCCAATTGAATATTCCTACCATTCAACAGAAACTTTTTTCCATGGGAAGGAGAAAAAATTGAAAGCTACATTGGTTCAGAAAATCAAAGCTAGAATTGAAAAGGACATTACACCAGAAAAAATTTGCAATTTTTTTTTCATGTTAAAAAATATTTCAGAAACTGTCTTGAGACAAAATGTATCACAGGTCCTCTATTGTTTTAAATTTTTCCTCCTTTTTCATTTTTTTCTGTATAATCCTTTTCAAAAAAAAAAATTGACAAAAAACATTCAGATGTTTCTTTTTATGTTCATATGTATGCATTTAAATAAGTAAAAAAAAAAATAAACAATAAATTTTACCAATCAATAAAATTGGTTTTTATCTTTATTTTTATTTTTTGAAATGAAAAAAATATTTTACATGTTAAATGAAAAAAATTGATTGTCACCAAAACAAACTTGGCAAGGCACCAGACCAATTTGGTGTGGATCCAAGAAAGCTTTACTAGGTGCCAAACTGGCTTTGCTATGCACCACATGCACTTTAGATTATTTCCAAATAACTTTGGTTACCACCCAGACGGGCTTTACAAACCATATATTTTATTATTCTTGGTGAAAAATATCTACACTCCATCACAAATAATAGGGTGTATAAGAGTTAACCAAACCCACCATTTTTTAATTGTGGGTTTCAACCCAAATCAGCCGTTTCAAAACAGCAATTAAAAATCAAAAAACCCACTTATTTCACATCAGATATGTCAGAGGTACCTGAAAATAAATGGCTTTTTTCAAATAAATTATTTCAAGGCTTTCACCACCTCAGCCCATCATTCCATATCATCACCCCTGGCTTCAACCTCCAACCTCATGGGAAAAATTCTAACTCCAACCTCATCCAAAAAATATGATTAATTGCTCTCATCACTTCATCAATCTCTTCTATTTTTGCTATCATCATTGCTTCATCACTCTCATTGCTTAATCACTCTCATTGCTTCATCACTCTCATCACTTCATCACTTTCATAAATTTATCACTTTAAAAACATCCTAACTCTCATTACTTTATCACTCTTATCACTTCCTCACTCTCATCTCTTCATTTCTATCCTCATTGCTTCATTGCTTGCATCAATTTATTTATTTCATCAAATCCTAACTCTGATCAATTTATTTCTCTCATTGCTTCATCCCTTCATACCTCTTAATCTTTTCAAATGGCCCCTCAGCAAACCTCCCCCTGCAAGTCCACACCAAAAGCCAATGGATCAAAGCTAAAATCCCCAAGGAACTCTAAATCAAACAATCCTCCCCCATAAGCTTTCAAAGGCTCAAGTCAGCTCAAGGGATCTGATCACATAATCCTGTTAAACTGGCTGAAAATTCCTTCAAACTATGACACTTGCTTTTGATCCAACAACAAAACACAAGTTGGAAAACCTCCATCCTCTAAGGTTAATGGTTATCTCCTGATGGCCAATGAAATGAAGAATAAAAAAAAAATTAGGCTGGATCTTTCATCAAAACATATGGGGGAGCAATTCAAGGACTATAAAAAAAAGTAAAAAAAAAGCCCACTCAATTTCAATCTCCACTGGCTTGGGTATCACCAACTCCAATAAAGCCAAGGGAATCAACTTGGTGGTTGATGATTTGGACTCCGTTTGTCCTTTTTATATTCATATGGATGAAATATTTGGAAAGAAATTCAACATCACCCCTCTAGCTGATTTTGAAACCCAAAAATTGGATTCAGTAGATGCCAAGGACTTAGCTGTGAATGCTCAGCCTAGAAATGATGATCCAAACAAAACTATGAGTGGCCCCAATTGGATGTGGAGGAGGATATTTCCAGAAAACCAGCTCCAATCATGTCTAAATCAGCATTGATCAATGATCCAAACCGTTACTTGGACCCCTCACTTCCTTCTTTGGATTGCTTTCTTCTTGGGGTGGAAGAACTTAACAACTTGGCCAATGAGGAGCAAGCTATTCCACTATCTTCATTAAAATCAAAATCTGTTCAAGTCAGACTGCAAGTTCTTTTCTTTTATGTCTGGTTAATTGTGAATGATTTAGATTGTAAAGAAAAATCAAAATCCATTTCTGAATGGCCAACATTCAAGCCAATGGGGCCTCCCACATCACCTTCAAATGAGAGTGATGATTTTACCACACAAACCTCCTCTGGAAAGTGAAAGCAAAAGGTCTCTAATTCCATCAACATCAACCCCAATAGCCATCAAAAGCAGAGAAAAACTTCTGATTTTTCCAGCTTTGAAGATATCATGTAGAAGCAAGATTCAATCAAGTGAATTGATTCAATCTGCTCACTTTCAAAATCAAGATCATTCATATTCTTCTCAAAAAAATAGTTAAATCACAAATTGAATCTGAAAAATTTCAATTTGAAAAGGAGAAGTGGGATTGTCAACTGGCTATTGATTTTCAAAAGTAGAAATCCAAGAGTTTGGCTCATCAACAGAAATTGGATGCTGAGTGGAAATTGAAACAGGCAGAGCAGGAGTTTCAAAAAGAGGAAAAGGAGAAGGATTGACAGGAGGAGAGACTGGAAAAGGAGAGGAAACAACTTTCCATGAAAAAAAATAGGTTATCAGTATTCATGGCATGTATTTGTAGCAGTAGAACTGTGGAAGAAATGAAGGAAATTACTCAATTGGTTGGGTTGTAAAATGTTTAATTTGATAAAAAATTCAAAAATAAGAACATAAAAATTATTTTTTAATACAAAAATGTTTGAGCCTATTTTTAACCCCACCAATTTTAAAATGGTTTTTATTTTTATTTAAATTTTCTGGTCTAGATTATATTTTACTGCTTTTCATGTCTTTGAAAGTGTTCCAAGTAGTCTTGTTAATTTGCATAGACATGGCCATCCTAGTATGGGTGTTGGTCTCAACAGCAGTAAAATTACAGTGCTTGTACTTGTTTGCTGCACAAAACATTTTGACAATAACTTTTTGTTTGAAGTCAATGCCAACAACACCTAAGTCAGAAAAAAAAAATTGGCCATCAGATAACCAATATTTTTCCTTGTTGTTGATAATTTTTCCATTTGATTTTCTGGTTTGAACCACCAGTAAAAAGATATAGGAAGAGATGTTGCATTTTTCAATGTGTGGAGAATTGTAGAAGTAATTAGAAGTGAAGGTGATGTGGGGGGCAAAGTCAAAAGTAGCAAGCTGGGATCCAAATCCCAATGAAGAGAAAGAGGGAATATTGTTGTCCAGCATTGTTTGACGGTTGGAATCATTTGCCAGTCTGGCTAATTTTTGGAAAATTTGGCCTAAAATTGTGAGACCTTGTCAGACCTAAGGTTCAAAAAAGAAAACTCTTGAGGATAATATTGAATAAAATATTTCTTTAAATATCTTCCAAATAGTTCAGAGGGGTGCATCAATTTCTGCCATCCAATTACTCACATTTTACCACCCCAAGATCTTGAGGGACCAAAAGTGTTGACAAACTTTTTGGATTGGTGAAGGAACATTGTGACTGATTTGATTTCCTTCTTCTCTTGCTCAGAGAGTTTATTAAAAGTTACATATTTGATTATTGCAATCAGAGAGTGGTGATTGGAATGGTCAAGAACAGCCAGTTTTCCAGAGGTGAAGAAATGGAAATTTTCAATCTTTTGTTTTGCTTGTCCAAGCTCTTAAAGGGAGGGATTTTGAGTATTATTTTTATTTTTGGCGGAAATAGCAGGGTAAAAATCCAAAGGTTTCGATTTTCATCAAGACCAAACCACCTTTTTATAAACCCTTCTTCATTTACTTCCAAAGAGATTTCAGAATCTCTCATTTGAACCCCCTTTTTCCAAAGAGCCCTCTGCTTGCCACATCCCTTTGTGTTTTTAAAACCATCTCCTTCCATCTTGATACCTCCAAGGCACCTACTGGGCTTGGGGTGAGGATCAAGAAAAGATTGAAATTTTTGTGTAAAATTTTGAGTTTTGTGGGAGAAGAATTGGAAGTTCAGAACAAGGGAAGGTTTAGAAAGAACCAGAGGTCAAAGTTTGTGTGGCATTGCACAGAATCCAAAAAAAGAAAAAAAAACCACAAAAACAAAAAAAGGATCATTAGTCTTGTTATAATAAAGGTAGAAGATAATCAAAAATAGAAAAAAAATACCAGTAAAAGCTGATAAAAAAATCAATATTCATTTAATGAAAATGAGGAGGAGAAGGAGGAGAGTAGGAGGTATTGATTGCAAATTGATTGAGCCATTGATTTCTAATCAATTACAAAATTATTGGGAGGGAGGGAGGGGAAGGGTGAGGAGGAGGAGGAGGAGGAGGAGGAGGAGGAGGAGGAGGAGGAGGGGTTTCAGATTCCTGATGTCAGGGACCTTGCTTTCCTTTAGCTACATAAATTGATATTGGTGTTGGAATAATAATAATTCCAAGAAAGCATGTAAAATTATCAAAAAGAAGGATATGGTAAGAGCAAGTGCAAGGTTTAAAGTAGTTTGCTTGGATGTTTTTCAATGTTTGTTTTAAAAGGGGCCAAAGCTTATAAAAATCGGGGATCTTTACAGAAACACAAACTCTCTTCAGGGGGTCACTTTGGACAGTATAAGACCCGGGGAGATGGGATCCTTAAGAAATAATTCAAAGGGGTAAATCCCAAGGGAATGACAGTGTGTCTGAGCTTTGGAAACACACATACTGGGAAGGGAGGAATAGACTCACTTTAAATTAGTTGGATCCCAAGGATTCTGCAGGAATTCACGGTTGAAAGGGTCTCAGTTCAAAGGTTGGGGTTTTTGCTGGTTTTCTTCAATGGAATTAATAATGGGTTTAGAATCAATATTTATACTATCAGGCTGAGGCCATATATCACTTGATTCTTTCTTATAAAAAATTGATCACTGATTGCAATGGGTTTGGATTGATACTAAAAATTTCTATGGTTTAAAATAGCCAAAAGGTACTGTATATATACCTTTTGAGGTGAAGGGGCTTCCTTGGCGCATGTAGAGAGGTTTTTGATTGAGGGCTAAGTCTAGCAGGCTTCCCAAGGATATTTTGGCACACATTATTAGTGCTTTCACTCAGCTGTAGCTGTCTGTGTCATATTTATGTGTGAAATGATTGTCATAACCTGTTAAATGTTAATTTGTTATTTATACAGTTCTGACATATCTCCTATTTTTGTATTGTATTCTTTTGAGTGGAATGGTCAGAAGTGGGTATTTGTATATTCTACATGCTCTTTTGCTCATTTTGGTAATTTTAATAATTTTTAAGGGAACTTCTTGATATGTTTTGTGGTTCATAAATATTTGATAATGTTGTTTTTGTGACAACCTTTATTATTGTTTTCCCTATTTTTTCTATTCCCTAATTTTAATTTTATATGTTTTATTCAATTTTTGGAGGTTTTGAATACCCCTCAATCCTTCAGTCACATTGTTCCATATGGATGATGCATGCATGGGGGTTGTAGCATGTTCCTGAAGTACCTAGCTGTCAGGAGTTGTGCAGGCAGTTTTGAAGCCCACATGCTTGAAATCTGCAGGCAGGAATATGGAATCTGCGTCCAGAAGCATATTGAATGTGGGTTTCCTGACAGGTCACTGCATTTTGAGGGTCAGGCAGGTGCAACCCTTACTGTATGGATGCAGGGCTGCACACGGGAATTGTGACAGAATAAAAAACCAGCTGTAACCCCTAAAGAATACGCAAAACTCATATTATGAGTGCATTTTAGGTGTGAAAACTATAAATGAAAATACACATGAAATATTGAAATGGGCAAAAAAAATAGTTGAAGTGGTGTTGTATTTGGGCCATTTTCTTGTAAATTTATTTAAAAATATAAGGAGTTGGAATTCAAGGGTGGGGTAAGTGAGTGACCCTACCTTATTTTGGATGCAAAATGCAAATATGTCATAAAAATTTAAGATTTCCTACTCCTTCTTTACTTTATTATTTTTTTTTATTCTAATTTTAAAGGTTGCTCTGTACAAGTAGCAAAATGACAGGGGGGAGCTTACCTAGGGGTTTGATCAAGGAGGTGGGGGGGACCTTTAGGTTGATTTATCAATGTATCAGGAAACAATGAGGGGCAGGAAGAGGAGGAGGATGAGGAGGAGGGGGGGGGGCTTACCAGGGGTGCCAACCAAAGGAGGAGGGGAGGTGCTGGGTGAGGTGGAGGTGATGTGTGAGGTGGTGGTGGTGGGTGAGGAGGTTTGGTGAGGAGGAGGAGGGAGTTGACTAGTGTTTTGGTGGGGTGAGGTGGTTGATTTGGAAGTTTTGTTTCTGTTTTGTCTAAGTCCACCAAAAAAAAAAAAAAAAAAAAAAAAAAAAAAAAAAAAAAAAAAAAAAAAAAAAAAAAAAAAAAAAAAAAAAAAAAAAAAATTGGTTGAACAACCAAAGCAAAAAAATACTTTTGTGAGATTTTTTACCTATTTAAAAAACAAATTCTACTAATTAAAGAAAGCAAATAGGAGTGGTAGAATCTGCTCTCTCATTGCAGAAGATGAGCAACAAGATGAGACAGGGATTACTTGAGGAGGATCAGCAATATCTTCTTCAAATATTTCCTCCCATTCATCTTTGATTTTGGCCCAAAGGTTGTGAAGGATTAAACAAGTGATAATCCAGATGATGAGGATATTCATGTCTTTTTTCAGCCACAAGGCAATTAGATCTGTCAAAATGTCTGCACAACTCATATTTCTTGCTGGTATAGTGGTTAAGTACTGGCCTCACCCTCCATTGTCTGAAATCAAGGTCACTGGTTCAACCCACCATAGAACCAAGAATGGAAATTGATCAAGAATTTCAGAATTATACAATAAAATTTGATAATATTTTATAATATTTTATAAGTATTTTTTTATGAGTATGTTTTTATGAGTATATTTTTATGAGTATTGATCATGGAATTAAAAACTTTATAATATATATTATCAAGATGGGGCTCCAATGTAACTTTAAATGAAGTTATCAGGGCTCAGATGCGTCCTAACTATTGATATATTACTTCCCAATAAGTTCCCTTCCTTTGGGGACAAGCTACAGTAATTAAATTAAGCTATACTTTACACTCTGTATAAACCAATCACATAATCTTAATATTATCCCCCTTGGGGATTTGATTATACTTTAATATACTTTCCTGAGCCTTGAGAGCGTCCACTCAGAGGGCCCTGAGCTTAGTTGTAGAGTATATAACTTTTGGGGTATGTAAATAGGACCCTTTACATTGAAAATCTCCCCCAATGAGTACTAGTACCCTATTTCTCATTTGGCAGGATGTGATGGGGCTCTGAGCCCTTGAGGAAAAAAACCAGGGAGAGACTAGAACTTCCCTGATTATTCCTTGAGTTCCCTGAGAGCTCCTGTTACCTTAAAAGAGGAAGGTCTTCACCTTATAGCCCCCTTGTCACCAGTTATATATTATTATTTATTTGTAAGAGAATCAAGCAAGAGTTAACAAGCCCATCAAACTTAGTCTCAAGAAGATATTGAATGGGGCTATTAACTTTAGTATTATATTCAACTAATGATCTTATTGGAAACTTCAATTTTGAGTGGAAGGTCCTAATTGGAGTAGTAACCCTTGTGTGTTACTATTATAAAGGGTGTGAGCTTATTTATAAGCAAAGCTCCTTTGAGATTCATTTATTTGGAGCCAGGCCCCTTGCCTTTTATAAAGGTTTAAGGTGTGGCTTTTTTACTCACAATAACATGCTATTGTTTGAGTTTGTGAGCTTTTAGCTATTGTTTGGGTTATTTGAGTCAAAAACTAACTTTAATATTGGTTTTTTCTTATTTTTGCAGGTTTAACCATGGTCAAGTTTAGCAGTAGAGGTTAAAACTCTGACAATTGGGGGCCTCATCAGCTTTTTGGAACCTTGAGTGTGTTTTTTCTATTTAAAATACACATTTTTGTGCTATTTTTAGCCAGTTTCTGACTGAATTTTGTCTCTTTAGCAAAAATATAACAAAAATAAAGAAGAGAGTGAATTTTTGAATTTTTTTTTGAATTTTTGCTGAAGCCTTCCAATCTCTAGGTTTGAGTATTCTAGTAAACTGAGTACGCATTTTTGACTAGTTTTCTAAATTCTATACACTGAATTTTGTTTTTGCATAGTTTATAAAAAAAATCTTTTTTAGCCCGCACAGTTGTTTCATCAACTTTCATCCGCTAGCCAAGGCCACAGACAAATTTGTTCAAGGGAGGATTGATACTGAAATTCTTGGGGAAGCACCAACATAGTTGTAGGGACCATAGCCATATTGTGAAAATATCACCGCCCACCGGTCTACAGGTTTGTTGACAAAAAACTTCCTTTGTTGTAGTGCAGAAACCAAGAAAGCGTTACTTGAGCGGTAGAGCCAGCTAGAATAGCGCAAAAGGACCAAGCATCTTGGACCAACCGCAAAAGTTTTGAATGGGCCAACCAAGTATTGCAAGGTAATTGCAAACAGTTTTTCTTGTAAATAGAGAGAAGTAGGTACTTGTCTGTCATCAGGTTAACTGAAACAAACTGAAGTTTTGCTGCCCCTGTGTGAGTGTTGAGACAGCTATCCATTGACTGTTTCCTTCTGGCAAAAAGAGGAAACGCGCGCAGTTTTTTATCCTAACAAAGTTCAGTTCCACAAAGCAAAACTGGGGACGTTAGTGCTAAAAGCTCAGTTCCAACAGAAAGAATAGGATCTCCTGTGATGGAGATAATTACCAACAGTGATTACTCCCCCCTTGGACCAACAATTGCGCCATTCATATTTGTAAGGGCAAGTGAAATTTAGATAGCGCCTTTGAAGATAATCCCTTGATGGAGTTATTTTGTTTTTTTTCTTTGAAAAAAATCCACTATATGCTATGAAAACTAGGAGCAAGAGGGCTGAGCTTGTGCCCCCCGGCAAATTTGATCAGATTATACAATGCCCTACCTCCAGGCACAGCCAACCTGCTAACTTGCCACAGCAAAAAAAGGATCAACTACCTGGAGGCAATGGAAGCAAGCATTGTCAAGAACCAATTGAAATTCTTGACTAAGGACCTGGAGATGTACAGGGGCCTAGTCAATTTGCTGGGAAGGGACAGACTTATGAGGGAGACAGACATCTGGGATCCAACTCAGATCAAGAAACGTTTAATCCCCAAGCCAAGAACAAAAAATAATTTACCGGAGGGGGCAAACCCACAACCAGTAGCTTTGGGATCCCAGGAGCCTTTAAGGAACAGGGAACCATCCCCTCCCCTCAGTAAGTGAGCAAGGACAAGGAAGAGGAGAGAAAACAGGCACTCCATTTATGGAGAGATGATGAGGATGGCCCAGTCTCTCCAAGGAGGCTTCCAATTCTTGGAAGAGGAGAGGGCCAAAAGAGCCAAGAGGGGGTAAAATTGTCCTTAGAATCCAAAATTTTTCTAGAAGAATTTCAAGATATTGTGTTCAATGAATCAATTCATATTAAAAAGGCAGTATTCCATACAAACAAGTAATTTATAGAAGGCTTTGCAGCCATAGATAAAAAGTATTCCTGTATTTTTTCAGATAGTTTGACTTTGAAGTCAATTTTGGCCAGTTCTGTGAAAGATATAGAAGACTTGACCAATAAGAAAATAGAGCTGGACTTGAGTAAAGCACAGACAGGGGATTGGAGTAATTTGGATGAAAAGGTAACAAATATTTATAACTCCTTGAGAGAATCATCCAAAGACTCTATAAAAATGAACAAGGATTTCAGCTCATTGACCTCAATGGTTTTACAGCTGAGTCATTTAGTAGAAGTATTAGAACATAAGTTCAATAGAAACTTGAGTTATTTAAAAGAAGATATATTTACATGTAAAGTTATGTCAGAACAGAATCTAGAGATTTTAAGCACCAAAATTGACAAACTAAATGGACAATTAGTGCACAACCATGACAAGCTTGTTAGCAAGTTTTTAACCTTGTCCCAAAATAAAAACAGTCATTTTATAGAACCCAGAGCCCCAGAAGTGAGAAGAAAAATCAAGACTTTTGCAGAAGAAAATGATCTGGTACAGGATTCTGGTAGAGGAGGTGTTTAAGCAGATATTACAGCAATTACCAAAGATAAGTGAATTTCCTGATTTCTCTGGGGAGGTTGAGTATGATCATACTGAGTTTATTTCATGGAGTGACACCCTGAAAGAGGATACTGGACTTCCTGATACCTTTATTACTATTAGATTAAGTATTCTATTTAAGGGCATAGCATCAGATTGGTATAGGGAAAGAAGGATTGCAGTAGGTGTACAAGACTGGGACTTTTGGAAAAGAAAAATAAACTAAAAATTTGGTACATCAAATTGGAAAATAAAATGCTTAAGTTCCTTCAACAATGAAAAGTTCTTAACAGGTGTCACACCACCAGCAACTTGGGTAACCAGGAAAAAAATAAGACTTAGAGCATGTGACCCATAATTATATCAAGATAGTATTAATTTCAAGTTAATATCCCTGATGGATGGCAAAGTATCATTTGCAGTAAAGACAAGTATGAAAACTAAAGATGATTGCTCAAACCTGATTAATATAATTGAAGATATAGTGGAGGACACATCTCTAGGTAGAAGGAAGTCATACACTCCTAGAGATATATCCATGGAAAAGTCCAGTAAAGTTAAAGTTCCATTGAAACAGAGCTCACAGAACACTGAAATTTCTTGTTATACTTGTGGTAAGATAGGACATACCCCCAGAAATTGTCCTCAGAAAGCTAGTAAATTCAACAACATAGAAGCAGGGACAGGTGAAAAAGGGGAAGCTACCTATGAGTCTTACAATGACCATAGTGAAGAAGAAGATGAAAACCTGGTTATAAGTTGCATCAATTCTGTTGATGCATCAAATGACTTAGTATAGATGTCATTCTGTGGTAAATGTTATAAAGTTCTTCTAGATTCTAGTGCTTGTAAGTCTGTAGTAGGCAAAAGGTACTTAAAAAAGTTGTGTCCACAGTGGGAGAAGCACTTAATAGATTAACCCAAGATGAACCTGAAAAGCTGTTCTGGTACTCTGGTTCCCTTAGGAATGGTCAAGGTTAGAGTATTCCTGGGGGGTTTGGCTTTGGTAATCAAGTTTGTAGTAATTGCTAATAATTAGATTGGATATTTCATAATTGGAAGTGACTACATGAAGAGATACCATTTCAGTTTGTTTCATGAGAAAAATTCTTCATACTTTACTATTGGAAACAGTGCAAAAGTTTCATTTCAATGAGTTTGATGACAATTTAGTAAATAATGTTTCAAAAGGGAGTTTTGAAAATTAGCTCATCAGAGATTCAAAGATCAGTACTTCCTTGAAAAGGGTGGAAACAAATGATCTGCTTCCCTTCTTTTTAAGCACCAAAAGGCTTTTGCAAGAGTGAATCAGCATTTTGGTTCAATCATAGGAAATGGGGTTAAGATCAATTTGACCATAGATAGACCATATCCCCCAGCTTTGAGAAAACATCCTTTACCTGCTAGCCCTAGGAGCAAAGAAGAACTGAAAGAACACATATCAAAATTTCTGAAATTGAATGTAATCAGGAAGGTAGGTGCCAAGGAAGATGTGGATATCACCACACCTGTTATTATAGCCTGGAAAAATGGCAAATCAAGGATGGTTGGAGACTTCAGGGAATTAAATTACTACACAAACCCTGATAGATATCCCATGCCAAGGATTGTTGAGTCTTTGAGGAAATTGCACCAAGCTAAGTAAATTTCTTGTATGGATGTTCTGAAAGGTTTTCATCAGAATGTGGTGGACCCAGAAAGCAGGAAGTTCCTGAGGATAGTATACCACCTGGGAGTTTTTGAGTACCAAAGAATTCCTTTTGGTATCAAAAATGCTCCATCCCACTTTCCAAGGATGATGGACTTGGAGTTTCATGAAGAATTGAAGCAGAAATGGTTGATAATCTATAAAGATGATATAATAATATTTTCTGAAACATGGGATGAACATCAAGTAAGGATGTCTATAATACTTGAAAAGGTAATGAAAATGAATATTAAAATATCTTTTACTAAATGCTTGTTTGAATTTAATGAATTTAAAGCTCTGGGTCATATTGTGAGTGGGTTTTCACTTGGCATAAATCAAGCCAGAGTAGCTGCTGTATTACTGAAACCTATACCTAGTCATATTAAAGAAATGCAAAGTTTTTTAGGGTTTGTGGGTTATTATAGACTAAAAATTACAGATTTTGGGATGATAGCTTCTAGTCTTTATAAGATATGAAGTCCAAATGTTTTGTTTGAAATGAATAAAGAAAGGTCACAGGCCTACAAATTACTTAAGACAAACCTGAGAAGTGCACCTTTACTATTTAATCCAGACCCTACAAAACCATTCAAGCTGTATGTAGATGCATGTATGGAAGGCCTTGGAGCTGCATTGCACCAAGTACAGATAGTAAATGATAAGCAAGTTGAAGGACCAATTTGTTTTATATCCAGAAAACTTAAGGATAGTGAAGAGAGATATGGTTCTTCACAATTGGAGTGTCTGTGTCTAGTATGGGCCTTAGAGAAATTTTATTATTACTTAGATGGATGTAAATTTGAAGTTATTACTGACTGTACAGCTCTTGAGTCCTTGCTGAAACTGAAGAAACCCAACAGGCACATGTTGAGGTGACAAATTGCCATCCAAGAATGGAGAGTTTCTATGACAATAGTTCACAGAGAAGGATTGATACATAAGAATGCAGATGGTTTATCAAAATGGGCACTACCTAATGACATAAACAACCCTGCTTAGGACCCTGAGTACACTGTGGATACATTGCCTATCATGGCCATATCAATGAGTAGTTTGGCACAGAGCATCTGGGACTCTGTGGTTGACTCTTATTCAGATAACAGAAATACTTCATTACTAGTAGAAATTCTACAATCAAAGATTAATAGACAAGACTTGGTTGGAGGGCTAGATGAAGAATGGAAGAAAGAACTACTTGATGGTAGATTAGTACTTCTAGAAGGTCTGTTATATGATAATTCATCCCACTGCTGTTCTGTAGTATTGAAAAAAGATGAACATATATAGTTATTGATTACTGAATGCCATGAAAACATCTGTCAAGGAAATCTATCTAAAGAAAGAACAACAGATAGAATTAAGAAGATAGCTTGGTGGCCAGGTTGGAGAAAAAGTGTCTCAGACTACTTTGATTCTTGTGAGAGATGCCAAAAGGCTAACAGATCCACAGGAAAGAGATACAGTCTACTAAAGTCCATAGAAGAACCAAAGGAAAGGTGGTCCACTATCAGCATGGACTTTTTAACCAGACTACCACCAGGAGGGAAAGATAATCATAATTGTGTACTAGTAATAATTGATAGGTTCTCTAAGAGAGAAAGGTTTCTACCATGCTACAAGGATAGTTCAGAAATGGAAATAGATCTATTATTCTGGAACAGCATTGTTAGTGATGTAGTTTTCCCACAGAACATATCTAGTGAAAGATAACCTAATTTACTTCTGAATTCTGGAGGGGTTTTTTTGACCTGGTAGGAACCAAATTATTTTTCTCAACAGCTTACAACCCACAGACCAATTTTCTAGCTGGGAGAATGATAAAAAACTTGGAAGACATGATAAGGAGGTATTGTGCATATGGAATTGATTTCATAGACAATGATGGCTATACACATGATTGGGTATCACTGTTGCCAGCTTTGGAATTTGCCTATAACTCAAGCAAGTATTCTACCACCAAAATGTTACATTTTGAACTGGAAAAAGGTTGGATTCTGCATATTCCCAAGGATATGATTCTTAGCAAGAGTAATATACTACACCCCTCTGTTGATTGTTTTAGAGAAATGATGATTAAGGCTGAGAAATTTGCAAGAAGATGTCTCAAAGAGGCAGTAGGATACAACAAGAGTAGATGGGATAAAACTCACAGAGACCATGAAATCAAGATTCAAGACATGGTATTGATTTAAAAAGTGAATTTTTCTAACATAGCAGGACATAGAAAGCTTAAAGACTCATCTGTTGGACCATTTTTAGTAAAGGATTTACATGTGAAAAATGCAGTGGAAGTCATTCTGAGAAAAGAATTTGACAGGAAAAATCCAACATTCCCAATAAGTCTGGTGAAGAATTTCATAGAATCTATGGAAAACTTTCCCATGAGAAAGGCCCCCGTAGTTGTAGTCCCACCTCTGGAAAATGTTTAGGATTATCTGCCCCAAAAGGTATTGAACCATAAAATAATTAGGAGGGATGGTAAGGATGTAAGACTCTATTTAGTGAGGTTTAAGAACAAATTAGCTGATAGTGATTTATGGCTAGAAGCTAAAGACATTAAAAACTCTGATATAGTATTGAGAAGATATAGAGCCTCCAAGAGGGTTAAAAATTCCTCTGAAGAGTAATTTTTCTTTTGGTGGTAGGGAGTGTCAGCCACAAGAAAATTAGATTTGTCCAAATTTCCACACAATGCATATGTCTTGCTGGTATAGCAGTTAAGTAATTGCCTCAACCTCCATTTTCTGACATCAAGGTCACTGGTTCAACCCAAAATAGAACCAAGAATGAAAATTGATCAAGAAGTTCAGAATTATATAATAAATTTTGATAATATTTTATAAGTATGTTTTTATGAGTATGTTTTTATGAGTATGTTTTTATGAGTATGTTTTTATGAGTATGTTTTTATGAGTATGTTTTTATGAGTATGTTTTTATGAGTATGTTTTTATGAGTATGTTTTTATGAGTATGTTTTTATGAGTATGTTTTTATGAGTATTGATTATGGAATTAAAAATTTGATAATATATAATATCAAGATGGGGATTCAATTTAAATTTAAATTAAGTTATGAGGACTCTGATTCTTTCCAACTATTGATATATAACTTCCCAATAAGTTCCCTTCCTTTGGGGACAAGCTACAGTAATTAATTTAAGCTATACTCTCCAATCTGTATAAACCAATCACATAATCTTAATATTATCCCCCTTGGGGACGTGATTATACTTTAATATAATTTCCTGAGCCTTGAGAGCGTCCACTCAGAGGGCTCTGAGCTTAGTTTTAGAGTATATTACTTTTGAGGAATGTAAATAGGACCCTTTACATTGAAAATCCCCCCCAATGAGTACTAGTCCCCTATTTCTCATTTGGTGGGATGTGATGGGGTTCTGAGCCCTTAAGGACAAAACCAGGGAGTGACTAGCACTTTCCTGATTATTCCTTGAGTTCCCTGAGAGCTCCTGTTACCTTAAAAGAGGAAGGCCTTCACCCTATAGCCCCCTTGTCACCAGTTATATATTATTATTTATTTGTAAGAGAATCAAGCAAGAGTTAACAAGCCCATCAAAATTAGTCTCAAGAAGAGATTGACTGGGACTGTCAACTTTAGTATTATATTCAAATAATAATATTATTGGAAACTCCAATTTTGAGTGGAAGGTCCTAGTTGGAGTAGTAAACCTTGTGTTTTACTAATATAAAGGGTGTGAGCTTATTTATAAGCAAAGCTCCTTTGAGCTTCATTTATTTGGAGCCAGGCCCCTTGCCTTTTATAAAGTTTTAAGGTGTGGCTTTTTCATGAAAATACCTTGTTATTGTTCAAGTTTATGAGCTTTTAGCTATTGATTGGGTTATTTGAGTCAAAAACTGACTTTAATATTGGTTTTGTCTTATTTTTGCAGGTTTAACCATGGCTAACTTTAGCAGTAGAGGTTAAAACCCTGACAACTTTGGAATTTAGAAGCTGGTTTTGAATTTTCCTTAAGCTGACCCATCTTCCTTTGAGGAATCCTATGGCATGCTCAATCCAAACTCAGGGTTGGGCAAGATAATGGTTGAAATGAGTTTTGGCTTCATTGTTGGATGAAACCATGTGGTATGCTGGAACCACATATTTGCTGCTAGCATAAGCTGAATCAGCCAGAAGGTATTGATCTTTCCCAAAATAGTTCTCTGGTTTTTGGGCAATCAGCATCAAATTGAAAACATATGAATCATGACAAGAACCTGAAAGGCCAGCATGGAGTGATATGAACTTTTTGTTGTTATCAAAAACAAGTTGTAGTGCCAAAGTGTATCTATACAGACAGATAAAACATATTTGGTCAGTGTTTTATCCAAGATTTCATCAAAGGCTTTGGAAACAAAATGAATCTATTTCCTTTTTTCCCAATCAAAATGGTGGTTCCCATTTAGCTTGCGTTTTTGACTCAAGGGGATAGTGGTTCCATCAAAAAAACAAATGGAACCAGGAAAGCCTTCAGTCTCCATTACTTGAGATATCTCCTTGCATTCTTTTGTGGTTGGCCAAAAAAGGACTGAGCAAAAAGATAGGAAAGAAATCATGACTCTCTTAGTGTATGATTAAATTGTTCCATAACCAACTGAGAATAGATTTTCAAATCAATGAATTGCTTCTCCATTTCCCTTTGATCCCAATCCACAAAGGAAATGGCAAGTTGGATAGCTGGATCACATTGAGGATTCCAAGAATTGTTCTTAAAGATGTGGTGGTCTTTAATCATCTCCAAGTTTTTGGTGAATGAAGGCAATAAATCTTGGAACAGTTGCTGGAAACTTAAGTCAGGGAGGAGATGAAGCTTTTTCCTTTCAAAAATAGGGTTGTGGAGAGTCTGTCCTTTTTGAACCATGTATTGCTTTTCTAATAGAGAATTTAAAGCTAACCAAATTGATTCCAAATCAGAGTCTGAATCAGAGTCAAATAATAAAAAAGGTTCAGTGAGCTTTTTTGTGTTTTCAACTTGTTGCTGGGAACTTTGATTGGAAATTTTGAGAAAGATGGTGATGTGATGTGTGTTGATGAGATGATGATGAGATTTCTGTGATGTGATAGAGATTTTATTGGTATAGACTTGCTTAGGTGGAGGTGTGGATGGGTCTTTTGCATGCAATGGGATGTGTGTGATGTGATGGAGATGCATAGCAATGGAGATGTGAAGCAATGGAGATGAGATGTGTGTGATGCAATGGAGATGGGATTGGTATGGATTTGCTGAGGTGGAGGTGTGGATGGGTTTTTTGCATTAAATCAATTTTGGATGGATGATAATGGCGGTTTTGATGTTTGAAATCAGCAATTTCCATGAAACACACCATTTTCAAATACATCTGTTAGGGGTATGTGTATTTAAGAAACCTGCCATTAAAAATGGCAGGTTTGGTCAAAAAGAATGGTGGGTTTGCTAACTCTGATGCACCCAATGTGTTTTTTTTCCAATTTTTTAATTGCAGTTTTGAAGGCCTTTAAATTGGCCAAAAAATCTGCAATTTATTCTAGAGAGCTTTTAGATTCCCATCTATGAACTGATATTTTTTTTGGCCAATCAGCCAAACTGCATGGATTGAAGGAAAACCATGCAGATTTGGAACCTTGAGGGGGGTTGTGGTGATGTCCAAACCACACAAAAATAAGGGTTGGGGGTGTTCAAAAAATATATAATTATTTATGCATGGGGTTTTATTTTTTCTTGAATACTTCGAAATATTTGAATTAACAGCATGGAGTAGGTATATTAAGAATTTTTTTGGGTTTTCTTTCATGTTTTATATCAAGTAATTCAGATTCCAATGGATATATCTCACTTTTTGAAATGAATTTTTTTTTTCATTTTCCTTATTTTTGTTACATTAAATGAAGTTTTTTTTTTCAAATTTGAGGTCACATTTGAATTCCTTGCAAAAATTATATCCACAGCATTTTTACATATAAAATTTACTCAATTGGTGTCCATATTTAAATTCTCCCAATGGTTCTACTCAAGACAGACCCCGCAGGCAGTCTGGAGGCCTTAATTAATGTTTAAAGGCCTTTTGGGGCCCAAAACACCATAAAATGGTATGCTCTTTGAATCCAGGAACTAATTTAAACCTTGTAAAGGCTTCATACCTTCCTGCGTTGGGAACACATGCCAATTGTTTTGATTATAGAAAATAAATTATTATATAATTTCCAATGATGATTTTTGGTGTCATTTTAGCCAAATACTTGCTAAAATCACATCAATTTAAAAAATTGGCATGATTTAAAAATTTTGTTGGTGTTATTTTAGCCTGTTCCACATCAATAAATGTTGGAAGATGACATGACAAAAAATGAAAGAAAAGGAAATAAATGGGGGGAATGGAAAATGTATGGAGAAATAAAAGGGGGGGTAATAAAAAAGAAATTGGAATAAAAGAACTGTGAGAAATCAAAATAAATGAAAACAATGAAAGGATGCAGAATTACCATTTAATTTTTTTTGGATAGTTGAAAGGATTGGAAAAGTTTGATTTGGAAGAAACATTGTTGACAGGTTTCTTTTTACAGTTGTCTTTATTGTCCTTTGCACCACAATACATACATAACCCATCCTTCTCTCTTCTTGCCTTCTATTCAGCCTCGAGATTGCAATCAGGACCTAGGTCTAAGTTTGGTTTGGTGGAGGAAGCTTGCTCCTTTTCAAATTTTTCTTTCTTCTTGTTCTTACCTTTGCCCTTGTCAGACTGAGTTGAGTTTTCTTGAGGTTTGGAGTTGCCTTGTTGCTTTGAGTGGTTGGAATGGGAGGAATTCTCCTTTGCTTTTTTGTGGTTCCAGGTTTCATAGTCTAAGAAAACATCAATAAGGTCTTGAAGATTATGCACAGAACCATCATAACTGGGAGAAGCAAAAAGAAAAAATAAAAAAGTAAAGAAGAAAAACAAAAAAATTCAAGAGAAAGATCAAAGAAGAAAGAATAATGTAGAAATGAAAAATGAAAAATAGTAAATAATAAATAATAAATAGTAAATAACAAATAACAAATAGTAAATATTAAATAGTAAATAGTAAATAATGAATAATGAATAATGAATAATGAATCATGAATCATGAATAATGAATAATGAATCATGAATCATTGTCAAAACTGCCCCTGGTGTGCAAAGGGCTGAAGGAACAGGCACTGCTTCTCACAGAACTCAGGATAGAGATAAGAGATTGATTGCAATGGAGGAGAGAGGTAGATTAATGACAATGAGAAGGAGGAGAATCCAGGAGTAAGGCTCTGAAGGAGTTTGATGGATGAATCCAATAAGAGTACCACCAAAGGGGTAGGTGATATGAGTAAGGTACGCTGGTTGGCTTTCTTGTGCTGAGATGAGACCTATTGGAAGGGTGACTAACCAATAAGAAGTAGTATACTAATTCCTTGAGGGGAATCAGTCCAGGAGGGAAGGAGAGGACAGTATATGTGAGAGGTGAGAGGAGGGCTTGAGAAGGGATGACTGGTGCTGGGCTGTGATTCCCCATTTCATTAAATGTTGCCTGATTGGGCTGGAGGCTGTGGCTTTACAGATTGGGAAATGGGCCTGTCCAGAAAGGGCATGTACTGAACTGGAGTATGGGCTGTCCAGCCAGGAGTATTTACTATGGGTTTGCAGTATGTAATTCTCATACCAGATAGAGTTGAAGGAGAGATGAGGATGAACCAAGCCATAGAGAGGTGGATGGTATGCCTGGGAGATTTACCTAAGGACTGCAAGGTATGCAGAAGGATACTTCAGAAGGTGCAGCTTGTGGATCCAGGGGTTGAAGCTAGATTGTAATGAGGAATGATATTTCCTGAGGGTTGAGTATGACTGAGGAGACTGAGTCAAGTTTTGGTTATTAAAATCATGAATAAAAAATAATTGCAGTGATAAATCAACAACCAAGGGTTTTAAATCGGTGCGAAACACCCTTCACCAGACATTTGAGTTGTTAATGGAGGTTCAAAAAAACAGTTGTGAAAAAAACCATTCAAAACACGCAAACACCTGGAGGGTTGCTTACTAATTGTTTGAAAACCATTTGGGTTTCAAAAAAGGGTTTGTTGTGAAAAAGAATTACGCAACCCCCCAGGGGTGGCCTGTGTTGTTCACAACTCATTTGGGGAAAAAAATCCCCAAACGGGACATTTTAAAGGGCAATAAGGGTTACCTAGGAACTCTTGGACCACATTTAAGTGCTTTCAACCCAAATTTAGGGATTTTTCATACATTTTGGGACTATTGGACCACAAAAAGGAACTTGGAAATCCAAAATTTGGCCTATTGGAAAAGGGAAAAAACTCTTGTCCCAAACCATACACAATACTGTCCTGTTGGATGATTTTCTTTTTATAAACTCAAAATTGAGTGAAATTTGAAGTTTTTGAAACAGTTGGATTGAATAATGAAGTGGCTTGGGATTTTTTTGGATTATGGAAACAGTGGCCAGCCCAAGCTTTCCTGGTTTCAACATGGCTTTGTTGAAGGACTTGATTTATAGTGAAATTAAAAAAGCTGTGGCAGAAGGATTTGTGAAATAAAACATTGGAAGGCCCAATTAAATCCTCATCTAGGGTTACAATTGAGGAACAAGATGTTTCCCAACTGGAATAGACTGGTGGCCATGCACAACATTTCTTGTGCAATTCAATGGAAACTAATTTAACTATGTAACTATGAGGTGCTAGAACCCCTTGAACCTCCTCCTGTGAGATCCTTTCCTATAACCAAAGGATTCAAGTAATTTTTTCAAAAGTGGGAATCCATTCATGGCTATTCCTTGAAAACATTCAAGTCAAAGAAAGAAAAATATGTAGACCTAGAATGCAACATACATGTAAAATATTTGGGGCTGTTTCTCACCAAATGGAAAAGGAAAACTCAAACAAGGAAGTTTGGGTTTCAATTCATGGTCTGTGAAAGTTCCAAATTAGCAGCTCCCACATGACACCCCTCCATTAGAAATGACCAAAAAAATCCACAACCATTGTCAAACCCCTTGGTGCATCCTCAACTGAGGGGAATCTCTAATGTTTCCTGAGATCAACTTAAGGAAGGAATGCAAGATGGGCTCAATAAAATTCAAATTAAAAGGAAATTGACCAAGATTGATGGTGGAGAATATTTTGAAAATAGAAAAATCTTTATCACTAAGTGCAAGTTTAAGGCACAATAACTCAAGGGTAAAAGTGTCACAGATTTGATAGTTGAAAACCTGCACAATACTCAGTGGGTGTCCAGGTCAAGATTCAGTTGAGAGAGTCACTTAGAAATCCTTTTCTTGGCTCATCCTGATTCTATAAAACTTTTTAAAAAACTCCATCATATTGCTTTGTTGGATTTTACTTATAAAAAAAATAGGTACAATATCCTGTTATTGCATTTTTTAGGAATGACAGCCAAAATGAAAAAAATTACAAAGGATTTTGGCTTTACAACAAAAGAAACTTTTGAGTTATACAGTTTGTCATTTCATGCAATCAAGGAATTGGTTTATGATCCAGGGAGGCTTCCCAAAGCCTTTGTGATGGACCATGAAAAAGTGCTGATTTTTGCTATTCAACATAGTTTACCTTAGTCATCCAGGCAGTCTTTCTCTTGGCACTTGGCCAAAACTATTCCAGGGAATTGCAAAGTTTGCTTCAGTAACTATGATGAAGGATGGAAAAGTTTTATGTCTCTGTGGGAAAATTATGTGGCCTCTAAAAGAAAGGGGGAGGCAGAATTTGATGATGTGGAACTGAGATTAGGCCAAATTATTTCTTATTCTGTTCATCTCTTCTGGGATTGCTTACATTAGAACTTGTATACAGTTTTTCTTGAAAGACAATGGTGATGTGCTTGAGTATATGGAAAATAACATTTTCACTATCAAAGAGACTTTTTTAACCATGTGGAATTGGGTCAAACCTGATTTTTAAATGAAAAAATGTCTTGGGTAGAAGGGGCCCATGGTACTTTCAAACAATTACTTGCAAGTTTGCAGGCTGGGTGAGATTTGGGATCCTGTTGGTGATGGTGATGGTGGATTTAGAGTCATTTCTAAATCACTTGGGTATGATGAAAATGGATGGTTTAAATTCCAAAAGGAAATGACAGAAAAATTGAGGAAACACAAGGCATGATATTCTAAGATACTTGGTGGTAGAAAAGAGTTATAAAAGCTTGAACAAAGAGTTGATGTTGAAGAAATCAATGAAAAGATAACCTCTTCAAAATGGCTTTCAAAGTTGGATATGGGTCAAATAATAGCAGACACTTATGAAAAGAATTTTTTTTTCATTTCATTGATTTCATGTTTCACTTCTAATCCTATAAAATAGGTGCAAAAAACCATCAGATGCCATCTTAATTTCCTTTGTTAACAATAAACACTGGTTCCCTTCATTACTTGAGGGAGATATGATTCCAATACTTCCAATTGTATCAAAAACTTCTTCTTTGACTTGATAGAAAGCATCTGGTTGGTTTGATTTTCCAAAAGATCAGCCAGATTTGTGTTCCAATTTACAGCATCATATAATTTCATCATTTGGGTTGGGTCTAACGTTGACTTCTGATTCTGATCTTTTACTTCTATTAATATAAAGGGTTATCAAATTTTGTACATAATTAAGATGAGTGTTATGAGTTAAAATCATTATATTTATTGCTTTGGATGAGATTTTATTTTTAACTCAGTTAAACTTGTGTTTTGCTGATCCCATCATAAGGAGTTATATTTTTACTTCTTATGATGGGATCAGCTTAACACTAGTTGAACTTGTTTTCTTTTTTTGCATTTTTATTTGAGGGCTAGTCCATTGAGGTGGACTTGTATCTGTTGGGAATGATTGCACCTCTGAAGACTGTCATCCAGTGCTCACACTCAAAATGTGGAGAGTCTTGTCTCACTCCAACTGAGGACTTTGTCAGATGGACTTCTCTTCATCTTTTCCAATTTTTCCATCATCCCAATCCCAAATTGTCATCCTATGAACCTCATTCCACCACTCTCTCATCTCCACTCTGCTCACACCCCTGCCTTGCCATCGGATCAAGCCTCTCAATGAACCTAATTGGTATGACCTGGTGATTCAATGTCCACTCCGACTTGGCAACTCTGCTAATGCCTGACTGTTCCAGACCTTGCCCAAGCCACTCAACTCTTCTTCTTTTCTTGTCAAGCTAAATAGCTCCATTGTTAGGATCACATGTAAGATCTCCCTTGTCAGTTCTTCAGGATCCAAGCTCACTTTGCTGTTACTCCAGCTCCTGCCTTGTTGCTGTCAATGTCTAGCTGTCCTTTAGTTTTTCCTCCATAGAGATCCTTCTTCCCAAAACAACCATTGGTATTCTTTGCTGTCTCATGTCTCTCTCACTTGTTCAACTCAATTTCTCATGTCTTTGCAATGATACTGCAGTGGTCCTGGTTCACTCAATCATACCTTTTTCACGGTTAAAAGCCAAAGCTTGACCAACTTAGCAAAATGGAATCACCATTGCCAGGACCAGGGGGCAACACTTCCAAAAACATGGCTCTCAAGGGGATCTAAAACTCAATCCCCTTACTCAGCGAGGACAACTACTCCATCTGGCGGTCAAAATTCCCAAACCTGTTTTGACTCAGGCGGATTCTGCCAACCATGACATTGGAAAACCCTTCCAACCAGCTAGACGACAACATGAACAAAGAAATCACTGCGTACCTCCTTTCGCGACTAGAACCATCCACTGACTCAAACATTATCACATCTGATAATGAAGAAAGCGCAAAGACAATTTGGTCCGCTGCCAGGACTCATTTTGCCTCATCACAATCTGCAAGCAGAGCTAGAATATTCAACAACTTTCTTTACCTCTCCTTCTCTGAGAACGCAATCCAGAAATTTGTTACAACGGTACGAGTCCATCTCAACAAACTCAAGGAAGTAGGCATAGAGTTGCCCTCTGACATTCTTGCATACCTAGTCCTGTTCAAATTCCCACCTAATCTCAAGCCTATGCAGTCACAAATTATGCATGGTGTGCAAACAATAACCGTAGAATATGTTCTGAATCATCTCACCCAGCAAAAGAATGAGATAAAAGCTACAAAGGAGGAAGCATCTTCCAAGAGCAAACTCTCTCTCTTCAATCGAGATTAACCCAGATGCTCTAAGGGAGTCCACAACAACAAGGTTCAAAATCACAAACGAGAGGAATGTTGGGCTGAATTCCCGCATCTCAGACAGACCAATCTAAAGGCTAAGAAACCCGACAAGAAAAAAGAGGAAGAAGTGGCTCATTTCTTCTCTCTCTTCTGTGGATTGTCTCACTCAGTATCCCTAGGCCAACATAGCTTTGTATTGAACTCTGGATGCTCCGTGCACTTGCTCAACGACAAGAAGTACTTCTCTGAAATCTCTCTTGAAGAATGCAAAGACAAAATCAAAACAGGCAAACCTGGAGCATCACTGGCAATCAGGGGACAAGGTACTGCCACCTTTAACATAGGAGGAAGTCTGATCACGCTAAGAAACGCGTGCTGGGTCCCAGATGCCAACATCAACCTCCTGTCGCTCGGGAAATTCCTTCTCAAAGGATGCTCCCTACTCGTCGACAAGGATAACGATCCTGCTCAGTTCAAACTCATGCGTAAAAATGCCGTCTGTCTCACCGGACAGATAACTCACAACATCCTCAAGATCAACAATCCATACCCACACCATGCGCTGCAGATGACCATAGGAGAGGTCAGCAATCTTCACAGGAAGTTGGGACATGCCAGCATCAGCCAAATGGAGAAATGCCTAGGAAAATCCCTGAGTCAAGACCTCAAGAGCGATTTTGACTGTCTGTGATGTGACTGTGGAAAGATTCAGAAACTCCCATTCTTGGGCTCCTCCTCTCTGGCTTCCAAGGTATTTGAACGCATCCATTTGGACCTAATAGGACCCATATCGCCGCAATCAAAAAGCCATCACAGATACTCCCTCACGCTCGTAGACAACTTCTCTGGCTACTTAGCTACCTTTCCGCTGAAACTCAAAAGCAATGCCGCCGAGGTAATCATCTTCACTCTGACCAATGAGTTTCACAAACGCGGTTACTACCCGACTGAAGTCTGCTCCAACGGAGGAGGTGAGTTCATAAATGAAACTCTCAAGGAATTCTTTAATTCCAAATCAATCAGACAAATAGTCTCCAAAGCCTACCATCCTCAGCACAATGGGAAGGCTGAAAGAGCCAACAGGACACTATCTGAGGCTGTAAGAGACACGCACTCCTCGACCAAGCTCCCTCAGAATCTGTGGCACAAGGCCATCAAGGCTTGCGCACTGGCCTTGAATCAAATACCCAAGGCATCTGGTGAGCCTTCTCCTTGGGTACTCATGCATGGCAAATCCCTTCCTCCTCAGTACCTGAAGCCCATTGGCTCTCATCTGACCTACCTGAATCTGAAAGACAAGAATTCCTTGTCAAAATTCAAAGAGAAGGGAAAACCATGGATTCTAGTAGGATATGTTCCACGGCCTCTCTCATACAGAGTCCTGAACAATTCTGGATCTATATTTGAGACCAAGCACATCAATTTTGGAGCGCGCAAATCCGACCTTCTAACCAAAACTGCCGACTCCGACTCCTTGGACAACTGGTCCAAACACTTGCCACTCTCTCCGCCAACATCTGAGCACAATGACCGACTGGACAAACAACCTCCCCCAAGTCCCACAAGAACGGAAGTAAAAGAGGAAACTGACCTCTTGGAAGACTGCTCCTCTAACAGCAAAGACAAGGTCAACAATCTCCTTGCTCCTTCATCCAACTCCCAAACTCTTTGTGACCAAAACTCTCTTCAACAGCCCAATTGCTATGGCTTCCTGACCCTCAACGTGCCAAAGACCGTTGGTGAAGCGCCAAAAACTTCAGAATGGTCTGCCTCTCTCAAGAAAGAGGACAACACCTGCAAGACAATTGGAGTCTGGGAAGACTACCACAGTCCCAAGCCAGCCAACGTATTGAATACTACATACATATTCAAACTGAAAGAGAATGCTCACGGAGAACCTCCCACCTGCAAATCTAGAATCTGTGTGCAAGGTTTCATGCAACAATATGGAGTTGATTACTTTGACACCTACGCTCCGACCGGGAAGACGACCTTGCTCCAAGCCCTCCTGATCTTGTCTCTAGACAAGAACCTTGAAATCCTTCAACTTGACGTGAAAGGTGCATTCCTTCATGCAGATTTAGATGAAGAAGTATTCATATGCTGCCCTATGGCTAGCAACCAGGAAACTCCTATACTTTGACTCAAGAAATCCTTGTACAGACTCAAGCAGGCCTCCAGAAACTGGTACAAGACTCTCTGTGAGTTGATAAAGAGCCTTGGCTACATTACATCAGACGCATACCCCCGCTTGTAAATCAATAGGTTCAAGGAATCAGCCCTCTTCTTCCACGTTGATGATCTCCTTGTATGCGGAAACTCTCAAGAATTCAAAAGGTTTTTCCTCAATAAATTCCCAAACTTGTCAATTCACCAACCTAACACTCTCCTGGGCATGAAGGTGAATCAATCCAGCAACAGAATTGGGCTCTCATTGCCTCTTCACATTGACAAAGGACTGGTGGCCCTCAACAGTGTAAATCTCAAACCAATCTCAACTCCATGCACCCCCAGCCTGCAACTCACTCCAGCAACAGATGAAGAGATCAACCTATCTGCTAGTCTCAAAGAGAACTTCAGGAGCCACATAGGGAGGCTCAATCAAATTTCCGACCTTTCTTGACCCAACATCTCCTTTTCTGTCTCCAATCTTGCTTTTTTCAGCAATAAGCCCGGTATTCTCCACTGGAACAAGCTTGTGCAAGTCTGGAGATACCTGGCAGGGACCAAACATCTCAAGCTGGTTCTGTCCAAAAATAACACCTCTCCTTCCCTTGTATGTTACAGCAATGCAATGTGCGGAGATGAACCAGAGACTTGCCAGTCTCAATCTGGACTCATCTGCACTCTCTTTGGTGCACCTCTGTTCTGGACAAGTTGGAAACAACAAAACATGACCTTCTCTTCCATGGAAGCGGAATGTAACGCTCTCAGCAACTGTCAGCTGGAAGCCCAATGGATCAAACACTTGATCAATGAGCTGTGGGACCAAGATCCTCTCCCCAGTGTCCACTTGATTGACAATAAAGGACTGGAGGACAAAGTTAAGAAATTTGGTGCCAACTCTAAGGCAAAGTTCATTTACATCAAAACCAAAGGCCTCAGAGAAGACCTCTTAAACAACAAAATAAAACTCCTCCTCATCCCTTTGGAAAAAATGGTGGCTGATGCACTCACCAAACCTGCGGGAAAGTCCTCCGTTAGCAGACTGGTAACTCATGTCAGCTCCTGGTGGACATCAAATCAAGAGGGGGTGTTGGGAATGATTGCACCTCTGAAGACTGTCATCCAGTGCTCACACTCCAAATGTGGAGAGTCTTGTCTCACTCCAATTGAGGAATTTTTCAGATGGACTTCTCTTCATCTTTTCCAATTTTTCCATCATCCCAATCCCAAATTGTCATCCTATGAACCTCATTCCATCACTCTCTCATCTCCACTCTGCTCACACCCCTGCCTTGCCATTGGATCAAGCCTCTCAATGAACCTAATTGGTATGACCTGGTGATTCAATGTCCACTCTGACTTGGCAACTCTGCTAATGCCTGACTGTTCCAGACCTTGCCCAAGCCACTCAACTCTTCTTCTTTTCTCATCAAGCTAAATAGCTCCGTTGTTAGGATCACATGTAAGATCTCCCTTGTCAGTTCTTCAGGATCCAAGCTCACTTTGCTGTTACTCCAGCTCCTGCCTTGTTGCTGTCAATGTCTAGCTGTCCTTTAGTTTTTCCTCCATAGAGATCCTTCTTCCAAAACAACTGTTGGTATTCTTTGCTGTCTCATGTCTCTCTCACTTGTTCAACTCAATTTCTCATGTCTTTGCAATGATAATGTAGTGGTCCTGGTTCACTCAATCATACCTTTTTCAGTATCAAGTCCACTTCAATTTAGTAGCCCTATTTTTTGGGGGGCTTGATTTATTTTTTCAAATTAAGTTCAACTTTTGTTGGGCTGATGCCATCATAAGAAGTATTTTTGATTCTTATCATGGGATCAGCTTAAAACAAGTTGAAATTGGCATTTTTAATTTGGGGCTAGTGCATTGAGGTTGAATTACATTCCTCTTTTTGGGGGGTTGATTGATTGAATTTATCAAATGATAAAATGGAATGATATGAATCAAAGTTATTTTTTAAATTTAATTTAGTCAAATTTTCTTTGGATTCAATAAAATTTATTTTTTAATTTACAATAAAATTTTTGTACTTTATATCTTCTATTCAAACATTATATTTTGTGCTATTTAATTTCAGTGTTGTATTGCATGTATATTGTTCCTTTTTATTTTCATTTTCATTTTTCCATTTTTTTATCTTTTTGGGGCAAAATATTTGATTTTTTTATACTTTTTGATTGGTTACTTTTATTTATTTCTTGGGACATAAATGTGCGTTCATGGCCCTGGAGTTGTGAAATTTTCACAATTGTTTTTAAGGGAGATGATAATTTCACAACTCCCAGTCGTGTGGGAGTCGTGTAGGGCCGTACACGGCCCATTTGACCTGTTGGGGCCCATATACAATTCTGTGCGGCCCTGGTTGGAACCAGCCAGCAAAGAAGACTAGACCAAGGTGACCGGCAGTAGGGGGGACCTGACCACCCTCCCACCAACAACAAGGGGCACTCTCCCCCCCCCCTTAACCAAGGGGGAGGATCTGACCACCCCCAGCCCATCTGTTGTTACCAATGCCCTGGGGGCATCAACCTCCAGGGCCCTGGTGGGGGGATTTGACTTCCCCCTCAAGGGAATTAACAGAAAGGAGGGGGGTGGCATGTTGGCCAGTTACACACCCCCATTTGAGGATGAGACTGGACCCAGGTGATTTCTGGGTCCCACCAATTTTTCTTGGTTTTTATTGGTTTTTTTTTAGTTTTTTATTCTTTTATTTATTCATTTATTTTTGGCCTTTTTTTATTTTTTTTATTTTTGGCCCACAACAGTTTGTAGTCATGTGGCATGCTACAAAACTACATCCAAGCCGTGTAAAACCTCACACAACTTGAATTTAGTTGTGTGTGGTGCCACACGACTACAAACCATTGTGTGGGGGCAACACGACTAAATTGAGTTTTGTAGAGGCCACACAAATCAACATGAGTCATGTAGCATGCCACACGGCCCATTTGAGTCATGTAAACAACTCAAATGGGTTGTGAATTTAACATGACCCTTTTTTTAATTTCATTGTTTTTTCAATTGTTTTGATTTTGGGAAATGTTAAATTTGTAACCCTACACAGCTCAATCACAATCCAAATTAGTTTTTTTTGTGCGGCTCACAACCAATTTTGGTGGTGAAAAGCCACTCCCAACCCATTTCACTAGTTGATGGCTGCTCAAAAACCATTTTGGCCATGAAAATTCACCCGCAACCCCAAAATAGGTTGTGAGCAGCTGTTCAAAACCCATTTGTGGTGAGCAAAAAAAAGAAAGTAAGAAAGAAATAAAGACAAAAAATTCAAAATAAAACAAAATAAATAAAAAATTGAACAAAAAAAATAAAATAAAACAAAACAAAAACACCAAAAAAAGAAAAAAATTGAACAAAAATAAAAGGAAATTCTACAAGTTTCACCACTCTGGGGCCATGAATGCACAGCCTATATAAATAAACAATGAAAAATTCTATTTAACAGCCCCAAATTAAAAACACCAAAAATTAAATAAACAATGAAAGTCTATGGACCAGCCCCAGAGTAAAAATACCATGAAATAAAAGGTCAAATTTCGTCAAGCTGATCTAATGAGGTGGACTTGTATCAAGCCCACCTCAATGAACTAGCCCTACAGTAAAAATTCCAAAAAAGACTTCTATCAATTCCACTTTAATGGACAGGCCCTAAAGTAAAAACACAAAAAAAAATCAAGTTCAACTTGTGACTTGTATCAAGACCACCTCAATGGACTAGCCCTAAAGTAAAAACATCAAAAAAAAAATCAACTTGTCTTCAGCTGATCCCATCACAAGAAGTAAAAATAATTCTTATGATGGGATCAGCCCAACACCAGTTGAACTGACTTACCAATACAATCTCATTCAAAACATCCAACATAATGATGTTAACTCAAAACAATCAACAAAATTATGTTCAAAATGTGATAAAACTTTATATTAATAGAATTACAAGATAATCATTGAAACCAAAACCCAAATGATGAAATTAAAATGATGTTTATAACTTATAATACAACTCAAGTTTCTCTTTTAAATGGTCAACCCAAACAGAAGATTTTTTATAATTCAGAAAAGCAGGTTTGGAAACAATGGGAAGGATTGGAATCATTTATCCCTCAAGTAAAAGATGAACCCAGTGATTATTTTTGAAAAATAAAATATAGATAGCATCTGATTGTTCTTTTACACCCATTTTCATAGGAGTATAATTAAAACATGAATCCAATGAAATGAAAAATATTTGTCTTCCATAAGTATAATCTATTAATTGGCCCATTTAAAGCTTTGAAAGACATTTTGAAGAGGGAATCTATCCATTGATTTGATTGAAATCAATTCTTTGTTATATCTTTTAAATGCCTTTACTTCCCCCAAGGATCTTACAATAGCGTTTCTTATTGTTCCTCAATGTTTCAATCATTTCATTTTGTACTTCAAACCATCCATGCTCATTGTACCCAAGTCATTTTGAAATGACTCTAAATCTTCAATTCCAATCACCAACTGGATCTCACACCTCCCCCAAGAGCTTATTCAAGTTCTCAGGTATTTGATTGAAGTAATTCAATTTTGGTTCCTACAATCAATAATAAATTAGCCAAAATTCTAATCTCATTAAAGAAATTCATACTCACCAAAGATGAGCTTCTGTTTGACTCCTCCATCTATTCTTCTTCCTTTGAAAATGATTCTGGTTCCAAATGAAGGGAGCCTAATTCACTTTTAGTCCCTCTGAACTATTAAATTCAGATGAAGAGCCTTAATTTCCCTACAGAAATCATTTTCCTATCAGTTAATGAAACCATGAAAATGAACAGTCAAAATAAAAGACTTAGTATCTTTGTTATTTTGGGTTCCCTTTTAAACCTTTTTTCCCTCTTAAGTTCTCTTTCAATTTGTTCAAATTTTGAAATTTCAAAACAAGTAGCTTTCAATTTTGGTCAACTGCAGCTGGACCATAAGACCTTTGGCTCAAGCTTTGGCTTGGAAATCAAACTTGCTGTACAATCAACCCTGGACTTGAAAATCTCCCATCCAAATTGTTGAGGTTGTCCCATAAGGATGGAATTCAACTTCTTTAACAATTGGGATTTGTCAAGAACTGGATCTGTGTCAATCTTTCAAAAAGAAAAACAATAATTAATCTGTCAATCCTATAATTTCTTTCAGTCCTATAATTGCTGTAAATCCTATAATTGATACCCTTTGAAAAACCCAAAAATACCACTTACTTCACCAGAAGGGTCATAGTCTAACCTCTACTGAGGATGAACATCCCCAGGCACAATGGATCCTCTTGATGCTAGTAGTTCACCTAAAATTTGGAAACACAGCAAGCCCATTTTTTTTGAATAAGACTCTGAGCACACCTTGCCATCATGGTCATGTTTTAACTTGTTAAATTGTTCTCCAATGATTTTAATTGCCTCAATTGTATTTGGATTTCAATGGTTCCTTCAAGGTGTTTCCACAAATTTTATTTTAAGAGGGATCCATTTCTCAAGAAGTTAGTCAGAATTTGGAGGATTCCAGAAAACAGGAATTTTGTTAATGTTTTTGTTATAGATTGATTCAGATTTGGAATGGACCAACTGATGCCATTGTTTCTGAAACAGCTTTCATTCATCTTCAGATTTGAAGTTCTTTCTGCAGTGGTTTTTAATATTTTTTGAAATGTGCCAGAGACATAGAACATGATGAGGGGAAGGGAAAACTATTTCAATTGAAATAATAAGTTCTTGTTACTTGTCTGTATCAATCACACTAGGTTCTTTATCTTCTAAAATTTTCTGAAATTTTTTCAGGGCCCATTCATAGTTCTCTTTTTTCTCATGAGATAAAAAACAGAAGGCAAATGAGAAACTTTCTTGAAAAAATTTTTACCCCAAGAATATCAAAAAGGGAAATTCCAAAGTTGTTTGTTTTTATTTACAGTCCATCATTATAAGAGTTTGGAAAGGTTTGAGAAAATTCATGGAATCAGGGTGTGAAATGAATAAAGAAATTATTTGACCATCCACATTGTTCATTTTTTAGAAAAAAGAAGAGTTTGAGAGTTCCAGTATGAGTGCTTCAACAGGAGTTTTGCCATCAAGGGATTTGTTTTGAATTTGGGATCTTTTATTGTAAATAGTATTGAAATTTGTATGGAAAGGAGATAATGAGGTTTTTATAAGAGGGTTGAGAATTTTTAACGGGGGAACTCCAGCTTTGATTAAATTTTGAACCATCTCCTGGTGCTTCCCTTGAATTCTTCTGTGGATGGAATGAGTTTAAAGATCATTGGAAGTTGGATGGTTGTGGTCTGGACATATAACCCTTACCACCCAGAAACCCAATCTTTTGGAACAATTTCCCAATAATCTGAAAGGAAAACTGTTTTTTCTTGATTTTCTTAACTTTCTGGTGTCTTTACTGGTTTCAAATTCCTAAGATTTATCACATTAGGGTGTATCAGAGTTAAAATTTTCAAAAAATTAAATGGCTGATTTCAGGCCTATCCATTTTTTTTCACAGTTTTATTTTTCAGTTAAAACTATTGATTCATTTTTTATTTTGATGAGAATTGTTTTTTAAAAAATTGATATTTTTCCTGAAATAAGCTATTTAAATTTTACGCCCAAATGATAAGTGTAGGTATTTTTCTTGGAATTGGATACTCCGGTAGACATGGCATATCCATGAGACTTTGCCCATGATTGGATAGCTTTAACAAGCTCCTCCTTTTGCTTATATGATATCTCAGGAGGAGGGGCTAGAGGGGTGGAATCAGTAGTTTGTGTAGATGAAGAAGGAGAAAGAGGAGTTGAATCAATATTTTGATTAGATGAGATAATTGATAATGGGACTGGTGAAACAGTTCTGAAAAGTGGGTGGATGTTTTCTTGGGCCATTGAAAAAGGAAATTTTATTTTTAAAAAATGAACCAGATATAGGGATTGATAGTTGAGAAATATATTGAGAAGAAATTGAGTGAAAAAGGGTATTCCAAGACTTGATAGAAGAGGGAAAAGTGTTTTTTGAAAGTATCTGGAGGGTTGATTTTTTTTTCTGAGGAGTGGTGATGGATGATGAGTGGTTTGCGGTGTGGTGTGGGTGGTGTGGTGAGGTGTGGTGAGGTTTTTTGTTGTGTTGTGTTGTGTTGTGTGGCATGGTGTTGTGTTGTGTGGTATGGTGTGGTGTGGTGTAGTATTGTATGGTAGTGGGATGGTGTGGTCGGGGGTGATGGGAGGGTGGAAAATGTCAAGGGGGTGGTTTATAATATAATTGGAGCGCTCCAAGATGGGAGGAGGTCCCAGGAAAACATTTTCAGCCATATTGTATTTATGCATGTGAAAGGGCTCAAAGAAGAGTCCCAGAACCCAAAGGGGGTTTATTATGATGATTTTTTGGTTTGGTTTTTGAGACACAAATAGTTCCTAAAAAATTATCAAAAGAATAATTTTGGAAGGCTTCAGATAATTTCCAAGATATTAAGCTTCAAATATTTCAGATCATCATTTTTTTTTGGGAAAAAAAATCAAAAAAGGATAATTAAAAAGAGACCACCCTTCCCTTTTGAATTTTGTCCATTTTCATTTATAATTTGAGGGTTAACAAATGTGAAAAGAAGTCAGAAAAATTTGTATTTGATTCTTTGACTTCTATTAAAAATTCACTTCCAAAAACATTTGTGGAAATTGTGATTCCAGATGTAAAAAAAAAATGCTGAAGTAGAGGTGTTAATTTGAAGTGTTTTTACATTGGATTCAATTTTTGGAGGCCAAGGACAGATCCAGGAATCCTGAAAAAATTATTGAAGAGCTCTTTAATAGCAGTGTTAAATTGTTCAAAAATTTTGATTAACCAGAAAAACCAAAAAGGAAAACCAAAGGATCCAAAATTCTGATGATAAAATCAAGTTTTTTGAATTTTTTGGCCTTTTGAAGGAACTTTTTAAGGTAAATTAATACACCCAAAAAATCTGAAAAAATTTTGAAATGCTCTTAAAATTTTTTTTTTAACTTTTTCATAGCTTCAATCACCAAAAGAAAAAATTCAAAAGCAAAATAAAAGGATGCCAATTTCCAATGAGAAACTTGATCCTTTTGATTTTTTGAAGGAACTTTTTGAGGTAAAAGGATAAATCCAAAAAATCTAGAAAAAATATTTGGGCCTATCAGAGTTAAGCAAACCCGCCATTTTGAATTTCAGGTTTAAAACCAAATCTTCCATTTCAAACCCGCCATTAAAAATCAAAAAAAACCACATATTTCACATCAGATGTGTCAGATTTACTTGGAAATAAGTTAGTTTTTTCAAGTGAATTATATAATGGCCTTTACCAACTGTCCACTTTATACACCCCTGGTTTTCCAATTCCACCAACTCCCAAAAATTCTGCCTCCAACCTCGTCTGAAAAAATTTGATTCATTGCTCTTCATCTCTTCATTGCTATCCTTGTCACTTGATTGATTTCATCACATCCAGCTAACGCTTATTGCATCACTATCCTCATTGATTCCTAAACCTCATCACCTCATCACTCTCATTTCTTTATTGCTTTAATCACATTCAGATAACTCTCATTGCATCAATATCCTCATAACTTCATCACTCTCATCACTTTATTGCTTTCATCACATCCTAACTCTCATTGCTTTATTCCTCTTGTCACTTCATCAATCTCATCTCTTCCTATCCTCTTTGCTTCATCACTCTCATCCCCTCATCACTTCATCACTCTCATCACTTCATCACTCTTATTCCTTCATTTCTTCATCCCTTACTCTTTTTAAATGGCACCTCAGCAATCCTCCCCCACAAGTCTACTAAACAATCCAATGGACCAAAGCAAACATCCCCCAGGAACTCAACCTCCAAAAATCCTCCCCCATCAGCTTCCAAAGGCTCAAGTCAGCTCAACAGAGCTGATCACATCATCCTGGTAAACGGGCTCAAAATTACATCCAACTACAATGCTTGCTTTGGATCCAACAATGAAACACAAGTTGGCCAACCTCCTTCCTCTAAGGTTAATGGTTATCACCGGATGGAAAATGAACTCAAGAATAAAACCAAAGGTAGGCTGGATCTTTCATCCAAACAGATGCAGGAGAAATTCAATAACTATCAAACCAAGTAAAAAAAAGCCCACTCAATGTCAATCTCCACCAGCTTTGGTATCACCAACTCCAATAAAGGAAAGGGAATCAACTTGGTGGTTGATAAGTTTGACTCCATTTGTCCTTTTTATGTTCAAATGGATTAAATCTTTTGAAAGAAGGCCAATATCACCCCTTTAGCTGCTTTTTCTGCCCAATAATCAGATTCAGTTGATGCTGAGGACCTGGCTGTGGATGCTTGGCCTAGCAATGATGATCCCAATGAAACCTATGAGTGGCCCCAATCTGATGTGGAGGAGTATATTCCAAAATAATCAGCTCCAATCACGTCTACATCTGCATTGATCAACAAGTCAAACCCTTCCTTAGACCCCTCACTTACTTCTTTGGATTTCTCTCTTCCTTTGGTGGAAGAACTTAATGACTTGGCCAACAAGGAGGAAGTTATTCCTGTATCACCACTGTTGTCATCATCTGCTCAAGGAAGGAAACAGGATCTGTTCTCTTCTGTCTGCTTAATCCTGACTGATTTAGATTGTAAACAAAGGCTCATCTGTTCCTGAATGGCCAAATACTCAAGCCAATGGGTCCTCCCAAATCCCCTTTAAATTAGATTAATGAAGTTCCCACACAAACCTCCTCTGCAAAGGGAAAGTAAAAGGCCTCCAATTCCATCAACATCAACCCCAATAGCATTCAAAAGAGGATAAACACTTCAATTTTTTTGGGGTTTGAGGAGATCATGGAGAAGCAAGATTAAAGTAAGCGCATTGGATTCTCCTTGGTTTCCAAATCAAGCTCATTCCTATTCCCCTGTGGAAGACAGTGAAATTAAAAATTGAATCTTAAAAGCTTCATTTTGAAAAGGAGAAGTGGGATTGTCAACTGGCCATTGATTTTCAAAAGCAGAAAGCCAAGAGTTTTGCTCATCAAAAAAAATGAGATGCTGAGTGGAAGTTGAAAAAGGCTGAGCTAGAATTTCAAAAAGAGGAAAAGAAGAAGGATTGACAGAAAGCACAACTGGAAATGGAGAGGGAAAAACTTGCAACAGAAAAAAAGGATAATTGGTCAATAGCTGTGGCGTGCATTGGTAGCAGTAAAACGGTAGATAAATTAAAGCAAATTACTCAAATGCTGGGCTTTTCAATATATTTTCTCTGATGAAAAACTTAGAAAGAAAAAAATAAAATTATTTTTTATTAAAAAAATGGTTACAATGCTTAATACTATTTTTGACCCCACCAATGATTAAATATTTTTGGTTTTTATTTATATTTGTTTTCCTAGAGTATATTTTCCCACTTGCTAAGTCCCTGAAAATTTTTTGAGTTGTTTTGTTAATTTGCATGGACATGGCCATTCTGGTATGGGTGGCCGTTTCCACATCAGGAAATGTACAGTGCTTGTACCAATTTGCTTCCAAAACCATTTTCACTATAAATTTTTGCTTGAAATCAATTTCAAACCCCAGGTCTGGAAATACAAATTTTCTGTCTGACACTTGAAATTCATCTGTGGTTTCAATAAGTTGTCCATTTGATCCTTGGCTGGAACTGCAAGTAAAAAGGAATACCCTGAGATTTCACCTTTGTCACTGTGAGGTGAGTTGTAAAAAGAGTTTGATGTGAAAGTGACATTCAGAGATCAGTCAAAGGATGTAGGCTGGGAACCAAAATCCGAAGATGAGAAGGAGGGGATGCGGTTGTCCTTCATTATTTTGTGGTTTGATTCAAAGGTAATTCTGGCCAAATTTCAAAAAACTTGTCCTAAAATTGCAGAGACTTTGTTGGCCTTGAGATTGAGACAAGTGTACTCTTGAGGGGAAGGCTGAATGGATGATTTCTTCAAATAACATCAAAATAACTCAAAGGGGTGCATTGATTTTTGCCATCCAATTTCTCACATTTTTCCACCCCAAGATCTTTTTCAGCTTGCTACTATTTCAGAGCAAGCTTCAAAAGTAACAAAATAACATAAATAAATAAATAGCATAGTAAAGTAGAAATAATATCAAAAATATTGTTACAAATTATGATTCTACATAAAATTTTAGGTAGGGTCACTCAATGACACCTACCTCAAATTCCCACTGCTTATATTTTTAAATAATTTATGAAAATTTATAAAGAGAAGTGGCCTTGGGATTTTGGCCATTTTAATATTTTACATGAAACCCCACGTATAGGTTTCACAATGAATTTTGTGTCAGAATTCAGGAATTCTGCAATTTAGAGGAGTTATGGATGGAAATGTGATTTTTCACTATTCCCGCATGCAGCCGGGGAAACCAATACATCTGCGCGCCGCTGAGCGGCAGCACTGCCACCCTTTCTGCTTAACCTGACAAGCCGGGTACGCAGCCCCGGGAATCTGACAGGTACGCAGCTGCGGGACTATGGACTGACAGACTGACAAACAGCTTGAGAAGCCAAGATACCACATAAAAGTGCTACAACTAATATGGGGACATACTACATATGTAAAAAACGTCCCCATGGATAGTAGATAGTATAGAAATACATAAAATTGTATAAAAATACTTAAATAAACTTTCTACATATTTTTTATAAAATATAATAAAAATACCAAAAATGTCTAAAATAAGATAACTACAGTTTGAAAAATATCTTAAAATACTTCAAAAATACAACTGTGAGAACTTCAAGACATCATTATGTCTGCGAAAAATTGAGAAAACTGATTATGTAAAAATATTCCATATATTCCCATAGCATATATTTTTAATTAATTATTTCAAGTAAATTAGCATAATTTTGAAAATAAGGATCAAAATCAGTATTATGATTTTATTCCCATCAGCTAATACATAATGAGAGCCCATATGAAATCATATTAACCATAGGAATGTCTACTAAGAAGCCATATTAAAATCCTGAGATCATTTACTAAGGATAATTAATGAAATGATGATTAGGTGGATAGATTAGTGTTATCCACATGTCAAAACATCAATAAAAAAGTAGAATGATTCCCATACCCTGTGGGATTAGATGTTACCCGTGTTACAGAACCAAGGAAAAATGACAGGCTAACACTGGTTACCCTGCTAGCCTTAGCACACGTCTCTTTGAGCCCCTGTATCCCTCAGAAGGACAGAATTGGGACTCAAAAAACTATAAATATAGAGCTCTTTTGATGTTATAGATACCCCAGACCCAGTTATATTTACATCCAAAAACTGTGCCAAAATAATCAAAGACTTATAAGAGATAATTTAGTGATTTATGGCTTTAGTCTGATCAATAATATCCGTCTCAAAACTCTTTTTATCAATTTGAACCGCTGAACAACCTTTTAACCCCAGTAACAGGTTTAAGCCATCAGTACTTGTCCCAAACAGGTACCTAAAGGATTCAATAACATACCAGTGAGTTTTATTATCCTTTTCCTGTTTTGGAAGCTTGGTTACAAGAACCTGAAACTCCATCATATATTTTATATATATATTATCTTTGGGCAATATCTCCTTTCAGAATATAAATTAAAGGTTTCAAAGTAACCAGGTCTACATGTTTTAAAATTGAATTCCCTTAAGAGAGGTGTTAAAGATCCCCAATATCATTTTTGCCCCTCTATTAATTTATTTAGAATCAATTTATTAATATTGATTAATAATATTCAATCATAACCAAACCAATTAACCTTGCAATAGGTTTATCCAAATATTTTACGTATTTTTGCTGCACTTATTGAATAATATATTTATCATTTATTCTATCACCTCTGGTAACTAAAAGATAGCAGGGGTCTTGGCATCCAAGAGGCTGAAAATCTTGAATGACCAACAGTGTTGACAATTTTTTTTTTTGGTGAGGGAAAGCTGTCACAAAGTTGATGTCCTTCTTGTCTTTTTTGGAAAGTTTATTCAACGGGAAAAATTCAATTATTGCAAAAAGAAACTTGTTTTCAGAATTATTGAGAAAAATTACTTTTCCATGGGTGAAGAAATGGAATTGCTTGATTTTCTGCTTTGCATGTTCAAACTCAGTGGGTGAGGTTTTTTGATTGTTCTTTTTTCTTTTTGGCAGTGATGGCAGGATACAGATCCAAAGTTTTTAGTTTCCGTCCAGACCATACAAAATTTTCATCAATGCTCCCCTCTGCAAGTTCCAAAGAGATTTCTGATTCCCTCATTTGATCCCTCTTTTTATTCAAAGCCCTCTGCTTGCCACCTCTCTTTATGTTTGTCACCTCCTCTCCTTCCATCTTGTTCCCTCCCAGGGAAAATTCTCCGCTTGGGGTGAGGATCAAGAAGGGATTCAATTGTGAGTGCGGTGGGAGAAGAAAGAGAATGGAAGCAAAAGGGGTCAAAGAATGGTTACAAAAAAACAAAACCATTTAAGTCACATGATGACAAAAATAATTTAAAAAAACAAAAAAAATACCAGGGTGTGAAAAAAACAGGCCGGGGAGGATGGCGCAGGCTGGGGAGGAGGTGGGGCTCCGTTGGCTGGCAGAATGAGGGGGGGGGGGGGGGGTGGCTTGGTCAGCTGGGCAGGGGCCTGCGGCAAGCAAGGTGGGGGGTGGGTGGAGTGTGCAGGGGGAGTCCAAGCCAAGGGGGGGGGGGCAAGAGGGGGGGGGCAGCAAGAGGGGGCCATGGCTGTTGGCAAGCAAAGGGGGGGGGGGGGGAGAGGGGGGGGGCGTTAGTTGGGAGCAAGGGGTTGGCGTTGGGGGGGGCAACCATTGGCGTCGGCAAGAAAGGGGGTTGCCTTTGGCATTGGAAAGCAAAGGGGGGGGAAGCAAGAGGGGGCCGGCAACCATCAGGGGTCGCCATTGGCGTCAGCAAGCCAACGGGGGGGCAAGAGGGGGGGCCGGAAACCATTGGCATTGGCATGCAAGGTGGGGGGGCATTAGTTGGGAGCAAGGGGGAGGAAAAAGGGTGATGAGGAGGAGGGGTGGGAGCTTACCTGGGGAATCAACAAAGGAGGTGAGGTGGGGGGGGGGCTGAAGGGGTATGAAGGGGGATGGATGTCAGTATTGGATGATGGGGAGGATGAGGAGGAGGGGGGGAAGCTTACCAGGTGTGCTGGTGAGGTGGTGGTGGTGGGTGAGGAGGAGAGTGAACCAGTGGTTTGATGGGGTGAGGTGAGTGGTTTGGTGGGGTGAGGTGTTGGGTCTTCTTTGTCTAAGTCCACCAAAAGAGAAAAAAAAAACCAAGTGAGTCAGCCTAGGATTCTTGGCCACCAAAAGAGAAAAAAAAAATCCCAAGTGAGTCAGCCTAGGATTCTTGGTTGAAAAAACAAAACCAAAAAAATACAGTGAAGAAATTTTTTACCTATTTCAAAATCACAAATAACTTGACAAAGAAAGAAAGGGTAAGAGGTAGAATCCTTTCTCTCATATAAGAAGATGAGGGACAAGATGAGACAGGGATGACTTGAGGTGGATCCGGAAAATCATCTTCAAATATTTTGTCCCATTAATCTTTGATGTTGGCCAAAATTTTGCAAAGGATTACACAAGTGATAATCCAGTTGATGAGGAACTTCATGTCTTTGGGGTTTTGAAGCTTTTTTTTCATTTCCCTTAAGCTTGCCCATCTTCCTTTCAGGACTCCTATTGCATGCTCAATCTGAACTTGTGATTAAGCAAGATGATGGTTCAAATCTTTTTTCCTTCATCATTGGACAAAAAATTCTGGTATGCTGGAACTACATATTTCCCACTAGCATAAGCCAAATTGGCCAGAAGTTATTGATCTTGGTCAAAGTAGCTCTCTTGTTGTTGGGCAATCAGCATCAAGTTGAAAACATATGAATCATGACAAGAACCCGGAAGGCCAGTGTGGAGTGATTTGAAATTCTTGTTGTTATCAAAAAAGATTTGTAGGGCCATGGAGTATCTAAATAAACAGATGCAATGTATTTGGTCAGTATGTGATCCAAAGTTTTATCAAATTCATTGAAAAATAATGAATAAATTGCCTCTTTTTCCAATCAAAATATTGGTTGCCATCTAGCTTGGGTTTTTGACTCAAGGGGATGGTGTTTCCATCAAAAAAACCAATGCAACCTCAAAATCCTTCTGTCTCCATTACTTGGGATATCTACTTGCGTTCTTCTTTGGTTGGCCAAGAAAGGACTGAGAAACAAAAAGATAGGATAGAAATTATGACTCTTTTGGTGTATAAGTCAAAGGTTCCATAACGGACTGGGAATAGATTTTCTAATCAATGAAATACTGCTCCATTTCCATTGGATCCAAATCTACAAAGATCAACAGCAAGTTGGATAGCTGGATTGCATTGAGAATTCTGAGAATTGTTCTGGAAGATGTGGTGGTCTTCAATCATCTCCAAAAGTTTTATGAATGAAGGCAATAGAGTTGAGAACAGTTTCTGGAAGCTTAAGTTGGGGAGGAGATGAAGCTTTTGCCTTTCATACTTAGAATTGTGGAGAGTTTGTCTTCTTGAAACCATGTATTGCTTTTCTAATAGAGAATTTGAAGCCAACCAAGTTTCTTCCAGATTGGATTCTGAATCAGAGTCTGAATGGGAGTCAAATAGTAACAAAAGTTCAGTCAGCTTTTTTGTGTTTTCAACTTGCTGCCAGGAAGTTTGATTGGAAATGTTGAGATGAGAAATATGGTAATGGGATGTGGGGTGATGAGATGATGATGGGATTTGTGTGAAGTGATTAAGATTGGTATGGGTTTGCTGCCAACAGGTGTTTTGGATGTGATGGATGGTGGATGGATGATGATGCATAAATGGCGGTTCTAATGGCCAGTTTGATTTTTGAAATCCGCCATTTTCATGAAATCTTCCATGTTGAAATACACCAGTTAGGGGGTATGTGTATTTCCGAAATCTGCCATTAAAAATGGCAGGTTTGGTCAAAAAAAAATGTCCAGTTTCTAATGGCGGTTTTGCTAACTCTGATATGCCCTTTGAAAGTCTCTTTGAATATTGATTGAACTTACTGATAGCTGGAATAAAAAAAAATCAAATAGCCAAAATAAGGATCCAAAAACCCATGGAAAAATTGGTTTTTGCAGAATTTTTTATATTTTTTGATTCCATTTTTGGAGGGGTTCTAATGCCTCCAAAATCACCTAAGAATTTTTTTAGTTTTTTGTAAACCCCAGCTATGGGACTGAGGCCTCAGAACTCAAAAAAATGAATTCTTGAAAGTTTTGTGAAATAAAGTGCTTATCCATATAGCAGCAAAGGCACGTGATGGCATGGGGACGTCAACATTACACAAAATAAGGGATTGGGGGTGTGGCAAATTTGATGCTGTTAATTTTCATTTTTGAATTTTTGATTTTCAATTTTTAATTTTTCACTTTCAATTTTTAATTCTGCATTTTTAATTTTCATTTTTTTAATTTTTAATTTTTAATTTTAAGTTTTAAGTTTTAAAACTTAATTTTTAATTCTTAGTTTGGAAAATGTAAAATTTGCAACCCTACACAACACATTCACAACTTGAAATGGGTTTTGTGGCACGGTTTACAACCCATCTGAGTTGTGAATGGCTTTTTGTAACCCACAGAGTTGTGAAAGGATTTTCAAGCTTCAGATGGTTTTCAAAGGGCTTTTCACAACTCATTTTGAGTTGTGGTGTGCTGTGTGCAACTTATTCACAATGCCAGGGTTGTGAGAAAAATATATATATATACATATATCTTTACCTTTATTTTTATTTTTATTCTTATTTATTTATTTATTTATTTTTGTTTATTTATTTATTATGTTCATTTATTATATTTTTTAATATTTTTTGAAGTCTGTACAGTTATGTTTTCCACTTTTTGAGTCCTGAACCTCCTTTGTTTATTCAATTTTTAATTTATTTATTTATTTGTAATTTATTTATTTGTTTTATTTATTTATTTATTTGATTAATTAATTAATTAATTAATTTTTGTTTGCAACTCATTGAGTTGTGGACCTCCTTTGAAAACTCATATGGGTTTTGAACAGTTTTTCACGCTGGTTTGCAACCCAGGGTTGCAAATTTATTGTTGCACTTTTTATTTTAACTTTTTGTTTTGAATTTTGGCTTTATTTTTCTCATGGGAACAATCCTTTAAATCATGGTTGTTCTATGTCTGCATGCCTTCACTCCTACATGGACAAATACTTTATTTCATGGTCATTTCAAGATTTTTTTTTGAATTCTGAAGCTTCAGTATGGTAGCTGGTTCTCTTCAACGCGCAAAAAACATTTTGGTAATTTTTGAAGCATCAGAATTCTTTCAATATTAATTAAAAAAATAAAATAAAATAAAAATTTCATTGGACCTTTGGGTCCTGTTTTTTTGCCTTTTTGATTCATTTTTTCTTTTTAATTTAAGCTTTCAGAAAGTTAAAACAAAAATTGGAGAATTGTTCTTTTTTTTTTTTTTAGATTTTCTGGATGTATTCTTTTACCTTAAAAGATTCATTAAAAAATCAAAAAAAATCAAATTTCTCATTGCACTTTTGGATCTTTCTTTCCCTTTTTAATGATTTGTTTTTTGTGATCCAACCTAATAAAAATTTTATAAAACTATTTTAAAAATTTTATCAAACTACTATAGACAGTTTATCAAACTATTATAGAAATTTTATCATACTATTATAGAAAGTTTATCAAAATATTATAGAAAGTTTATCAAACTGTTATAGAAATTTTATCAAAGTATTAAAGATTTTGCTGTCTTTGTTTGCAATTTTCCAGAGGTATCCTGAGCCTCCCAAAATTGAATCCAAGGTAAACAAAATTCAAATTAAAAAATCCATTTCAATTTTTTTTCATATCTGGAAATAAACTTCCTTTCAATTGATTTGTCATGAAATTTAAAGTGGAACCCAAAGATGCAACTAAAACATATTCTGACTTCTTTTCACATGCTTTACACATGAAATTATATATGAAAATGAAAATATGTGACAATCAGTCAATATAATTTCAAGTTGGATCATTGGATTCCATTTTAAAGTTCATGAGAGAGAAATTGAGGGAAATTTTGATTCCAGATTTAAAAAAAACCATTGCAATGGACGTGTCAATTTGAAGTGTTTTTATGTTTGATTCAATTTCTGGAAGCTCATGATACATCCAAAAAAACCAAAAAAAATTAGAAAATTCTTCAGTAGTTTGATAAATGTTTTATTAGATTGAATCACCAATATATATATATATATATAAGGCAAAGAAAAGAATCCAAAAGCGCAATGAGAAATTTTTTTTATTTTGTTTTATTTTGATTTTTTGAATGAATTTTTTAAGGTAAGAGAATACATCAAAATAATCTTCCCAAAATATTGAAAGGCTCTTTTACTGGTTCTTTGAATTTCTTGCAGCTTGAATAAAAAACCAAAAATTAATTAAAAAGGCAAAAAAAGGATCCCAAATCCAAATGAGAAATTTAGTTTTTATAATTTTTTTGATTTTTTGAATGAATTTTTTAATGTGAACAAATCCATACAAAAAATCTGATGAAATTATTATAAATGTCTTTGACTGTTGTTTCAGCTTTATGGAAGCTTGAATTACCAAAAAAAAATGAATTAAATATGCAACAATAAGTATCCAAAAGTCCAATGAAAAATCTATTTTGTCTTATTTTTTTAAATTTTTTTATTAATTTTTTGAAACATTTATAATGCTTCAAAATTACCAAAGATTATTTTGGGGGATTCAAGAGAACAAGATACTGGAATGTGACATCAGAATTCAAAAAAAAATGAATTCTTGAACTGACCATGAAATAAAGTATTTTTCCATGTGGGAATTAAGTTACACAGACGTAAAATTATGTGATTTAAAGGTTTGCACCCATGAGAAGAATAATCCCTTTAATTGTAAATTTTTAATATTTTAATTCTTTATTTTTAATTTTTAATTTAAGGCAGTGTTGAATTCACAACCCTAAAAAACCCATCGGAAACTCAAATTGGGTCATGTGTCATGGTTCATGACTTTGATGGGTTGCAATCAGCTGTTCACAACCCGGTGTGAGTTGTGGTGTGCCAATCACAACTTTCTCATGACCACAGGGTTTGGATAAAAAAACAAAATAAAATAAAAATGTATACAAAATCAAACAAAACAAAGCAAAACAAAACAAAAACACCACAAAATAAAAAATAAAAGAAGAAGAAAAAATTGAAAAAAAAAAATTAAAAAAATTAAAAAAATTAAAAAAGAAATTGTGAAAAATTCAGAACTCCAGGGCCATGAAGGTGCGTTCATGGGCCCTATGAATAAATAAAAATAAACAATTAAAAATTCTAAGAAAATCAAAGAATTCTGCTGAAAATAAAATAAAAATATGGAACAATAAGAATAACAAGGAACCAAAAACATACAATACAGCCGTAAATCAAATACAAGGCAGTATAATATAATTTTTGAATAAAACACAATAAAATACAAACATTTTATTTTATATCAAAAAATAAATTGAATTTAATCAAAAAGAAATTCAACTAAATAAATTTAATTCATATCATTCCATTTATCATTTCACAAATTCAATCAATCAACCCCCAAAGAATATGGATGTAAGGCCACCAGGACTAGCCCTAAAGTAAAAACACAAAAAAAAACAAGTTCAACTTGTGTTAAGCTGATCCAATCATAAGAAGTAAAAATACTTCTTATGAGGGGATAAGCCCAACACATGTTGAACTGATTTGATTGGGCTAGCAAAATAATCAGTTCTCAACCACTATAGAAGCAAGATGTATGAGTTGTGAAGAAATTGGGAGAACTTTATTTGTCTTGTGGCTGACAACTCCACTCCACACACCATGACTCAATAAAAACAACTCAAAAAACAAAACCTAACAAATCAAAGCCCCTGAATTCAAATCTCCCATAAAGATTTGAAATATTTATCTCCTCATGAATTTTTTTTTTAAAATTTTCAACTTTTCACCTCAAAAATTCATCTAATAAATAAACCCCAATGATTACTTCCAGGAACCTCTTTTTAATGTTATATAAATTATTAGTATAATTTTTTTCACTCAATTTCTTCTCAATATATTTCTGAAGTATCTAATACTATCTTCATTTCATTTCTTAAAAATAAATTCTTTTTTCACAATGACGCAAGAAAAAATCCACCCATTTTTCAGAACTGTTTCACCAGGTAAATCTTCCATTATCTCCTCTAATCAAAAAAATTATTCAGCTCCTCTTTCTCCTTCCTGATCTACACAAACTCCTAATTCCACCCCTATGGAACCTCCTCCTGAACTATAATATAATTAAAAGGAGTAGCTACTTGATGCTACCTAATCATGGGCAAACTTCCATGGAGATGACATGTCTACCAAATTAGGGCGTATCATAGTTAAAATTTTCAAAAAAACTAAATGGCTTATGTCAGGCTTATCCATTTTTTTCAAAATTTTATTTTTTCAGTTAAAACCATTGATTCATTGTTTGTTTTAAAAAATTGATATTTTTCCTGTAATAAGCTATTTAAATTTTTTCAAAATTTTAACTCTGATACACCCTATTATACAGTTCCAAGGAACACACCTAAACAAATTTTTGTGAAAAATCTGGGGGTGAAAAACCCAGAAAAAATACCAAGATTTTTGAAAAAGCAAGAAAGACCAATTTCCCTTTCATATGATCTGAGAATTTTTCCAAAGTATTGGGTATCTGGCAGGTCAAATTTATATGTCCAGACCACAACCATCTAGCTTAAAATTATCCTTTAATACATACAATCCACAGGATAATCCAACTGAATCAAGAAGAGACTGCAGAAAATTTAACCAAGGCTGGTGTTCCTCCCTTGAAAATTTTAGATCCCCTTATACAATCCTCCTCATTGCCTGTTCATACCAACCTCAGTACCATTTTAAAGAAATTATAACAAATTCAAAAAACTTATCTTTATGAAAAAATCCTATTTAAGCCCTAATACTGGAACTCCTCAATCTTTCTTTTGTCACACAAATTAAAAATATGGATGTAAAAATCACTTCTTTATTTATTTCACGCCCCAATTTCCATCAAATTTTTCAAATTTTTCCCTAATTTTCTCAAAAATGGAATGCACGTATAAAATAAACAAGTTTGGAATTCCCCTTCTTCATATTTTTGGGGTAAAATACTTTTCAAGAAATTCCTCAGTTGTTTTATTTGTTTTTATCTCGAGAGGAAAAAGCTAACCATCAATAGGCCCTCAATCAAGTCCAGGAAATATTAGAACATCAAGAAACAAGGTTTATTTTGACAGAAAAAGAACAAGCATTGATTAGTTAAATCAAAAGGTTTTTCCCATCTTTTAATCATCTTCTCTTTCTCTTTTGAATTCTTAATAATATTCAAATACAATTCAGGCAGGAATTCAAATTTCAAGTTGAATTGATTTTTTTAAAGAAACATTCACATCAGTTGGTCCATTCAAAATCTGAATCAATATATCATGAGAAATTTACAAAAATTCCTCTAATCTGGAATCCCACTACATCAGACTAAATGCTTGAAGGCTGGAACTGGATCACCCAAAAAAAAAGCTCTCTTACTTGTGCAAAAAACACTTTAAATTTTAAAATACATTTATCTCAAGAATAGAAGGCCTAAATTCATACATTAAATGTCACATCAGTTTTTCTACTGGTTCTTTTTCTAATGTAGCTCATAAGATTTACAATTCAATCAATATACAAATCCATGAGAGACCTATCAAATCCTCTCAGAAAGATTTCAAGCATCTCATTGGTTTTCCCCACTCTGTTGACAATCTCTCTGGGAAAATAAGCAATTTTGGCCTTAAAATCATTCATTCATTTCATCAAGTTCCTGAATCTTCAAACTCTTGCAAAAACTGTGATCACTTTTGTTATATGGGTATACCATGTATTCAGAAATTCAAATTAGTTATTGTAAAGGGTTAACTCATCCAAATTGAGGATCTTTACCCTCAATAAAATTTCAAACCCCCATTCTCCTTTTTTTTATTCAAGTCAAAATGAATACATTTCTTGTTGATTTATATTTTTCTTTCTCCAGTTAAACATTAACTGTAATTCAACCAAATAATAAACAAACCTTGCAGTTGCATCTAAGACCACTAATTAAAATAAATTCTTAACTGAATTATTTGAAGAATTCCACAAGTTTCCACCTGGATAACAACATTATTATATGGGTAAAACAAAGAAGGTTTCAAGTGGGAAATATCACCTTGTTCTGATTCAAGAGCCAAATTTTACTCAAATATCTAAAGCAAGAGGAAGACCCAAAGGAGCATCCAACAAGCAAGAAGATTTCTCAGTCCTTGATTGAAAAAGATCTATATTTTTTTTGAATATTGGGAACCACAAAAGAGGAGAGGAAGGCCTAAGAAGGAATTTGCAGAAAATTCAATGGTCAGTAACCATTTTTTGGAAAAAAAATCAACTTTCATAATTGATATTTTTTTTATGTATTGATTCAGTTTTCAAGAAAGTAGAAGGCCAGAAATTAAAATTGAAAGGGGAATAAGAAGATGGAATCAGAAAAAGAGATTAATTTATATAGGGAATTGAATTTTTCATGCCCCCAATCCTTGATTTTGCATGGTTTTTATGTTCCCACAATGTCCTGTGAGATCCCCAGTCCATGTGTTAATCCTGTATTTCACGTTTTTTGGCGGGGCCTTCAAAAAAAAAAAGAATGGTTTCCTAGAAAGGCATCTAAAACCTCTGTGAAATAAAGATGAGACTTTTTGGAGAATTCAGAGGCCTTCAAAATTAGGCTTTAAAAATTGGGGGAAAAAACCACTTTAAGTCTCAAATCTGTTCACATTTTTAATATTTTTCTTTTTAAAATTTCGAAAAATTTGAAGAAAAAGAAATTTCCCAAATATGAAAGGCAATTTAAATATGATTCTTATAGATTTTTAGTGCTTCATTTCCCTCCCCCCCCCAGAAAATGGGATTAACATCAAAAATAAGACATTGTTTTTAACTTTTTTTACTTATCTTTTGAAAGAACTTTCAAAATTTTGAGCTTGCAGGCTTTGAAAGGGAATTGAAAAGGGCCACAGGAAATTATGTGAGGATTCTTTTAAGCTTTCTTTTTCCCAAAAAATTCATAATTAAAAACACAAAATTGTCATTTTTTCTCTAAATCATTGAGTCAATAATGTATAGAGAATTGTTTTTGAAGACATTCCAGACACAGATTAAATGATGAGAGTTTGGAAATAAAGTTTCAATTGAAAGATTCAGGGCTTTCTCTTTTCCATTCACAGTGAATTTGGGTTCTTCATGTTCTAATATTTTATGAAGTTGAGTGAGGGACCATGGATAGTCTTCCTTTTTTTTCTTTGGAGAGGAAACAGAAACCAACATGGAAGGTTCTAGAAAAATTTTTGACCCCGAAAATTTCAAGAAGAGGCATGGAAATTTATTTGGTTTTCTAGACTTTAATACTGATGGAAAGAGATTGAATAATTTTATAGAATCAGGGTGAGAAATGAATAATAAGTTAATATGCCCATTTTGATTATTGATTTCATATTTTAACAATGAGATTCTCAATTCCATTAGTAAATATTCAATGGGTGATTTTCCTTCCACTTTTTCTTTTTTAATTCTTGATATTTTTTAATAGATTGTACTGAGGTTTGGTTGAATGCAAGAATCAGATGACTGCATTAATTTATTGAGGATTTTGAGGGGAGGAACCCCAGATTTGGTTGAAAATTTAATCATATACTATTGAGATCTCTGAATAATTCTATGAACTGGATGGTTAGATGGATCATTTGATGGAGGATCATTGTAATCAGGGCATTGGATTTCAATTTCCGGAAAAGAACTCTTGTAAAAGCTTCCAGAGAATTGGAAAGGAAATTTTGTTATTCTAGTTGTTGAAAGTCTTTTTTTTTATCCAAATTGGGTTTATATTCCTTAGATTTTTCACATTGGTAAGTATATCTTTCTTCCTTAGAATTAAAAAATTTTGTGGAAATGGCATATCCATGGGACTTAGCCCACTCATAAACAGCATCCACTGGTTCTGCCTTGAATGATATGATAATTCAGGTGGAGGAGCCAAAGGGGTGGAATCATGGGGGTGATCTAATTCATTTGAAGCAGCAGAAAAAAAGAGGCAAATTCAGATAGTGCAGGAGAATAAGGAAAAGAAGAGACAGGTATTAAAAGTGGTTTTATGTGTTGTTGAGACATTTTTTTATTTTTATTTTGATTTTGAGATGGGTTTCTTTGAAGATGGTTTTTTTTAAGATGTTTTTTTTTTAAAGATGGTTACTTTTATGAAGACTTTGGAGTTTTTAATAGAGTATATATAGGGGAAAGATTAAGAATTTGAGAGAAAAAAGATTTCAGAGACTTGATATTTGAGGTAAAAAAATTTTTTTGGTTAGTTTTTGATGTTGGATTTATATGTCAATGATTTAAAAACAAATTCAGAAAAAGTTGAGAAAACATTGCTCAGGATTGATTTTATTTTTTATTTTTTATTGAAGTTTTGGATTCAGGGGGTTTTATATAGCATGGGTTGAGTTTTGAACTGGATTTGTTGAGTTGTGTTGAGTAGTGATGTGTGAATGGTTGATTGGTGTTGAGTTGTCATGATTGGTGATGGTGGTGATGATTGATGTGGTGTGGTGTGGATTCTGGATGGCTAAAGGTACTTTTATGGTTGAGGAGAGGATTGAACAGCCCCAAGAGTTGAGGAGGAGGCAGGAAATCATTAAAAACCATATTTAATATCAGATTATTCATATAGAAGAGCCCAAAAATGCGGACCTACCCCCAAAAGGGCTCTAAACATGGTGATTGGAGGTTAGCAATTTGAGGGATAAGTCAAGTTCAAAAAAAATATGAAAAAAAATATATTTATTCTTCATAAGAAGTGAATTTCAAGACCATAAACTTGGATTTTCCATAAAACCAACAAAAATAGTACAGAAATGGCTTCAAACTGAGCCCCAAAACAGACACTTGCTGTTATTGTTGTAGATGAATCAATTATTTTTAGGTAACTAATTGATCCTAAAAATCTCCAAATCATTTTATTGTTCCCTTATAAATCCCCGCTATAAGGCTGCAAGCTTAAAATTTGTCAAATTCTTTGGAAATATAAGGAAAACAAAAGTTGAAAACAATGTGTTATTTTTGATGTTAATCCCATTTTCTGGAAGGGAAATGAAGTTCTAAAAATATATAAAAATCATATTTGAATTTCTTTTCATAGTTGAAAACTTTCTGCCTTTTCAGATTTTTCAAAATATCAAAAATAAAAATTTTCAAAATATGAAAAGATTTGAGACATAAAGCGGGGTTTTTGTTCAATTTTTTGAGTGTAATTTTGAAAGCCTTTAAATTGGCCAAAAAACCTCATCTTTCTTTTGCAGAGGGTATATAGGCCTGTTTAGGAACCCAATTTTTTTTTTTGACCACTTCACCAAACCCCATGAAATCAAGGATTACCTCAATTATATTGAAAAGGGGCATTCAAAAACTCCTTCAATTGACTTAAGCTTTTCACCAATTTGTTGGGATTCAAATAACACTGAAATCTGTAAATCTGTCCATCAAGGCATAAATTGATCCTTTTTTTTGAATAAATTGATTGTTTTTGAACTTTTGGTTTTTGAATTCAAAATTTTTGATTTTATCAACCTCATAACCACAATTAATTCTGGTACTCAAATAAATAACACAAAGCACAAGTAACTGTCACAAATGCTTCTGGTGTGCAAGATGCAGATGGAACAGACACTACTACTCAGAGAACTCAAGGATGATTGATTGGGATTGCAATCAGGAGGGTGACAGGAGGAATACAGAGTATGAGGGTGAAAGGATGTGAGGGGAAGTCTAGGAGAAGATTGTAAAAGAAGGATTTGTTGAATCCTATAAGAGTAACACCAGGAAGTGGCAAGTTGATATGAGTCTATCTGGCTGGGTCAAGATTGGCTTGTGCTGAGATGACATGTACTGGATGATGTACTAAGCAGTAAGAAGTAGTATACTAATCACTGGGGGGGAATTATTCCAAGAGGTGAAGAGAGGCCAGTATATGTGAGGATGGAGGAGGAGGCCTTGAGGGACAATTGACTGGTGATGGAGGTAGTAGTTCCCATGGTATTACATTTTGATCTGATGGGCTTGAGGATTTGGTTGATTAATGGTTGATGAGCCCATCCAGGAAGATCTGAAATGTACTGATCTGTAAGTCCTGGGAAAATAATCTGGTGTCCAGACAGTGAGAGAGTGTGCACATTCACATGTACCTATGGGGTGAGGGTGAGGTAAAGGATGAACCAAGCCATAGAGAGAGAGGAATCCTGGGAAGAATTACTGAAAACCATCACACAGTGGTGAGGTGAAAATTTTGCTAGAGATTATCCCATGCAGGGAGAGAGTGATCCTGGGAGAAGAAGGTGGAGACTGAAAGATATTCATGAGTAATATACAGTGGCAGGTACAGGAGTAGGTGGAGTTGTGATTGAGGTTTGAGTGGGGCTGATTAGAGGTTGAATTGGCTTTTTTGAAGGAGTTTCAAACTGTTCTATGACAGTAAAATGATGAGGGACTAAATATCCCATGAATCAATGAAATCCTTAGGCCACATGAACTTGTAATACTGCATTTATAAATTGGATGAAACCATGGTAACAAAGACAATAGGATGAAATATTCCAGGAATTTCCAAATCAATGCATAAATGAAAAATAGAACAACCCAATGAAACCTTTAAGAGATAGGGACATTTCTGAAGATTCCACATGAACTTCAGAATCTTGAAATCCTTGGATTAAATGATAAACAGAATTCAGTAGTATAATAAAGAGAAGAAATTATAAAGGTTCTCATATTTTCTAAAGAACAGGATTGGTGGTTAATTTAAGTTTTTGATTGATGGGATAGAGTCAGCTTAGTTGAAAATTTTAAAATCAAGTATGATGATGAATTCCCATGTTTGAAAGAAATCTGGGATTATTTGAACCCATTGGATTGATTTGAAATTTATCAATTAACAGAGGAAAAATCATTAAAACAGAAAATGTTTATAATTTATGAATGAAGATAAAACTTGGGAATAAGAATGATTTGCAGAGGCAGACATCAAAAGAACATCACAGTTTGGTTGATGATAAATCTTGGTAGGTGGTAGGATTTTCCATGTTGATATCCAGGAGGTTTATGATACATAAAAAGGCTCTTCTTGTCATCACTCAAGGGGATTTTTTTTGTTATCAAGTATTCAGACTAAATAGGACTCAATCTAGTTATTTTCCCCCCTCAAAATCCCACAGTCAATATGGGAAGAAATCCTTCTTTTTTATTTATTAATTATTTTCCTTTGGGTAGATTTTACATCCTTTGAAGGCACAAATGATGACCAAAAATGAAAACAAATAAAATAAAAATAAAAAATAAAAACCATTTTTCATTTTCAATTTTCTTCTTCTTCTTCTTCTGCTTCTTCTTCTTTGTCCCTCAGTAAAATAATTTGAATTCCTGAATTTTTTTTAACCTCAATCAAAAAATCATGATCAGAAGAGCCTCCCTCATCTCCCATTCCATCCACACAGGTGTTCTTCAATTCCAAACATCATCCAGTTAAGACCACAACGGATGAAAAATCAAAAGCCATCATTTTCAACCCTGATCCAATCAACCATGCTAATCAACCAAAGTTTTTTTTTTTTAAAAAAAAAACCATCATGGGTCATATTTTTTTTAATATATTTATGGGTGATGATAAATTCACAACTCCCAGTTGTGTTGGAGTTGTGTAGGGACCTACACGGTCCAATTGATGTGTGGGGGCCCATACACACTTCAAATGGGTTGTTCCAAACACCATTTATTCATTTATTTATTTATTCATTCATTTATTTATTTATGAATTTATTTATTTATTCATTTATTTATTTGATTATTAATTTATTAATTTATTCATTCATTCATTTATTCATTTATTTATCTATTTATTCATTTATCTATTGATCTATTGATTTCTTTATTTGTTAATTAATTACTTGATTAATTAATTAATTGATTAATTAATTAATTGATTAATTAATTAATTGATTAATTAATTAATTGATTAATTAATTGATTGATTGATTTTAACCAAAAAATCACCTTTTTTGATTTTTGGTTGATTTCTGCTTTTTTTTTTGATTTTTGATTCATTTTATTTTGGTTTTTTTTGGCCCACAAGGCCTGTAGTCGTGTGGCAGGGAACACAACTACATTTGAGTTGTCTACAACCCCACATGACTCAAATGTAGTCATGTAAGGTGCCACACAACACAGTACCATTGTGTGGGGGCTACACAACTACAGTCAAGTTGTGTAGGGGCTACACAACTTAATTGTAGTTTTGTAGTGTGCCACATGGCCCATTTTAGTTGTGTACACAATTCATTTGAGTTACAAATTTATCATCACCCTGTATATATATATATTCAGTCTCAATCCTCATGGTTCCAAGGTCATTTATGATCTGTAGATGAACCTGTGTTTAGAGAACCCCAAGAAATCTGGAGGAGGAGAGTAAGGAGGAGGAGGATGACATCAAAGTTGGTTTAGATTGGATGGATCCCAAACTTAAGCAATCAGTAAGCAATATTACCTGCTCAGATCTGATCATCACTCTCTAGATCTCTGGCTATATCCCTATCTCATTCACTCACCCAGCTGCTCATCACCTTGGCATCACCCTCAGGACTTCAGGTTCAAATTTCAATCTTCAAGTCCAACCCAACTCTCATTAGTCCAACCCAACTCTCATTGGTCCATCCTACATTTCTCAAATCATTTCAGTTTCCTTCTGTTGTTCTTCACCACCATCACACTTCTCATTGTCATTGTCCAGACCTAATCCCTTTTTGATGATGCTTCTGGCTCAGCTGGGTCCAATGAAGATTCAAACATCATGATGTATTTTTTTTTTTTGATTGGCATCATGTGATCATCAAACTTGGCAGGGCTTCTCTGGGTTCACCATAGGTATACATGAATGCCCCTCTGAGCAAAGGTCAGGTGTTGGCAACCCACTTTGTTTTTTTTTGGGGGGGGGGCTTGGTGGACAATTAGTTTTGGTAAATTCAATCCCAATTAGATCTTTTCCCCATCAAGTTCCTTGGAGGATAATCTCCACAAGAATCGTAGTCCAAACAAGAGAGGGTTAGAAACGAGAGAAGAAGGAAAAAACAGAGGCCCCAAAGTGTATAACACTAGATGAGGAAGTGATTTTCATCTTTATTTCGGCGGATCAAATGGAGCAGATGAGCCTGTGGGTCTAAGTTTAATCCGTTACTTTTTCACAACTGTGGATAGAATACAAGATATCATTATGTTTTTTTTTAAAAAAAAAAGAAGAAGAAGAAGAAAATGAAATGAAATCAATCGATGGAGTGAAAAGGAGGAAGAATCCAACATCAACAAACCCAACTCAACAAATTGACGGAAAAAGAAAAAGAAATGGTGTCAACTTAACTCGTAACCACGTCTTCATCCTCCAAGACATGCTCCAGCCCAACCTTTTGTCCTCTCGCATGTTTGGCGGAAGTACCCTAACTCATTCGAACACATGGATCAAGACGAATTACATCAATCCCAAACCTGGCACATGATGTACCCTCAGAAGTCCTAGGAATCAAAGGAAACAAGTGAAGCCAACTAGCTTACCCAGACTACACAACTGTCATGAACCAGCAGTAATTAGTTTTTTTTTGTTATGGTTTCATAAGCGCAACAAAACGATCAAGACAATAGTAATTCGTGGTTTTGTGAACATTTGGCCCAAGATAAGGCGCGCATAGGGACACAAGACGGACAGATTGCGTTTATTTTCATTTTTTACTTTTTTCTTTACCTGACCAGATTCGGACGGAGTGATTGAGAGAAATCCACTCAACTATTTCATCTGTTTAGCGATTTCCTTGTGAATCGCATTACAAAAGTCTTCGACCGTGCATTTGGCAGTCTTTAGGACAACGGGTTGAGAGTAGTCGGGTTGCTTTCCACGTGGTTTGGTGTAAACTCGAACGAGGTCAAGTTTGTGCCAGAGGGCATCGATCAGCTCGTCGATGTTCCTAGGGGTGCGATTCGGGGAGATATAGTAGATAAGAAGGTACATATGCATACACATATTTAAAGATCAAGTTTTTAATTGAAAACCCGAGGATGGACAACAAGAACCTACAACCACTCTTTCACCGAGATAGGCACACTGTTCGGAATCCGGTACAATAGGTCCAGCTCCTCGATCGAAATCGCATCAATCTTATTCCTATTAATCCCATAAGATGATGACCCACAGTATAACCAATCAATAGTATGTTCAAGATTTAATCAACCCCGTCACTGTACTCACAGCACGTAGAGACAAGGCATGTAGACTCTGTGGAAAAACGAACAAAGGCTTCGTATTAGCACCCAAAGGTATGATTAGGATGTCCAATTTTTCGGGCCGGACGTTCGTCCTACCCAACCGAATAAAAAAAAAAGTCTGACCGATTTCCCTCGATTACATCAATCAACTCATCCAAGGTAGCATCACAACGAAAGGCGACATCAGCATTGCTCAGTCTGTATTCGGCCAAAACGGCCTTGATTTCCTCCGGCTCGAGTTTGGTGAGTGGGACAGTGTTTGAGATCGCAATTCCACCCTTATCTTTCTTCTTTATGATTATGTTGGGTGGTTTCTTGTTGAGCCGAATGCCGAAGCCCTAGAGATGGTGTATGAGACAGATCAGCTTCCAAACGCGTTAAATCCCACTCGGAGTTACCACAATCGGAAAATCTTTTACTTCTAATTCGTTCTCAATAATACGTTTATCATCCAGGGGCTTCAGTACGTCGAGGACTATGAATAAAAGATTGCAGGAACTGGACGAGGATCACAGCCAATAAAACATGAGAGGGCTCTGCGGTTAAAAGGGCGAAAACGGGAGAAGAAAATTTCCTCACCGGGCAACTAAACCCCAAGTCGTCCGTCAAATAGGTTCGAAGCAAGATTCGAAATCAAGAAGGGACAAAAAATTAGACTGGGGCCAACGAAACTTGGCGGCTAGTTCAGCTGACCGGCAATGACCTGTCGCCCACGTCCCTTTCCGTCTTTAGCCCCTTCAATAATTCCAGGAAGATCTAAAATTTGAATCGAGGCACCCCGAACATTCATCGTCCCAGGCACGGTTGTCCTTTTATGGGAAGGTTGATTGAAACAAATTCAAACCAAGTCAAAGGCCAGTTTGAGCGCAAGGAGGTGGGAAACTTGGGATAAGACAGGGTAGGCAGGACGGACAGAGTGGTGAATTCATATGCAGCAACTGCGGATTGAGTACCGGTCAAACCAGACATGAGAGAAGATTTTCCAACCGAAGGGACTGATTCAAAAGAGTCGAGGAGGAAAGAAGAAGAAAAGAAGAGAAATCAGACCCAAGAAGCTACCGAACTATTCTTCAAGTGATGACTTGAGTTTGACGTACACCCAACAAATCCCACACTAGCAACTCCTGTCCTAGCCACATCAAACCCAACACCTCCCCCGCCCCCACCACCAGAAGATGGGGTTAGCAGTTCTCGTTTGAGTTTTGCGAGTTTTGCCTTCAGTTGACCTGTTGAGTTGATAGGTTGACTTAGTCATCCACTGGGAAAATGTTGTCCTTCTGAAGGCTGAGGAGGATCGATAGTCAAAATGATCTCGAGTTTGACAGGCTCGGCGTTTCTTTTTTGGACCCTCCCATTTGATACGTACCTAGATGAAAAGCAGTGGCTTTATTCTGTCAATTGAACCAAATGATGTGTAGTTCGATGATCAGTTTCACGTGCTCACGTTAGAGAAGCATGAGGCTTGATGTTCGAGATGGTAGTCGAAGCAATGCGATCAGTTAGGAACTAACTTTTTGGGTCTTGGCCTACACATTTGGATCGGATCGATGAACGTTCCAGTCGATGGGGTGAGGATGAGATGTTTAGGGTAGGAATGAAAAGGTGTAGGAAGGAATATTCATCGGATCAACACCCTGATGCGCTCGTTCGAATATGCTATTGATGTAGTGCTTCCAAAAACGTTCTCATGTATAATATATATACTATATTTTTCAGGTGTGAGCGGAGATGGGGATTCATGGATCTCGGATGGGTTCGAAAACGTTTCTAAATCATACCATCTCATCCTCGATGGCCTTGATCTTCTCTATTGCCGTCGACATCTTGAGGATGAATGTGGAGCGAAGTATGAGGGTATTGAGGTTTACTTTCGAGCGATTATCCTTCGATTTCAGTCGATTCGAGACACTTGATTTGTCTTGATGATCTCAAGCTTGACCACGAACGAGAATCGAGCGATCGAGATCTTCTAGTTTGAATACTAAAAGGGATGTTGAAGTTGAATCGTCGAATCAGTTTCAAGAATATCTCCCAGCTCGATCGATAGGGTAGTGATGAAGGAGATCGAGATCGAGTTGACTCACGAAGATCTGTTTGGTTTTCTTAATCCCAAGAATTCCTTCTATCGGCTGGTTTGAGTTGGATTGGCAATCGAGGCCGAAGTCGATCGACACGCTCAATGCTGAAATCGAAAACTTCAGAGTGCCAGGAAAACTTCGGGCTGGGCCACCGACCCAGCAGCCCAGTCCCGCCGGCGCCACCCACGACGTCCCTCGACCACCAGAGCTTCGTCTTCGAGCCCCTCCCCGACGAGGAGGAATGTCATCCAGGGACCACAACAGGCGCAGCCATGTCGCTGCACATGAGCAACAAAGCTCAGCGTGGTCTTGGACATAGAGATACATACTTACCAGCGCAGAACCCTATGAGCCAGCTCACTTGCTTCAACCGATACTTGTCACCCTACGTAGAACTTGAGTGACTTCGACTAAGATGGGATCGACCGAAGAGATTGACCTCAGATCGAACGAACAGAGTCGCACTACCCCTGGTGGTCCATGCCAGCAGATCAAATCAGACCTCACGGCGTGTATCTTGGGATCGGATTGTGTTTTGAAACCACCTTATAGAACACCAAAGGAATGCTTACGAGACCATCTACACGAATTACCGGCTGAATGTTCACACCTCCGATACGCCTTCTTCGATTGTAAACGTGGTCTCGTCAGTACTCATCGTCCTCATTCTAAGCCTTGAATGCCCTTCTCTCCCTCTCTGCCTGCTAAAGTTCAAACCGATCGCTCGTTCTATCCCACTTTCCATCTTAGCTCGATATGAGGAAACGCTTCAGAGGGCTGGATCCTAGTCAAACGACCACCTCATAACGATCTTCTTACGCTTTCATCCATCCAGTCTAGAATTCAAACCGCACGCAATTGTATTTTTTTAACAACAGCTTCACAAATTGCAAGATTGAACATCGACTTGATGTTTATCATTCATCTTCCTTAAAGATTAGAACGTGATCGATTGCACGATGGACTACAGAAGAAAGAGAGAAGACAGCGAAGGAGATCAAACCTTGCTGATTTCCAGATGAAACGGGAAGAGATAAGACCTTGCGGGGTTTTCCGGCCAAGTTTTATCCAATCAAACATTTCTTCTTATTGGTCTAAGCAGCATGGATGTCTTTTTCATTGGAACAGCAGGATACTCCCCCATGGATTGAGAATCCAAAGGCTGATAAGATGAGATGGCACAGCTGAGTTCAGTCAACCCTCTGATCAGGTTGTATCTGTAGGCAAAGGGATACTGATTAAGTTAACCATTAGGCTGGGGTGATTCAATATTTGAGTGAAATAAGGTGACATAGCCTCTTTCCAAGATAATGATAGCAGCAACCAGGTAGAGAATAAATGACATTTCCACGTGACACTCAGGGAGTTGAGAGTGATAGTGAAAATTAAGATCTAATTTTAAATGGTGATACCAACATCCATGGGATATAATGATGAGAGGGAAGGACTCTTTGAGGGAGAAAAGCTTAAGGAAGGCTCAGACCAAGGTTGGTGTGGAGAAAACAAGGGAAAGTTGGAGTGAGTAAAATTACTAGGAGGAAGAAAAGTGAGGTTGATAAAGAAAAAATAGAGATCCCCCAAAGGGAGCCTAAAGAAAACCAGGAAGACCAGGAAGGGTCAATAAACAAAGTAAGAGAAGTAGGTGAGAGAGGACAGCCAATGGCTGAGGAAGAAGGCTTCTGTAGGAATGGGCTGATTGGCATAAACAGCAAAAAGCTGGAGAATAGGAGATAATGAACATCCACAAGGATAAGGAGACAAGAATAGATAGCCAAAGGATGGAGGTATAATGAGCAGCTACAGACATTGATAAACAGTCAAAGGCTCAAACAGCTCATGAGTAGAGAGGTAAATTCCCAGAAGATGACTGCTGGTGAGATACTATAAATTCCAAGAGAAGACTTTCCAAATTTTCTCTTAAACATGTCTAGATGGCACAAACACTGAAAAAACAGGAAATCCTGCGGCAAAAAGAAGACATGCAAGGTCAAAATTGGGTTTGAAAAATTCTGCATTAAAGGTTTCTTATCCAGGTTTTTATCAAAATTGACAGCAGTATGCTCACCTTAACTCCATCAAAAAACCAGCAATCCCCTGTCTTCAGTCCTTTATCTTCCTCTCTTGTTGCATTGTTTCTTCAAGTGGGTTGTTTGCCTCTCACCCCAATTCTCATTTTCAAATAAATATTTTCTTCCTTCAAGTATGCTGTATTTTTCAATTTTTTCAAGTTTTTTTTTTTTTTTTGGAAAAAAAGGGAAAAAAAATCTTGATCTCATGTTAATAAAAATGTTGTGTGAAAAAGAAAAAAATGTGGTCACATAATGTGAAAAATTAGGAAATAATGGTGAAAGAAGCAAGCGGGTTTTTTTCTTTTCCATTCCTAGAAATTTTTTTTTTTAACTTTAGGGCATAAAAAATCAAATTTAGAGACCAGAAATTGAATTTAGGGGGAAAGAAAGAGAACAAAAGATGAAGTAGAAAAGGAAAAAGAGGACATCAATTGTGAAGTAGTTGATGGGCAAGAATCATTCAACAAGAGGATAGTATTCTTGGAACTGATTATGATAAAATTGAACCATATGATTCTGTAAATCTGAGGAGACAAGCAACAATCATAAAAATAAAAAAAAAATCAAAGCTGAGCAGAAACAAATATGAATTTTAAACATAAAAACTGTTGAGTTTTTATTTTTATTTAATTTTCTGTCCATTTCCTGATGGTCCAGCTTCCAGAAACCAGGAAAGCACTGTACAAATGGCAGAGTTTTGAGGGAACAAAAATCCTAAGAATATTCTTGTTACAGGTTTCCTGTCCATATTTTTTTCAATCCAGTCAGGATGCTGAGCCATCAGTTTCACTATATCAAATCATCAAACACCAAAATTAGGATTAAAGGATGGTAATTAATTAACTTCCAAGCCATTCCTTTTACACCCTCCTCAGATAATTTATCCTTTACTTTATCCTCTAAATTAAACCATCCTCTAATATAATTCCCTGAATAGAGGTGTAAATTATCCCCAGGTAAGTTTTTGGCCTCTATGTTACCTATTACCAATGAAATTGTGTTAATTATAAACCCACCTTCATCCCAAACCTTCACTTTTCACTAGTATTATCCATATCAAGATGGATAATTCATATTTTTATTGAGTAATAATATATATTCATGCACCTATTGTTGATTCTCTGCTTAATTAACTGAAGTTCAGCTGTCACAATACTTTTGAAGCGCTTCAGGAATCTCTGTTACCTGCCTGTCACAACTCTCCACTGCCAATGTTCATGAGATCTTAACAACCTCAAATGGTCAACCAGGGGCCTCTTGCAACGTTCTTTGACCTTCTGGCCTCCAACCCCATCCTTTATCCCTCCAATCCTTCACTTTTTATATCTTCCTTTATTCTTCTCTATTCTTCTTTCCATGTAAATTTCTTCTTATTTAAACCATTAACTCCTCTCCTCAACACCTCTTCTCACAACACTCAACGCTATCAAATTTGATTGGCTAACACTTACTCCAGGACTATTCAAACCGTCCTTCTAAACCGCTGACTTTGCGTTCTTGTCCTATTTGGTGAGAAACAGCAAATCAGGATTTATCTCAACTTTTTCATCAGCCCTGTTTCCTTACTTTTTTTTTAGCTCAATGACTCACCACATCTTCATCAATGCATTCACTTTTACTGTTGTCAGAACATCATCTTGCCAGCTCCTCATCTGTCCTTTCTCAGTCCATCAGTCCATCTCTCAGAAAAGCTTTTTGGGTGTGTTACAGACACTTTTAGCTTCTCTATATTCTTGTTTTTACTTCTCTCTTATGTTGATATTATTTCTGGAATCCTTTTAGTCTGGTTTAACTTCCTACTCTCTATCTCAGAAATTTCATTATTTCTATCACAATTAAAAGTCAAATTTGAATTTAGAACCAGGCCGCTATGGACTCTATAAACCCCACAATTCTCAAGACTACTATTGAGGCTATTCCTCTACTAACCAAGGACAGCTTTAAAATCTGGAAAACTTGAATGCAATATCTACTTAATCTGGCAAAACTAAAGGACCTCATTACCCTCTCCAATTATCTGGAACCAGGTTACAAATCCATTCTTACCTCCATCATCATATCCAAATTTTCACCTAGTGTTCACTCCAATATCATCTCTGTTTCCAATTAAGAAAACTCAAAAGATATATGTAACAATCTCCTGAAGAACTTTGTCTCATCAAAAACTGCTAATTGGGCCTGAGTTTACAAAAGCTTTGCAACCATAACTTTTGATGAGACCAATATTCAGCTCTTTATAACCAAGATCAAAACTGGCATCACTTGTCTTCAGGAGATAGGAATCATACTTCCCACCAATATGCTTGAATATATGATACTTGCTAAGCTGACATCTACCCCTGCCATGAAGGCCATTCAACAGTCAATCATGCACTTGGCGTTTGAATCTGAAATTACTCTGGACACAGTCCTTGATCACTTAAGGATTCATCTCAACAAGCAGAAGATGGCTAATGGCTCTTCACAAGGAAGCTCATCTCTTTCTCTTTACACTGAGGTAAACAGGAAATGCAAGCCAAGGAAGCATAATCCAATGCCAAACCATCCCAAACACAAATTTTGGATGCTCTACCCCCACCTGCATCCCCAATCATTGAACCAAGAAGGAAGCAATATTGTAAGCTTTATTTCATACACTTCTAATTCTGATCCTCTTCACTTTATTCTTGACTCAGGCTCCTCCAAACATATGGTGGCTGATCAAAATCTCTTTGAATTCCTAGAAAACAAGTACCAAGGATCAGTTAATACCAGCTGTGGACTTGGCAGACTGGAGATAAAAGGGATTGGATCTATCAAACTTGCCTTCCCCTTCTCTTCTATCCTTCTAAGTGATGTTCTGTTTGTTCTAGAAATCTCAGCAAATTTGATCTCACTTCATTGTCTTATCCTTGAAAATTTTGATGTGTCTTTTCAATCTCATCACTTCTTGATCAAGAGAGATTCTCTAGAATTTTGCAATGGATTATATTCCAATCATATTCCCTATCTGAATCTTCAGTCTACTCCTACATGTGCATCTCATCTTTCCTCTGCAAAGATTCTTCAAAAATCTCTTGGTCATGTAAGCTATCATAAAATCCAACACAAATTGAACATACCTGTCAAAGAGGATAGTCAATGCAAATCCTGATCTTTGTTAAAAATTACTTGCGCCTCCTTCAAGTATCAATCATCTAGAGCCAATAGAGTATTGAAAGAAGTTCACCTTGACACTGTCAGTCCCCTTCCCGCTTCCTCTGCTGGTCATAGGTATTTCCTCACTGTGGTTGACTCCTACTC